>SJXQ01000961.1:0-106201 GCA_006408695.1 Aepyceros melampus
AGGATGTTGTCAGTTCTCTATTGCCATGTGTGGTCTGACAGTGTGCACATGTTCAGGAAATATAAAACGTTCACTGGGGTCAGTAAGATATATGACTTCCACTGAGAGTACTACTACTGTGTGCTCAGTCGTATCTGACTCTTTGCAACCCCATGGACTGAAGCCCACCAGGCTTCCCTGTCCATAGACTTATCCAGGCAAAAATACTGGAGTGGATTGCCATTTCCTTCTCCAAACTGAGAGTACATCTTGTTTCATAAAGGCTTTAGGTTTGACATGTGTTTTTCTTTCTAAATACATCCCTCTTTGCTGTTGTGGTAATAGATTGTTGATGTTATGTGGAGGGAGATAGCTTCTGTTAAAAGTCTTAGGGACAGGTGTCCTGGGTGGTGGTGGGGAAAAGGTGAGGGGTGGCTTTCCTTACTGCCTCGATTCTTCCTGTGCATATATGTTGGTGTCTTTTTGATAAGAAGCTGATCTTGACCAAGATTTGCTCTTAAAAAAAAGAAAAAAGACATAACTGACTAATCTAAAATACTAGTCAAGTACTTTAAATACTGAGTCTAGTCATTTAAAGCAGTGATCGAGGCTGATGTTGTGCTAAATATGAATGTAAATGTATGAGTGAGAAATTAGAATAAGCCAACTTTGACTATGATGTTAGGCTTATGTGGGCTCAAGTGTAAGGAAGATAATTGGTCCCTCGGTATCCTAAAAGGTCATGGCCTCCCTCTCTCCCCAAGTCCCCATTCACTATTTGGACCTTCAGAGCATCTTCAGTTCAGTTCAGTTGCTCAGTCATGTCCGACTGTTTGTGACCCCTTGAACTGTAGCAAGCTAGGCCTCCCTGTCCATCACCAACTCCTGGAGTTTACACAAACCCATGTCTATCCAGTTGGTGATGCCATCCAGCCATTTCATCCTCTGTCGTCCCCTTCCCCTCCTGTCCTCAATCCCTCCCATCATCAGAGTCTTTTTCAATGAGTCAACTCTTTGCATGAGGTGGCCAAAGTATTGGAGTTTCAGCTTTAGCATCATTCCTTCCAATGAACACCCAGGACTGATCTCCTTCAAAATGGACTGGTTGGATCTCCTTGGAGTCCAAGGGACTCTCAAGAGTCTTCTCCAACACCATAGTTCAAAAGCATCAATTCTTCGGCTCTCAGCTTTCTTTATAGTCCAACTCTCACATCCATACATGACTATTGGAAAAACCATAGCCTTGACTAGACGGACCTTTGTTGGCAAAGTAATGTCTCTGCTTTTGAATATACTGTCTAGGTTGGTCATAACTTTCCTTCCAAGGAGTAAGCGTCTTTTAATTTCATGGCTGCATTCACCATGTGCACTGATTTTGGAGCCCAGAAAAATAAAGTCAGTCACTGTTTCCACTGTTTCCCCATCTATTTCCCATGAAGTGATGGGACCAGAATCATGATGCCATGGTTCAATTTTCTGAATGTTGAGCTTTAAGCCAACTTTTTCACTCTCCTCTTTGACTTTCATCAGCAGGCTCTTTAGTTCTTCCTCACTTTCTGCCATAAGGGTGGTGTCATCTGCATATCTGAGATTATTGATATTTCTCCCAGCAATCTTGATTCCAGCTTGTGCTTCATCCAGCCCAGTGTTTCTCATGATGTACTCTGCATATAAGTTAAATAAGCAGGGTGAAAATATACAGCCTTGACATACTCCTTTTCCTATTTGGAACCAGTCGTTGTTCGATGTCCAGTTCTAATTGTTTCTCATGATGTACTCTGCATATAAGTTAAATAAGCAGAGTCAAAATATACAGCCTTGACATACTCCTCTTCCTATTTGGAACCAGTCGTCGTTCGATGTCCAGTTCTAACTGTTGCTTCCTGACCTGCATACAGGTTTCTCAAGAGGCAGGTCAGGTGGTCTGGTATTCCCGTCTCTTTCAGAATTTTCCACAATTTATTGTGATCCACACAGTTTATTGTGATCCTGTGTGAATCAGAGCATCTTAGAGCAACAAGAAAAAAAAAAGCAGACAGGAAAGAAAAAGGCAGTAAAAGATACCACAGATGATTTTGCCTCTTACTGAATCTGGAGAAACCAATTTGCAATAAAGGGTAATGCTTCCTTTAAGTATAGTATGTCACTTTATTAGAAGGCAGTTCTGATTCCTGCTAAGACATATGGATGCGAGAGTTGGACTGTGAAGAAGGCTGAGCGCCAAAGAATTGATGCTTTTGAACTGTGGTGTTGGAGAGGACTCTTGAGAGTCCCTTGGACTGCAAGGAGATCCAACCAGTCCATTCTAAAGGAGATCAACCCTGGGATTTCTTTGGAAGGAATGATGCTAAAGCTGAAACTCCAGTACTTTGGCCACCTTGTGCAAAGAGTTGACTCATTGGGAAAGACTCTGATGCTGGGAGGGATTGGGGGCAGGAGGAGAAGGGGACGACAGAGGATGAGATGGCTGGATGCCATCACTGACTCTATGGATGTGAGTCTGAGTGAACTCAAGGAGTTGGTGATGGACAGGGAGGCCTGGCGTGCTGTGATTCATGGGGTCACAAAGAGTCGGACACAACTGAGCTACTGAAATGAACTGAACTGAAGACATATACTACAGGAATGAAGTATATAACACATTTTAAACCTCTTCTTGTCCATGGAAATGAGAAATAGATTTAAGAGTCTAGATCTGATAGATAGAGTGCCTGATGAACTATGGAATGAGATTTGTGACATTGTACAGGAGACAGGGATCAAGAACATCCCCATGGCAAAGAAATGCCAAGAAGCAAAATGGCTTTCTGGGGAGGCCTTACAAATAGCTGTGAAAAGAGAGGCTAAAAGCAAAGGACAGGGAGGCCTGGCGTGCTGCGATTCATGGGGTCGCAAAGAGTCGGACACGACTGAGCGACTGAACTGAACTGAATCTCCAAGAGGCTATTGGAGTATTTTGCCCTTTTGTCTTCGATAGAACATTTCCTCAGAAAATATTCAAAAATTCTATTTGTAACTGATCTTACCAGATAGTAAGTGGAGACCACAAAATCTGCCACTTAAGAGCCTGAGCTCTGGTGAGGCAGACCTGAGTTTATATCTGCTCTGCCTCTTACCCACTTTCTCATGTGGCGCTAGTGATAAAGAACCCACCTGTCAGTGCAGGAGACATAAAAGATGAGTGTTCCATCCCTGATCAGGAAGACCCCTGGAGGAGGGCATGGTAACCCACTGCAGTTTTCTGGCCTGGAGAACCTCATGGACAGAGGAGCCTGGTGAGCTTTAGGTCATGGGGTCGCAGAGTCAGACACGACTGAGTGACCAACACACACGGCCTCTTAGTAGGCGTAGGACTGGGCGGGGGGTATCACCTAAAGCTCTGAGCTTGCTCTCCTCACCTGTGAAGAGACTATGCTAAAACAGCTAGCTCAAAGGATTGTTCTTAATAATATACAGGAAATGGTTTAGTTTGATGTTTGACACAGACCAGGTATTCAATTTTAACCTATTATGCTTATTAGTATGTAAGTTAAAAAAAAAAGATTTCAAATGACTATGCTTGTAATTAAAAGATGAATAACTCTGATAGGAAATAAATTATCAGATTAATAAATAGCCTAGTCTAGTTCTGTTGGAAACCCAACAGATAGAAATTAAATACAAAGAAGAAAATGGTGCTAGTCTGTACTGGACTATGTTTTGAAACAGTAACTATGTGTCATTCATTCCTATAGCCTTAGATCAGCACATAGTAGGTGCTTGTTGATTAAACTGTGAACTTATTAATAGATACATATTTAATTTTTTTTACCTTATGCGACTTTTATCCTAAATTTGTAAAAAAAACCAAGAGGTCTATTTTTTAAGTCAGTAGAAATATGCAGGCACATGTGGTTATTTGTGTGCAACTATCCCATTTGATTCCTACAACTGGGGGCAGAAAAAGGTAGAGAAAAGCCAAACGCAAATTTGGTGGTATCTTTATTTTTAATAAAGATGGGACAACTGGTCATTTTCCATTTCTGAACATAGGTTTGACCTGTGAATCCTGGGCTCAGTGGCAGATGGCCTGGCACCTCAGCTGGGATTTGGGCTACGACGTAGGGCTGGACAGAAATTGAAGCTCCATGTGGTTGCTTACCTGGGCTCGGGTCAGAGCCTTCCCCTACAGCTCCCTGCCTGGAGAAGCTGTGTCTATCATGGGCATGGCATCAGAGATTAAGCCAAGCTCAGGTGCATTCCAGCAGGTGGTGGAGAAAGCCAGGCTGTCATTTAGATTCAGGGAAAGATCTGTTTGTCTTTGATAACAAAGCTTTTAGGAAGATATTTAAGCCATAAGCACAATTTGAAAGGCTTGAGTGTAAAAGAAAATAATCAATGAAGTAATTTGTAAGGCATTTTCTGTAAGTTATAAGGGACTAGGGTCCCCTTTGTATGTGCTTTTCTGCTCTGTTATTTAAACAACAGACGATTAGTGACCTGGAGATATGTTTTGGGCTTTGAAATTTTTGGTATAACTTAGAGGCTTTGGAGAAGGAAATGGCAACCCATTCCAGTATTCTTGCCTGGAGAATCCTAGGGACGGGGGAGCCTGGTGGGCGGCTGTCTGTGGGATCACAGAGAGTCAGATTTTACTGAAGCGACTTAGTAGCAGCAGCAGCAGCAGCAGCAGCAAAGGCTTTTAAATAGTACAGTTTCAATTTCCCCCTCCCCCACTTTAAAGTGCAATGCTGAAATCCATATTTCGCATGTTTTACAGAACCGTTAAATCCCAATCATGAGTATATCTGCCATTAATGACATGTGAAAGCACATTAAAGGACAGCTTTATGTGTTTTTTTTTATTATTTGAAAATGATTTGATGCCTTAATAAATTCTTATACTGTTTTTAAGCTGGATTTGTGTAGATCCAGTTGATTTGCTTTTGTGGGAATAGAAAAGAAAGTTATTTATGTCATTGGTATACCCTCCCACCTTACTTGATAAACTATTTAAGGACCTCTAAGGATTAAAGAGAAACTTGTATGAGAGTCAAGAAGCAACAGTTAGAAATAGACATGGAACAGCAGACTGGTTCCAAATTAGGAAGGAGTACAACAAGGCTGTATATTGTCACCCTGCTTATTTAACTCACATGCAGAGTACATCATGCAAAATGCCAGGCTGGATGAATCACAAGCTAGAATCAGGATTGCTGGGAGAAATATCTACAACTTCAGGTATGTAGATGACACCATTCTAATGGCAGAAAGTGAAGAGAAATTAAAGAGCTTCTTGATGAGGGTGAAAGAGAAGAGTGAAAAAGCTGGTTTGAAGCTCAACATTAAAAAATTAAGATCATGGCATCCAATCCCATCATTTCATGGCAAATATAAAGAGAAAAAGTGGAAGCGGTGACAGATTTTATTTTCTTGGGCTCCAAAATCACTGTGGTGAGTGCAGCCATGAAATTAAGGACGCTTGCTCCTTGAAAGGAAAGCTATGACAAACCTAAACAGTGTATTAAAAAGCAGAGACATCACTTTGCAGACAAAGGTCTGTATAGTCAAAGCTATGGTTTTTCCAGTAGTCATGTTTGGATGTGAGAATTGATCCAAGGGCTGAAGAACTGATGCTTTTGAAATATGGTACTGGAGAAGACTCTTGAGAGTCCCTTGGATTGCAAGAAGATCAAATCAGTCAAGCTTAAAGGAAATCTACCCTGAATATTCATTGAAAGGGCTGCTGCTGAAGATGAAGCTCCAATACTTTGGCCACCTGATGCGAAGAGCCGACTCATTGGAAAAGACCCTAATGCTGGGAGAGATTGAGAGCAGGAGAAGGAGGTGACAGAGGATAAGATGATTAGATAGGGTTGCTGACTCAATGGACATGAATCTGAGCAAACTCTGGGAGTTAGTCGAGGACAGAGGGCCCTGGCATCTACAGTCCACGCGTTGGAAAGAGTTGGATACAGCTTAGTGACTGAACAACAGCAGCGAAGGATTAAAGATTCTCTTAAATCTTACATTTAATTTTTAAATTGTGGTGTAACTGACGTAGCATTATATTAATTTCAAGTACACAATGATATTTGTACAATGATGATTTGATATTTATATATACAGTAAGTCCCCTACATACTAATGAGTTCCATTCTGAGAGTGTGTTTATCAGTCCAATTTGTTCATAAGTCCAACAGAGTTAACCTAGGTACTCAGCTAACACAGTTGGCTATATAGTACTGTATCGTCGTAGGTTTATAACATACTTTTCACACAAATGATACATAGAAAGCAAACACAAAGAATAAAACACTTTTAATCTTACAGTACCTTGAAAAGTACAGTAGTACAGTACAAGAGCTGACATACAGGGGCTGGCTTCAAGTGAACAGGCAAAAAGGAGGAGAGAGAAGAGGTGGGAGATGGTAGAGCTGAAGGGTTGTCAGCAACAGTAAATGGAGAGCAAGCTGCAGTTTCACTCATGCCTTATGTGATTGGACGTGCAAAAGCACGTTTGCCTCTTTGAAAGTTCACAACTTGAAGGTTCGTATGTAGGGGTTCAGTTCAGTCGCTCAGTCGTGTCTGACTCTTTGCAACCCCATGAACTGCAGCACACAAGGCCTGCTTGTCCATCACCAACTCCCGGAGTCCACCCAAACCCATGTCCATCGAGTCGGTGATGCCATCCAACCATCTCATCCTCTGTCGTCCCCTTCTCCTCCTGCCCTCAATCTTTCCCAGAATGGGGGTCTTTTCAAATCAATCAGCTCTTTGCATCAGGTGGCCAAAGTATTGGAGTTTCAGCTTCAACATCAGTCCTTCCAATGAACACCCAGGACTGACCTCCTTCAGAATGGACTGGTTGGATCTCCTTGCAGTCCAAGGGACTCTCAAGAGTCTTCTCCAACACCACAGTTCAAAAGCATCAATTCTTTGATGCTCAGCTTTCTTTATAGTCCCCTCTCAGATCTATACATGACCACTGGAAAAACCAAAGCCTTGACTAGACGGACCTTTGTTGACAAAGTAATGTCTCTGCTTTTGAACATGCTATCTAGATTGGTCATAACTTTCCTTCCAAGGAGTAAGCGTCTTTTAATTTCATGGCTGCAGTCACCATCTATGGTAGTAGTGTACTGTGAAATGATCACCACAAGTATAGTTAATATCCAACACCATATGTAATTACAAAATTTTTTAAAATCTTGTGATGAAAATTTTCAAGATATACTTTCTTGGCAAATTTCAAATATGTGATATAATATTATGAATTGTGGTCACCATGCTGTATACATTACATCCCCATGACTTACTTATTTTATGTGTGGAAATTTATAGCTTTTGATCCCTTTCACCCATTTTGCTCACCTCCCTGCTTTGGTAACCACCAGTCTGTTCCTTGTGTCTATGATCTTGGTTTTCTGTTTTTTTTTTTTTTTTTAATGCCACATATAAATGAAATCATATGGTATTTGTCTTTGGCTAAGTTTACTTAGTGTGATGCCCTCAAGTTCCATCCATATTATTGCAAATGGGAAGGTTTCTTTCTTTTCTATGGCTGAGTAATACTCCATTGTGTGTGTGTGTGTGTTTATACCATATTGTCTTGATCTGTTCATCTGTTGGTGGATACCTAGGTTGTTTCCGTATCTTGACTATCGTAGGTAGTCAAGATATGAACATAGGAGTGAATGTAGGGATACAGATGACTTTTCAAATTAATGTTTTTATTTTCTTTAGGCAAACACACAGAAATGAAGTTACTAGATCATATATACTTCACGTTTTCAATAGTGGTTGCTCCAGTTTACATTCCAACCAACAGGGCTTGAGGGTTCCTTTTTCCAACATTTGCTTCTTGTCTTTAGATAATAGACATTCAAACAAGTAGGAGATGATAGCTCATTATGGTTTTGATCTGGATTTCTGTAATGATAGATGTTGGGTTTATCATCAACATCGTTAACAGAAAAGATGTTCTTTTGTGTACCTGTTGATGATCTGTACATTTTTGGAAAAATGTTCGGATCCTCTGTCCCATTTTTTAATAGAATTGTTAGGATTTTTTGTTACTGAGTTGTATGAGTTCTTTATATATTCTATATATTAATCCGTCTTCACATGTACAATTTGCAGATATCTTCTCCCATTCATTTGGTTGCCTTTTCATTGATGTTGATGGATTCATTTGCTGTGCAGAAGCTCTTTAGTTTGATGTAGTCCCCCTTGTTTATTTTTTATTTTGGTGTGAGATCTAAAGTTATCAACAGGACTGATGTCAAAGAGCACACTGCCCATGTTTTCTTGTAGGAGTTTTATGATTTCAGGTTTTACGTTCAAGTCTTTAGTCTATTTTGAGTTAATTTTTGTGTGTGGTATAAGATATGGTTGTTTCATTCTTCTGCATTTGATCATCCAGTTTCCCCAACTTGATTTATTGAAGGGATTTGCAGAGACTATTTGTTCCCTATTATATATTCTTGGCTTCTTTGTTGTAAAGTAATTGACCATATCAGTGTAGACTTATTTCTAGGCTCTCTATTCTGTTCCATTGGTGTATGCTTCTGTTTTTATGCCAATACTGTACTGTTTTGATTCCTATGGCTTTGTAATATAATTTGAAATCAGGAATGTGATGCCTCCAGCTTTGTTCTTAAGATTTCTTCAGTAATTACTATGAAATGATTATTCAGAATAAGTTTTCTTATATTTATGAAATTTTAAAAAAAGGTTACTTTGACTATTCAGGTTCTTTAGCGACTCCGTATGAATTTCAGGGTTGGTTGTTCTATTTCTGTGAAAAGTACCATTGGAATTTTAAAAACTGTTTCTGTTTATTTGGCTGCACTGGGTCTTAATTGCAGCATGTGGGATCTTTGATCTTTATTACAACATGTGGGATCTTTAGTTGCAATGCAGTGGCACTGGAATTTTGATTTAGATTGCGTTGAATCTGTATATTGTTTCAGGTAGTATGGACATTTTAACGATACTAAATCTTTCATCCATGAGCGTGGAATATCTTTCCATTTATTTGTGTCTTCTTCAGTTTCTTTCATTAATGTCTTATAGTTAACAGTCTAATTTTTAAAGTTTGTATTCAGCAAAATGGTTTTCTACCCATTTTTAAAAAAATAAAGTCATCTGTGAAGGAAATATGGTAATCTTACACCCTCTGTTGTTAGATGAAGTAGCAGGAAGATTGCTGATAGCTTTTTCCATGGACAAAAATATGGCTGCAGATGACATAGATGGAAAAAAAACTACCCATGAGTCTTAAATCTGAATTGCTAAAACTTTATAGAGTAAAACATTTTCTGGGAGATGATAATGGGTGCAAAGGCCAACAGTAGGCTCCTCTGTGTGAATTACTGTCCTTTGTTTTTCCTTCTGTGGTCCAGACCTCCTCATCCTTCAAAACCCCAACTGAGACGTCACCACTTCTTTTGACATCTCCCTGACTCTTCTCTGCTGCGTCTGGTTTCCTTTTCTGGGTTGCTTTTGTACTGTACCCATACTTGACAAGAAAGGCACACTTCTCACAGTGTCTGTAATTGTTGGTGTTCGTCTTTTTCACTGGACGATGAGACCTCTGAGGGTAGGATCCAGGTCTGTTTTACCTTTATCTAACCCCCAATATTGCCTGGAAAGCAATAAGCACTCAAAGATTCTACCGAACCCTTAAGTACTGTAAGGCAACACAGAACATATGCCAAGTAGAGATATTTTGTGTTGGCAGAAATGCTCTGTAGACTTTATGTTTTTGTTTCGAATTTGTAAAAGCAGCCCATTAGATGGGGCAAAAAAGGTAACACCCAGTGTTGGCAATGGTGTGGTAAGAGACACTCATACATTGCTGATGAGAGTATAATTGGCACACTGTTTCTGGCACACCATTTGGAAATTTGAGGCTTAAATATGGGCACACACTTTGACCTAGTAATTCTGTTCCTTATAATGTATTCTAAAGAAATAATGAAGAAATAACCCCAACATTGTAACATTAAGTGTAATTAAAGTTACAGAGTTATATCTCAATTATGTCTCCAAAAAAAAGAAAAGATAGCAGCAGCCACTTTCAGGTTTTATGTGATCCAAACCAAGAACTGAGTTCCTAAGAACTTGGGATGATAATGATAATTTCTTAAAGTCCTCGTTTTATGTTCTCCCAAATCATGCAGGCTGTTGTTTTGCATATAGTAGATGTTCAGTAAATACTTTAGTGCATAAATGGATTTCTTAAATTGAAGCAAAAAGCACCAAATACATTGAATAATGTAGCCTTACCCTGATACCACCAGATTTATTTGACCCCCTTGTCTCCAAGCCTATTTATTTTTCTTTGTGCTTTTTAAATTATGCAAATAATACATGCACATATTCTTCATGCACAGTGATTTAAAATCTGCAAAGTGATTTTATATTTTGAGTTCTTTTGATCAAATCAGAAGAGGTCTTACTCTCATTTATTTTATTGAAAGGATTACTGAAGATTGGAGGGGAACCAGAATTAGTGCTACCACTACTTACTTCTGCTCCAATATTCTGTATGTCATAGGAGCTTTTGGAGAACTCTTAGGAAACCAGAAGTACCTAGAATGTTTACTAAGGGAGAGTGTGCATCAGTTCCAGAAAGATGTTGACAGATTAGAAGGAATTTAAAGAGGAGCCAACACTGTTGGAAAGAAGGACATGGGAGAGATGAAAGGAGCTAAATATGTATAGCTTGGCCAGAGGATGATTAAAGGGGATATGATAACAGTCTCTAAGAATGTGAAGGATGTAAACATCATGGAAAGAGAAAATGTATTTAGAACCAATCAAAGCAGTATATAAAAAGAAATAAAAATTAATGCTAAACATCACAAAAAGCTATTTTCATGGAAAGACTTGTTAGCTTGTAAATTTGAATCCAAGAGAAGTATCTAAAGCTTCTGTATAGGAGGCATTTATGACTGAGCTATTCTGCCTACATTTAGAGAGGGCTTTTCCAGTTCTAATTTTGATGGCTGAGATCATGGCCCTTCCTAGCATGGATTTGTTACCCATTCTGATTGCACAGTTTTGCATATCGGGGTCAAAAGAAAGAGTCTTGTTACAATCTTGTAGAAGCCAAACTCAGGCACATCCCTAGCATCATGCAGTCCAACCCTGTAGAGACGGTGCCTACAGCCTAAATTAAAACCCAGAGTTTAGCAGATTAACTCTGCTGTCAGGTGACTGGCTCCTCCCTCCATGGTGCCCCCTGCAGATTGTGAGCAAGATAGACAGAGGTGCCTCTCTACTATAAAATTAATAGCCTTGTTGAGTAAGCAAGCAAGAACATTCTTGAGGGAGCCTAGGAGGTAGGAAAAGAAAAGAACAGAATGGGAAAGACTCGAGATCTCTTCAAGAAAATTAGAGATACCAAGGGAACATTTCATGCAAAGATGGGCTCGATAAAGGACAGAAATGGTCTGGACCTAACAGAAGCAGAAGATATTAAGAAGAGGTGGCAAGAATACACAGAAGAACTGTACAAAAAAGATCTTCATGACCCAGATAATCACGATGGTGTGATCACTCACCTAGAGCCAGACATCCTGGAATGTGAAGTCAAGTGGGCCTTAGAAAGCATCACTATGAACAAAGCTACTGGAGGTGATGGAAGTCCAGTTGAGCCGTTTCAAATCCTGAAAGATGATGCTGTGAAAGTGCTGCACTCAATATGCCAGCAAATTTGGAAAACTCAGCAGTGGCCACAGGACTGGTAAAGGTCAATTTTCATTCCAATCCCAAAGAAAGGCAATGCCAAAGAATGCTCAAACTACCATACAATTGCACTAATCTCACATGCTAGTAAAGTGATGCTCAAAATTCTCCAAGCCAGGCTTCAGCAATACATGAACTGTGAACTTCCTGATGTTCAAGCTGGTTTTAGAAAAGGCAGAGGAACCAGAGATCAAATTTCCAACATCCGCTGGATCATGGAAAAAGCAAGAGAGTTCCAGAAAAACATCTATTTCTGCTTTATCGACTATGCCAAAGCCTTTGACTGTGTGGATCACAACAAACTGTGGAAAATTCTGAGAGAGATGGGAATATCAGACCACCAGACCTGCCTCTTGAGAAATCTGTATGCAGGCCAGGAAGCAACAGTTAGAACTGGACATGGAACAACAGACTGGTTCCAAATAGGAAAAGGAGTACGTCAAGGCTGTATATTGTCACTCTGCTTATTTAACTTCTATGCAGAGTACATCATGAAAAACGCTGGGGTAGAAGAAACACAAGCTGGAATCCAGATTGGCGGGAGAAATATCAATAACCTCAGATATGCAGATGACACCACCCTTATGGCAGAAAGTGAAGAGGAACTATAAAAAGCCTCTGGTTGAAAGTGAAAGAGTAGAGTAAAAAAGTTGGCTTAAAGCTCAACATTCAGAAAACGAAGATCATGGCATCTGGTCCTATCACTTCATGGGGGATAGATGGGGAAACAGTGGAAACAGAAGACCTGCCTCTTGAGAAATCTGTATGCAGGCCAGGAAGCAACAGTTAGAACTGGACATGGAACAACAGACTGGTTCCAAATAGGAAAAGGAGTACGTCAAGGCTGTATATTGTCACTCTGCTTATTTAACTTCTATGCAGAGTACATCATGAAAAACGCTGGGGTAGAAGAAACACAAGCTGGAATCCAGATTGGCGGGAGAAATATCAATAACCTCAGATATGCAGATGACACCACCCTTATGGCAGAAAGTGAAGAGGAACTATAAAAAGCCTCTGGTTGAAAGTGAAAGAGTAGAGTAAAAAAGTTGGCTTAAAGCTCAACATTCAGAAAACGAAGATCATGGCATCTGGTCCTATCACTTCATGGGGGATAGATGGGGAAACAGTGGAAACAGTGTCAGACTTTATTTTTTGGGCTCCAAAATCACTGCAGATGATGACTGCAGCCATGAAATTAAAAGGCGCTTACTCCTTGGAAGAAAAGTTATGACCTAACTAGATACTATATTCAAAAGCAGAGCCATTACTTTGCCGACTAAGGTCCGTCTAGTCAAGGCTATGGTTTTTCCTGTGGTCATGTATGGATGTGAGAGTTGGACTGTAAAGAAGGCTGCTGCTGCTGCTGCTGCTAAGTCGCTTCAGTCGTGTCTGACCCTGTGCGACCCCATAGACGGCAGCCCAGCAGGCTCCCCTGTCCCTGGGATTCTCCAGGCAAGAATACTGGAGTGGGTTGCCATTTCCTTCTCCAGTGTATGAAAGTGAAAAGTGAAAGGGAAGTCGCTCAGTCATGTCTGACTCTTAGCAACTCCATGGACTGAGACCCGAAGAATTGATGGCTTTGAACTGTGGTGTTGGAGAAGACTCCTGAGAGTCCCTTGGACTGCAAGGAGATCCAACCAATCCATTCTGAAGGAGATCAGTCCTGGGTGTTCTTTGGAAGGACTGATGCTAAAGCTGAAACTCCAGTACTTTGGCCACCTCATGAGAAGAGTTGACTCATTGGAAAAGAGTCTGATGCTGGGAGGGATTAGGGGCAGGAGGAGAAGGGGACGACAGAGGATGAGATGTCTGGATGGCATCACAGACTCGATGGACGTGAGTCTGAGTGAACTCCTGGAGTTGGTGATGGACAGGGAGGCCTGGCGTGCTACGATTCATGAGGTTGCAAAGAGTCGGACACGACTGAGTGACTGAACTAAACTGAGGAGGTAGGTCAGTCCTTTGTCTGCAAATGCAGTAAGACATTACCATTACACAGATGGAGAATGATCTTGCATACAGTGTGTGTGTGTGTGTGTGTGTGTATGAAGTCGTGTCCCCCACAAGGGTGAAGGAGCCCATGGGACATCAAATAGAATCCCAGGTCAAAGCATAAAAGGTAGTCACCATTCATTGGGATGTAGCCGTGGAATTCGTATTACGGTAGTGAAAAAGCTGGCTTAAAACTCAGCATTCAAAAAACTAAGATCATGGCATTTGTCCCCATTAATTCTTGGCAAACAGATGGAGAAACAATGGAAACAGTGACAGACTTTATTTTCTTGGGCTCCAGAATCACTGCAGATGGTGACTGCAGCCATGAAATTACGAAACCTTGCTCCTTGGAAGAAAAGCTATGACCAACATAGACAGAATATTAAAAAGCAGAGACATTACTTTGCCAACAAAGGTCCATCTAGTCAAGGCTATGGTTTTTCTAGTCATGTATGAATGTGAGAGTTGGACCATAAAGAAAGCTGAGCATCAAGAATTGATGGTTTTGAACTGTGGTGTTGGAGAAGACTCTTCAGAGTCCCTTGGACTGCAAGGAGATCAAATAAGTGCATCCAAAAGGCAATCAAACCTGTATATTTATTGGAAGGACTAATGCTGAAGCTGAAGCTCCAGTGCTTTGGCCACCTGATGCAAAGAACTAACTCCTTGGAAAAGACCCTGATGCTGGGAAAGATTGAAGGCAGGAGGAGAAGGGGACTACGGAGGATGAGATGGTTGGATGGCATCACCAACTCAAGGGACATGAGTTTGAGCAACCTCCAGGAGTTGGTGATGGACAGGGAAGGCTGATGTTCTGCAGTCCATGAGGTTGCAAAGATTCGGACACAACTGAGTAAGCAACTAAACTGAGCCATGGAATTATCTCTGCCCACAGGTGTCAGGCAAAAGAGGTATCCAAACTAAACATGAATTTAGAGGTAAAGCCTAAAGAAGGAGGGTGATGTTTGGAATGAGAGTGGATCAGAGGTATGTGGGGCCTTGAAAGGAGCCACCCTACCTGCAAGCCCACATGACCTTTACCGAGGCTAGGCCCAGTGCCTTCTTAGGCCTAGAGGGGCCAGAGTGACTTTAGCCAGGTGTAGGAGCCACCTAGATGGCATATTCAAAAGGAGAGATGTTACTTTGCCAACAAACGTCCATCTAGTCAAGGCTATGGTTTTTCCAGTGGTCATGTATGGATGTGAGAGTTGGACTGTGAAGAAGGCTGAGTGCCGAAGAATTGATGCTTTTGAACTGTGGTGTTGGAGAAGACTCAATCTTGAGAGTCCCTTGGAGTGCAAGGAGATCCAACCAGTCCATTCTAAAGGAGATCAGTGCTGGGTGTTCATTGGAAGGACTGAGTTGAAATTGAAACTCCAGTACTTTGGCTACCTCATGCGAAGAGTTGACTCATTGGAAAAGACTCTGATGCTGGGAGGGATTGGGGGCAGGAGGAGAAGGGGACGACAGAGGCTGAGATGGCTGGATGGCATCAATGACTCGATGGACGTGAGTCTGAGTGAACTGGAGTTGGTGATGGACAGGGAGGCCTGGCATGCTGCAATTCATGGGGTCGCAAAGAGTCAGACATGACTGAGCGACTGAACTGAACTGAGGAGCCTTAATGTTCTGCTGAATTTTATCTGGCAAACTAAACAGGAATGGAAAAGGTGATCTGGGGTCCCTGAGGGTCCTGTGACATTACCACCAAGAAAACCTTCTGAGAGTAGCCCAGAGTCTTACCATGTCAGCTGAGCTAAGACTTGAATTAACGAAGTGGAGCTTTTGGAGACTTCCTTGATGGTCCAGTGGTTAAGATTCCAGTTCAAGAGGGATAAAGGTGATGGACAGGGAGGCCTGGCGTGCTGCGATTCATGGGGTCGCAAAGAGTCGGACACGACTAAGCAACTGAACTGAACTGAACTGAAGTTCAGTCCCTGGTTGGGGAGCTAAGATCCCACATGCCTTATGGCAAAAAAAAAAAAACACAACAACCATAAAACAGAAGCAATATTGTAACAAATTCAATAAAAACTTTAAATAAAAAACAAAGTGGAGGTATGCGGTCTGTGAACTAATTCCCCTTCTCCCCTCTTTTGCAGTCTTTTCCTTTAGTGTCACTCTTCCCAGCCCCATTTATTCACTTATTTAACTAACTTCTTGAGACCCCCTCCCATGTTCAGTTAGGAGCCCATGATGATACGGGGTGAGTTATTGTTTTTAGTAATAGGAATGAAGAGAAAAGGGTGGATGTTTTGAGATATTTAGGAGCTGTGGGTGTAGAATTAGTAGGATGCTGCTCCGTGGCAGAGGTGTGACTGCAGCCTGAGTCTTCAGGTTTTCTCTCCCTCTGCTGTGTGAAGATTGTCATCTCCTCCCAAAGAACTCTGTAGTTTATCTTTTCTTTCTCGACCAAAGACTTGGCATTGAATTAACCACAGATATGATACACAGTGTCATAAAAGCAGAGGTAGAAAGCTGTATACTCCTTAATAACTTATGTTTATGCTCTGAATTCTTCAAGGTATAATTCACTGTGCACATAGATTATTAAGGGATTTACATGTATTTTTTTCCTAATGTACATTTTTAATTGAACTATAGTTGACTTAAAATGTTTAAGGTGCACAATAAAGTGATTCAGTTATATATATACACATATATTATTTTTGAAATTATTTTCCATTATAGGTTATTACAAGACATTAACTATACAGTATATTATTCAATAAACCTTTGTTGCTTGTTGCATATCTATTTTTTAAATTAGAAATAGCATTCTATTCATACTAAGTCAAAAAAGTAGAATCAAAATGTCAAACTTTTTAGTTAGAGAAAAATTCATAAATTTTCTAATATATATATTATACATATTTATGGTTTACATGCAATTTTGAATATATATATTATCATAAAATATAGTTCTGTGACAAAGCACATAAAATTAATGTTTTATTTTCATAATTACTGTAATTAATCATTTTATCTGTCTTTTTGAAATAAGAACTGCCTTTTATAGTTTACTGTGTTGGGTGCTATTCCTTGTGGTGGCTGCACCTTCACTATTAAACTGTGACGTGGGTGCTGCTCCCTGCAGAATGGAGAGGAGACTGACACACATCGGATTGGAGTACTTGGCCAAAGTCACAGAGTAAGTGGCAGGACTTGGACTTGAACTTAGTCTGGCTGCCAAGGCCAAATCCTTCACTATATAGTGTTTCTTATGAGAGAGTGCATTTTGGAATTATTTAGTCTGAATCTCTTAAGATCTGGCCAAAGACATTTGAGATTATAGTTAATTTTCCTGTTGTAACCAACACTTAAAATTATTCTGGTCCGTGTTAATGCTGCCTGGAATACTGTAGACAAGTGTCAGCGCACTTCTCACCTCATTGGAAACCCATAAAGTAGTTGCCAGGTGTTAACATACACTTTTAAAAAAAGAACTTTAAGACTGCAAAGGTGAGCAAGACTTCCTGATCTGCCTAGTGTATGATTCTTTGCTCAGAAAAAGTAGAATGGGTTGATAGAGACATGAAATGATTGAGGCGTGAATTTTGATTATGCTCTTATAGGGAAATAAGGGGCATGTATATAGGATTTGGGAATCAGGGGACATTAATTTGAGTTTGGGCTCTGAGATTATTATTACTCTGCCCTTGGCCAAGTCACTTTGCCTCTAAGTGACTTAAAAGTGACTTTAAAGTGGGGTTGGTACTTTTCATTTTGCCCACCCAGATAGAGATGGTATTAGAATTACATGAGATGATGTGGGCGAAAGGGGTTTAACCTACGCAAGTCCATACAGGTATTCTTTACTCCTGAGGCTCAGGGGAAGGGAAGAGGGGTCCCCGAGCAGAGGTGGGCAGCTTTGTGGAGGAACTTGAGGGTTTCCCTTCGTTACTGTATTAATAAGGAATCGTGCACCCTCTTGTGGTGAAATGAGGGGTTAAGGGAGTTTTATGAAAAGTACATGTATTTTATTATCTTGGGATTTTAAAAATTGTCACCAGAAATTCTTTCTCAGTAGTGAATGCATGTAATCTTTCTCAGCAAATCCTTAAATTGCAATGTGAATGAATTGCTTAGTCTTTTAATCAATTTTCCTTGCATTGAAAGATGATAGAATTTTTTTCTCCAATCTTAATATATGTATTATGCTTTCCTCCGTTTCTTTCCTGTTCCATCTATGGAGAGCCTTCCTAGGTTTTCTATTTTCCTGGGTTACTGTATTTATTTTGTTTTCCTTTGTGCTATTTGTGTTTACTTTTTTCCCCTTTGATTTAACATCTGTTAAAATTTTAATACACAGTTAGGGCTTTCTCTGTTGCCTGTGCTGACACAGAGCCTCTGGCACCCAACAGAGAGTAAATGCTCAATAAATAGTGTTGAATGGATACTGACAGTCTTTAACCATGCCTCAGTCCTTTCCTCCTTTTACCCTTGGGCACCCCCCTTTTCCTCGGCATCAGTTTTCCTGAAACATACGTAAATAAATTGAGGAAGTATGGCATGTCAGTCCTTTAACATCATTCTTCTCAGTTTCCCCTTACGTAAAATAAGGGGATGAGAATAGGTGATGTCCAGCATTTTGGCACTGTAGGAATAATGAAGTAAGAAGGTCACCTAATTTGGCAGAGCCTATGAAGGCTGTGACGTGTCTTGTGTCTGTGAGCTGTGTCATAGCCTCAGTTCCTAGGTGGGTAGAGTGAGGAAGCAGCTGAACTCGGGAGCGCAAAAGAGAGAGAAGAGGCAGGATGAACAACAGGATAAGAGAACTCTGGGCGTTGAGGAGGTGGCGAGGGGTTTAACAGGACAGTAGCTGCATTCCAGAGAGAGGCTGCAACATCCTGAGCTATGCGGACCTTTCCATCACTTATACACATTGTATTGTGTGTAATTCTCACAGGGGATTACCTGACTCAACTTCCTTTATTCCCACACATTGCTTATATTAAAATTTGGGGGGAAATCTTTTTCTCTAATTGAGTTATGAAGTCTCTGATCTTGTAGCAGTTCAGGCTACAGTGATGATTTTCTAATTGGCTTTACATGTTCTTCATTTTACTAAAAATTGCTTCTTCAAACCTGGCAGATTAAAAGCGTTTTGTCGGTTTTAGAGAGCTGTGTCACTGGTATTACAAAGGGAGGCCAGAGTCTGCAGAGAAAGGGCCCTTCAGTGTGGGCAGGATGCAGGGGGAGCTTTCCTTGGATTTCGTCTCAGTTGTACAATTTACAGCGATGTAACTAACAGGAGACTTAATAGTGAGTCAGAATGTCAGTTGAATAACATACTGAGAATCACTCAGAAAACCTGCATTATTCCTCTTGGCTGGACAGCAGCTGCCTTCCCCTGAGAAAGTCAGGTTGCGTTTGGAAGATTGCTTGGTGCATGGTGGGGAGTTCATTGGTTTCATTCATTGAACAGATCTTTTTTTAAGTTTCACTCGTGTGCCAAGTACTGAGTAGAGTGCTGGAATTTAGTCAACAGTTCAGCTTTCAAGGCCTCAGAGAGCCACATAAGCAAACATCTGAACCACGAGCCTAGTGCTTAGAAGAAGGTATAGAGGGTGCTTGGAGGTAGAGAGCAGAGGTGAGTACCTACTGCAATATTGACTCCTTCAAGGAGAGTAGGAGTTTCCCACGACAGGAGAGAGAACAAGTATACTCTGGGAACTGCAAGGAATTGAGAGCAATCTTTAATGCTCATTAAGCCATAAAGCCTAATGAGAAATTGGATCCTTGAAACTTACTCGCTGAAAAGTCCATGACATTCATGATGGCAGCTATGGGGCCCTTTCACCCAAAGAGAGAGGCAGCTGCACGGTCTATTCTTTTGACTTCTTTGCTTCTAGATCTCATGCTGTACAACAGTGATTTTTCAAACATTTGGTCTCTGGGTCCCTTTGTGCTCTTACAAATTATTGAGGACTCTCAGTTCTGCTGAGGGTGGATGAACCTAGAGCCTGTTACACAGAGTGAAGTAAGTCAGAAAGAGAGACAAATATTGTGTATTAACACGTATATATGGAATCTAGAAAAATGGTACTGGTGAACCTATTTGCAGGGCAGTCATAGAGACGCCAATGTAGAGAATAGATATGGATGCAGCTGGGGCAGGAAAGCGGGGCACGGATTGAGAGAGTAGCATTGGTATATATACCATATATAAAAGGAAGCCGATGAGAAGCTGCTGTATAACAGGGAGCTCAACCTGGTGCTCTGTGACAACCCACCTTGGAGGCGGAGAGCAGAGGTGAGTACCGACTGCAATATGACTCCTTCAAGGAGAGTAGGAGTTTGCCAGGACAGGAGAGAGACGGGTGGGATGGGTTGGAGGGAGGTTCAAGAGGGAAGAAACGTATGTATGCCTATGGCTGATTCATTCTGATGAATGGTAGAAACCAACGCAACATTGTAAAGCAATTATCCTCCAATTAAAAAAAATTTTTTTAAATTATTGAATATGCTAAGAGCTTTTGATATTTCCCATATCTGAAGTTAAAACTTAAGAAAGTTTGAATGTATTTATTAGTTCCCTTTAAAATAACAGTAATAAAGTAATCATATGATAATATAAATAACTGTACATAACTGTGAAAATACAATGATTATTAGTACAGTTTGGTGCCACTGCCTTGATTTGTGTTAAAGGTTCAGCTTTACGCACCATTACTTTTGCACCATCTGTGCAAATATTAACATAACGAAAAGGCAAATGGCATCTTGGGGTTGTTAGGAAGAGTTTTATCCTTATGGAGCCCCTGAAGGAGCCTTTGCCAGTCACACTTTGAGAACTGTATGAGTTAGTGGTGAAGAGCATGGCACAGGGTCTAGATGGCCTGCCTTTGAGTCCTGCTTCTGTGGCTTTTCAGCTGTGTGACTTTGGGAGGATGCTGAGCCTGTGACTGTGTGGTCCCTGTAAAATGGGTGTAATGATAGTACCAGCCTGATTAGATTGGGTAGCTTGCCTAATAGTTAACCTGTTGGTGGGTGTTGGTAAAATGTAATACCTAGTTAGTTAATAGGTTGATTATCTGGGGAAATAGAGGCAAGGTTTGTGCAGAAATTGTCTCCTTTGTCCGTCTTCCAGGATGCCTGAGATGGCCACCATTGTAATTCCTCCTGTATAGCCTTATGGTGGTAAAGTACATATTATCTGAGTGAAAACCCGCATGCTAGAAGGGGTAATGTGTTAACCAACAACTTTGCAGAGATTGGCTTCCTTTGCCAACTAGTCAAGACTCTGAAAGAGTGGAGAAGGGCTGGGTGAAGTGACAGTGGTGGGGAGGTCCAGGAGCAGGGAGGGGTCCTTGAGACAGCTGGAGTGTAGATAGAGCATAGGCGGAGGGTTCTGAGTGAGGGTTCTTGGGGGCAGGAAGGAATGACACAAAGTCTCATACCCTGGAATCGGTCCTGGTCTCTTCTTGCTTTTGTGAATCACAAGCTTAGTCCAGGCACACATTATGTAAGTGCCCCTCCCTACATGTTCTTTGTTCTGAGGTGCAACCATCTCTGGGTGGTACAGTAAATCTCATTAGTTCAGACCTGACTAATGGTGAACTTGTAACTGTTGGGAGGTAGACAGAGCAGTGCACAGGGGAGCCCATGAGCTCTGCAATGAGGCATCAGGGCTCAAATGCTGGCTCTGTCAGGAACCCGCACTATGGCCTTGGGCAAAGGATTGAACCGTTCTCAGCCTGTTTCATCTCTGTAACATGGGGCTGCTAGTACCTCTCATGAGGTGTGACTATTAAGTGAAATAGCTGATGGTAGGCACTCAGTAAATATCTCTTACCTTCCCCTTCAGTTATCTTAAATTCTGTCACTGTTCACTTAGAATAAGGACTTAACTACCAGTCAAACCATGTCATCATTGCTTTTTTACTTTTTTTTTTAATATAAATTCATTTATTCTATAGTTTAAGGATAATTGCTTTACAGAATTTTGTTGTTTTCTGTCAAACCTCAACATGAATCAGCCACAGGCATACATATGTCCCCTCCCTCTTGAACCTCCCTCCCATCTCTCACCCCACCCCACCCCTCTAGGTTGATGCAGAGCCCCTGTTCGAGTTTCCTGAGCCATACAGCAAATTCCCGTTAGTTGTCTGTTTTACATATGGCAATGTAAGTTTGCACATTACTCTCTCTGTACATCTCACCCTCTTCTCCCCTCTCCCTGTGTCCATAGTCTTTTCTTTATGTCTGTTTCTCCATTGCTGCTGCTGCTGCTAAGTCGCTTCAGTCGTGTCCAACTCTATGTGACCCCATAGATGGCAGCCTACCAGGCTCCTCCATCCATGGGATTTTCCAGGCAAGAACACTGGAGTGGGGTGCCATTGCCTTCTCCATTGCTGCCCTGCAAATAAATTCTTTGGTACCATCTTTCTAGATTCTGTATATATGTGTTAGTATACAATATTTATCTTTTTTCTTTCTGACTTACTTCAGCTTTTTTACTTTTATTAGGAAACTCAAGTTTTTAGGAAAAGTTAGATGTGGTACTGGAAGACTGTGATGCTGCTGCTTCTCCAGAGATTTCAAGTAACAATTCACAAAACCGTAACCCCTCCTCTTTGCTCTTCTGTGGACCTCTGGGGTGCTCTGATCGAGAACCCCTCTGCCCCATGTTTTTGTTATTGTTGTTGAGTTGCTAAGTGGTGTCCAGCTCTTTTGTAACCTCATGGACTGTAGCTCGCCAGCCTCCTCTGTCCATAGGATTTCCCAGGCGAGGATGCCAGAGTGGGTAGTCATTTCCTTCTATAGGAGGTCTTCCCAGCCTAGGGATTGAACCTGCGTCTCCTGCATGGACAGGCAGATTCTTGACCACCGAGACACCTGGGAAGCTCTGCCCGTTTGTTCAGCAGCTCAGCCTGGGAGTCTCCCAGCTACTCTGTCATGAGGCCAAGAGTGTCAGTCCAGCCCATTCACTCTCATGCTATGTCTGCCCGAAGTGAAAAGGCAAAAGAAAGATGTGTGAGGAGCAGCTGGTGCCGGGCCGCCACTCCAAGGTTCCTCCCCATGCAATCGTTCCCTCCTGGTTACTGCCACACTGACTTCTTCAGTGCCCAGATCTCCCTCACAGTTCTTAGAATCCCCATTGCCCCTGGAATTTGTTTCATTGTTTCTAGAATCTGGGTGGCTGCACTTTTTTTCCCCCATATCCCCCTCTGTGAGTTTCAGAGTACCTTATGGTTGTTAATGAAACTATTTTTACAACCTCCCCAGAAACAAGCATCTTCCGTGTTACAGATCAAAGAACCTATTACTGACACAAAAGGAAGACAGCCAACTGGCCTTCCCCACACGGAAGGCAGGTCCTGTTCTCATCTTGCCTCCGCTTTTGACTTGCTGTGTGGCCTTTGTTTCCTCACTCAGTGATAATATCTACCTTGCAGGAATGTTGTGGAGTTCAACAAATGCTAAGAACAGTTCCTCTGAAAGGCTGAAAGATAGGTATCAGATGTGCGATGCCAGGGAACTCAAAACGTGTTACGGTAATCTAATCTCTGCTTTATCTTTGTGAGGTTGTGGGGTGCTCCAGTACCCACTTTATACCCTTAGAACTGTGCACCTCGCCATCTCCTTTTGACAGTCCGCATCCATTTCCCTTGCAGACTCACAGGAGATTGTCCCTCTGATGCGCTGAGCAAGCGCGTGTCGTTTCAGTCTTCAGCGTGTGCATCTGATTCAAGCGCGTGTCGTTTCTGTCTTCACTGTGTACACCTGATTCCCCTTCTGGCTGGAGCAGAGATGCTCTCCCCTGACTCTGGGTCCCTTCTTCATTTCCTTTTCAGTTCCCGCTTTTTTCCTCACTCTTTTGTCCCTTTGACTCCCTCTCTGCATCTGGCATCAACAGTCATCACACCTTTCCACAGTGTGGTTGTGATGTTCTACCTCCAGGATCCTGCCTCTGTGACTAACCAGACCTGATCCCTCTCGTCTCTCACTCCTCTAAACACAGGCTAAGGATAAGACCAATCCTCAGCATAATCTCGGAGATAATTCTCATCCCTCTTCAAGGTTTCCACCAAAGCTAGTGTTCAACTTCTAGCCCTAAATTTCTGACGTCATGCTTGGTACTTCCTCTTGGATTATCCTAACATCATGCAGATTCGGTATATTTGAAATAGAATTTATTTTCTCAACCTCTTTCCCTACTGCCCACCAGGAAAAAAATTAGTCTCCTTCTGGATTAGCCTAATTCTGTTAGAGGTTCCACCATTAGTGCAAACCTTGGTGTCTCTTTCCTTGAACCCTCATGTTTAATCTGTTTCCTATAAACACCCCCCCACAATATTCAGGTTTCCATCATGCTGTTTAGTCACTAAGTTGTGTTCTACTTTTTTGCAAACCCAGGGACTGTAGCCCACCAGGCTCCTCGTCCATGGGATTTCCCAGGCAAAAATACTAGAGTGGGTTGCCGTTTCCTTCTCCCAACCCAGGGATTGAACCCACATCTACTGCACTGCAGGTGGATTCTGTACCGCTGAGCCACCAGGGGTGATGGCTTAGTGGTTAACCCATTGGGCTCTTCTCTAAGGGAAGCCCTTAAACCTGCTATATTGTATCATTGGTTTCCTACGAGGGCTCCCTGCCACCAATCTCAACTCACTACAGTCAGGTTAATTTTCTGGAAACCTTTGTCTTGCCTTTTCGTCAGTCATAAATTTTCCGTGGCCGCCTATTGCCTTAAAACAATCGTTGTGATTATCTGTTGCTGTGTAGCAAAGCCAAACTAAGTGGCATAAAACAACCACCATTGTTTTAGGTTTGTAGATTCTGTGGGTCAGAAATTTGGAAAGGGCTCAATGAGTTGGCTTTGTCTCTGCTGTGTGATGTCTGGGGCCTCTGCTGGGAAGATTCAAAGGCTGGAGTGACTTGACGTCTGAGGGCTTACTTGGTCACTTCTTCAGTGATTTGATGCTGCTGTCAGCTGGGACCTCAGCTGGAACTGTCAGCTGGAATAGTGGTTTGTCCATGTGGTTGCTTGTGCGTCCTTACTGTATGGTGGCTGGGTTCCAAGAGCATGCATTCCTGAGAGAGGCAGAGTGTGATCCAGCTTCAGAAGCCATACACTGTCCCTTTCATTGTAGCCATGAGCCTGTCTGGATTCATGGGAAGGGAACGTAGAACCCTGTATCTTGTGGAGGAGGGAATCACATCATAAGAAAAGCATGTGAGTGATTTTGTTGCTGTCATCTTTGAAAAATAGAATCTATCACAAAGTCTAGCCTGATATGGGAATTCCTTTAAAATATGGCCAGCTTACCTGGTTATTTTAAATTGAAGTATAGTCCATGTACAGTACTGAGTTCCAGGTGTACACCAAAGTGATTCAGTTATTTTTCAGATTATATTCTGTTATAGGTTATTATAAGATATAGAATATAATTCCCTGAACTATACTATAAATCCTTGTTGCTTGTCACACCTGTTTTATTTATAGTAGCCCACTTACATTTTAAATATGAGAATACCTGCCATTTACAGGACACTTCCTAGGTGTCAAACCACATCCTATGTGTTCTCCTCTAATCTAACAATTAAGAGTGTAGATGGAGGGAACTGAATCAAGAGCTTAATGCAGATTTGTCAAGGGTCATCCAGTGGGGGTCAAACCCAGGTGGGGTTTGAATGCAGTACCTTCATTGCCAGTCTTAACCTCCAGGCTGTCCTATCTCCACTCCTGTCAGGGTGCCCAGATGGAGGGAGAGAGGGGAAAGAGGATAGGAATTAAGAAACCTTGCCAGGAATGAGATTCAGTTTAGACTCTGACCTCCTCATTTGTCCAGTTCCGTCCTGGAGGGCTCACAACTCAAGGAAGCCAGACTCTCATCAGCCAATGACTCCAGCTAGGTTGGTACTCAGATCTCACGTGGCCCCAGTGGACAGGACAAGCCAAGGGGGTGATCTCGTGACTCTCTGTGTCTGCCTCTGCAGGCTGGGGCTGGGCTCCCGGGGAGGCCCTCTTCATCTTCTGTTCTCTTCTGATCTGTTGGTTCCTATCTGGTTCTAGCACCCACTCAGGATTCCTCAGCTCCAGCATAGGTCTGCTTGGACCTGGTACTCACTGCAGCCTTGCTTACAGTCACAGATGTTTGTCTTTGCAGTTTGGCTTCTTTCTGGATTTGGCTCCTCTGGCTTCCCTGGGGTTGTCTGGCCTGAACCTGCTTATCTGGGCTATCTCCTACCCTCGCTCATGCAGTGTTCTCTACAGGATGGATGTCATTTGTCCCCCTTCTCTACCTGATGGTGCTGACTCTCTTTTCAACCTTTTCAGCTCAGGCTCCTACCCACCATCCTCAAAGCAGGTTTTGGCCCCTCCTCTGAGCTCCCAGTTTCTTGTACATTCTTCTGGAATGGTTTTTTTCCCACTCTGTAATTGTCGCTGTTTAGTTCCATGTTACCCTTGCAAGTCCAGGAGCTCCAGCCGGGAAGAAACTGTGCATCATTCATCTTGGAGCCCTTGGTGCCTGTTAAGAGTTGGGCATATCAAAGACAAATGCTGCCTGGAACAGCAGTGCTTTTTATGTCTGTTAATGCATTGACTGGGTTGGATGCTGCCAACAGAGACATGAGGGTGGGAAGAAGACTCAGGATCTTGAGACTCAGAAGATGTGGCTTCTCATCCAGAAAACGCTGGACAAATCACTTCTCTGGAATGCAGTGTCCTCTATTTATGAGAGGAAGGGGTTTCCTTTAAGGACCTGCCCAGTACTAATACCATGTGAAGATAATTTTCACTGATAAGCTTTGGAATATAGACTGCCATGGAGCTAAGTGGTGAATTCTATCGAAAATATGATCCTAATGTTATCATTTGGGATAGAAATTTGGTTATTTGCACAATTTTGGCTATGCCCTGGTGGTAGACTAGATTTGATGGAATCATAAACATGGCCACAGTCCACAAAGCCTTTCTCCTTCCCACATAAACCTCAATGGATCCTAATTCTCAAAGTCTCCACTGGATTTTATTGCCTTCTCTCCAGTTTAGCCAACAAGAAACATTTCAACAAATTTCAACTCTTAATTAGCAAAAGAAAGACAGAGTGCCATATCCCTTTGGGGGCAAGATGAAACAATTTTTATGGCTAACAGTTTTCCCATATAATGAGGTCTGATCTTGAAAACATCCTAACATAGTAGGTTCTTGTAACTCAATTATACTTACATAATTAAATATAATAATGTATATATATTTTTATGTATATGTATGTAAACAGTGTATATGTGTTTATGTATCTATGTGTATATTCATATAATTATACAGTCTGAGTTTTCTACCTGCCAGACCCGAGGTCACTCCTGTGGTCTTGCAGTGAGCTACAAGCCAGCTGAGGGTCATTTCTGGAGTCTCCATGCAGCTTCCACCAGGCTGATTCTTCTTAGTTTAATTTTCTCAGCCCGGATCATACAAGCCTCTCACTTTACTTCCCTGTCTCAAACTCTCCCACTCTGTCACCTATTTCCGAGCTCATTCTCCCTCCTCCAGAAAGCACAGAATGACAACATTGAAAGCTTAGATTTGCCAGTGTTGCCCCTCAGCAGAGGTTCACTTCATAGTTGGCTGGCGAAGGAGGTGTGAAGAAAGGCAGTGCTGTCTAAAAGGTGTGATTCGTTCTTGTTGCAGTCGCTTTTGTTTTTAAAAATAACCCACGAAGCTTTCATCTGGTATTGTGCTCCTGTAGTATGTCCTAACAGTGTCTTCTTGTGCCTCAGTTTCACCCCTAACAAAATGGGATTGAAACACTGCCACCTGGAAGTTTCCAGAGGCTGCCAAGGAGGCAGAGTGAACGGTTGGTAAATAGAAGGCATTATCTGCCACCCAGAAGAAGAGCGCCTCACAGACAGACCACAAGGCTGCCCTGGCTGGCCAAAGGAGCTTTCTTTGTAAGTAGGAGCAGTCAGGGAAAAGCTGACACGGGCGAACTTTCCCCTGGGTCTGTTGGCCCCGAAGTCAGAGGGAACTTGCTTGGTGGGTGTTCATATCTTTTCAGAGAAAGGTGAGGCAGTGGGGGGCAGAAAGGAGGAAGGCAGGTGCACAGGAGACTTGCTTGAGGTTTCAGTTGATCAGCAGCGTTTTATTAGTCTGAAGGAAACTCGTTTTTAGAGAAGGAGTTGATTGCCAATAAAGTTTGCTAGGGTGAGCATGTAGCAAAATTAAAGGGTTTAACCCTAAAAATAAAATTCAGGGGAGTTCCCTGGTGGTCCACTGGTATGCTTTCACTGCCAAGGCCATGGGTTCAATCCTTGGTTGGGGAACTAACGCCCCACAGGCTGCATGCTGTGGCCAAGAAATATAAATAAATAAGGAGAGGAAAAAAACTTACTTGAAAGGAGAAAAGTATATGAATTTTCCCCTTATATGTGACATTAACTGGCTAAAATTGACACACTGGTTTTTTGTTATTTCACAAGATGCCTGGGGCATCTTGTTCTGTTGACAGTACACAGGAGATGACCATCGGTAGTGCTTTGTGATATCTACCGATTCACATGCGCACGTGGGCATCATGTACACACACACACACACACACACACACAGCTTCGATGCTTTCCTGGTGACCTTTCTTCTCTATTTGCCCAGACTATCCTCGAAGTAATTTACCAACTCTGTATCAGCTGCACTTTGATGTGGTTGACCGTTTGTGGACTACCTCTTAACGCTACAGTTACACCCTGTTTGGTTTCAAAAATTGTTTTTGGTCGTACAAAGCACAACCCCAGCCCTTCCATGTAGCCCCAGGTGAGCAGTTCTAAAGCTCTGAGCCTCAGTTTTCTTCTCTGCAGAATGAAGTTGTTCTGAAATCTGAAACTGAGGTTCTTCCAGAACCTTTTGAGAATGTCAGCTGTAAGGTCTCAGCCCCTTGGTAACTGGATGGGAGGAGTGGCTGCCGCAGGGGGACCTCAGAGTGACCTGTCAGCACCTCCCGCATCGTCCAGGTCAGAGCTGCTTGGAGCAACACGCTTGGCTCCCAGTGGTTTGCTGGAGGACCAACTATGTGCATCTCTTGGCAGCTTTTGTTTGGTGACATCACTTAGTAGATTTAAATTAGGTATGGTGAGGGTATTTATTGATTCACTGTGGAAATTAACAAAAACTATACATTGCTCCCCACCTGCACCACTACTTTACGTTATATCAGTGGCCCTGGGATCCAGCACAGCTTACTCCTCTCATTTGAATTGGTCTCTATCAGAGCTCACTTCTGGGACTTACCTGGTGGTCCAGTGGTTAAGAATCTGCCTTCCAGTGCAGGCGACTCAGGTTCAGTCCCTGGTCAGAAAACTAAGATCCCACATGCCATGGGCCAGCTAAACCCACTCGCCACAGTTACTGAGCATGCACTCTTTGGAGTCTGTGTGCCACAACTAAAACAACACAGCAAAAGTAAAAAATAATAATAATAATAACTCATTTCTTTATACCCATCCTTCACAAAGTTAGCACTGCTTTGTCATTACTGCCTTCTTTCTGCTTAACCTGTAGAAATGTCTGCAGTTGAGGTGAAGCACATGGAAGAAGAGCCGACACAGGTGGTGTTGAGCCTGTAGCTGCAGCGAATTCTTAGACCACTAGCGACAGCCACTTTAAAAATACTTTATTCTAGTAAAACCCATCTATTTGTCTTTTATACTGTTGTTAGTCAAAGATAGGTATATCTTATAGTTTTGTAGAGCTTTGTCAGACCCCATTATCTCTGCCTCATGAGTAAGTGGAATTACGAATGACTGCCCTGCTCACATGCCTGCAGTTATCTCCCATAGCCTACTCTGTTAGTACAAACTCCTTGCCCTATTAAAAAATAAGACCTCTGCCGTTGTTCCAACTTAGTATTCATCAGTCCCCCGCCAGGAGATATGCCCTGTTTTTCCCTTAATCAAACACAGTCTGTTATTTCCTCTCCCCACCCAAGCTTATCTGACCATCACAATCCTATCATGGTCCAGACTGATACCACCTGCAAGGCATGACTGGACACCCTGGTTTCCCAAGAACATGCCTCCCTTAAGCTTCAAAGGCCAATAAGTTTCAAAGGACTGGGAGACCCAGAGTAGCTCTCCATAAGGGTGGTTCTTGACTTCAAAAGATACAAGACCATTATCTCTGGTGTTACCTTGGCACTTGTAGTCCAGGAGGCAGCCTTTTTTGTGGGGGTTGGGTAAAGATCAGGATAGTAAGTATATTAAGTTTTGTGGTCTGTATGGTCTCTGTCACAACTTCTCAACTCTGCCATTCTAGTGGAAAAGTAGCCGTAGATAATATTTAACCAAACTGGAGTCTCAATAAAACTTTACTTAACAAAAATAAGCTTTGGGCTGGATGTAGCCCACCAGGCATATATGCTGAGTGCTGCCCTAGTCAAACACCTGCTTGTTAATACCCACTCCTGACACCTGTTCATAAAACTGTCTGCCAGCCTGAATATGTGATACTCACTAGTGTAGCTCATGTGGGAGATCATGTCTGGGACATGCGCAGCTGGGAGTCCTGAAGCCTGAGTTAAGGGCTCCAGAGAACATTCTTGTCATGTTACTTTACCCACAAAGGCTCGCTGATTCAAAATGGGGTGGAAGCACTTGTGTTCAGAGGGCCGGTATAACACAGAGCATTTCCTGAATCTCAGCCGTTTGTGTACTGCCGCCGTCTCTACCCTCTGCACTGTTAACTACTTAATATTTCTTTTAAAGTCATCTCCCTTAGAAAAAAACGTAACCTAAAAGTTTACTTTGGGCTTCCCAGGTAACTCAGTGGTAAAGAATCTGCCTGCCAATGCAGATGCAGGTTCAATTCCTGGGTTAGAAAGATCCCCTGGAGAAGGAAATGGCAACCCACTCCAGTATTCTTGCCTGGGAAGTCCACTGGACAGAGAAGCCTGGAGGGCCACAGTCCATGACATCGCAAAGCATGGGGCGTGACTGAGTGACTGCAACAACAGCAACAACAAAGTTTACTCTTAAACTTTGTATTATTTATATAATCGAAAAAACAGTACCATTTGCAGTAAATAGAAAGTAACCATAAAAATGAAATATACTGACAGGACTTCCTCAGTGGTCCCGTGGTTAAGACTCCATGCTCCCAGTGCAGGGGGCATGGGTTTGAAGATCCCACAAGCTGCACAGAATGGTCAAAAACAAAAACACAAAATAAAATTGCAGTATACTAAAAACAATGTGGTGTTTTTAAATTCTAGCTACTGTTGCTTGTTGAAAGGTTCAGAGCCTAACACTTTTTTTTAAAAAGCAGGAGGATTAGTGTTGGAGAGGCATTAAAAACTTCCAGCCTCAGACTGAGAGGTTTTCCTTGATATAAAAAAATTTTTTTTTTTAAATTTAGAAAATAAATGAAATGTGATGCATTGCTTTTATTGCTGTATTTGCTCACTTCCTGCAGACATGGAACTCTGTTTATCATATGCCACCTAAAAACTGCCAAGATGAAAGGACTAATCACTTGGGCATCAGACAGACCTGTGTTCATATTCCTGACTTCACCTTAGATTCCCCAACTGCAAAGTAGAAATCCCAGCTTCATTCATAGAGCAAGTAGGAGTCAGGTATTGCCTTTCTGGGCCTGGCTGGGCACCAGTGTGGGGCTGTTTTAGGTGCTGGAGTGAAATTGGTAAAGCACCTAACATCGGACCTGTCCCTGGAATGGGCGCTGTTGTCCTTGGGACCCCTGTAAATTCAGAATCTCTCTACAGTTCTTACTAAAGTACCAGTGAAATTTCTGTAATGGGTGCTATTGCATCACAGCTGAGTGACCTCAGGCAAGTTGCTTGCGTTCTCTTCGGGCTCACTGACCAGCATCAGAATTAGATGAGAGGACGTGTGTAAAATGCTTTGTGATGGTAAAGTCTGCACCAGCTTTGTCATTGGCAGGACGTTGGGTAGTGGGTTTTATTGACCTGTCTTGCTCACTTTGGGGCTCCCCTGGCGTCTCAGATGGTGAAGAATCTGCCTGCAATGTGGGAGACCCGGGTTCTATCCCTGGGTTGGAAAGATCCCCTGGAGAAGGAAGTGGCCACCCAGTCTAGTATTCTTGCCTGGAGAATCCCATGGACAGAGGAGTCTGGTGGGCTGTGGTCCGGGGTCTCAAAGAGTAAGACAAGATCTGAGCAACTAACACTTTCTCTAGGGAGCAGAGACCGTGGTGGTGGGCTCCTATCTACATCCCCCTTTTGCATTTGCAGCTTTTGCAAACGTGTCTGTGAAGGGAATGGAAAATGTCATTCCTGATCATTCTCATTTCCTTCTCTCCTCTCCCTCCCAAGAGTGGAGTTTTTGGCTTTATAAACTAAGGAATCTCATTAGTGTCTACTTCCCATCCAGAAAATACCAGCGTAGTAGGCTAGGCTGGTATCCCATCGGTCAGGCCTGGGATGAAGATGTGTCTGTTTGTCCTCTGTTGACTCCAGGTGCCACCAGGATTCCTGTGCCACCTCCTGCAGTGGCATTCTGCACCGTTTGCCCTTTAGCTGGCTAGCTCTCTGCCATTTCAGCTCCCTCTCCACCTCCTGTGATCCTGCTGATTCATAGTCTTTCCCTTAGAACTCTTGTTTGTTGTAGATGTTTTTACAAGTTCTTAGCCATGGGGTTCTTTTCTTCTAGCCTTTACAAACCATTTTTCTTGGCTCACAGATTAAAGTCTATCTATCTGTGTCACTGAGTGAAGATTTCTAAGACTTTTCTGAGTCCTTTTCTCACAGTAATCTACTCGTACACAGAAATTCTTCCAACAGTTTTGTGGGGTTTTTTTGTTTGTTTGTTTGTTTTGCTTAGAAAATTTAGTTCTTGTACACTTTTCTATGAGAATAAGGGGCATCTCTGCTGTCCTTGAGGGAAGAGAGCAAGCAGGTCTGAAGAACTCTCAACACTGAGGGGGACTGTAGAAAGAGGCCATCAGGCTCCAGAGAAATGACATAACTTGCCACAGTCACATATCTGGGTAGTGGCCCCACACCCAGCAGTCTTAATGCCTAGTCTAACTTTCTGCCCATGACTGGGTCTCAAGCTCCCAGGAATGAGCTCCCTCTGAGAGCCTCATGGCCATCAAAAGTGAAAGTCACTCAGTCATGTCTGACTCTTCGTGACCCCATGGACTGTACAGTCCAGGGAATTCTCCAGGCCAGAATACTGCAGTGGGTAGCCTTTCCCTTCTCCAGGGGATCTTCCCAACCCAGGGATCAAACCCAGGTCTCCTGCTCTGCAGGCAGATTCTTTACCAGCTGAGCCACAAGGGATGGCCATCAAAGGAGTGCAGGAATCCTGGTCAGAGACGGAGCAGCGCTTTTGCATTCAGATGATGTGACCTGCGCATAGTGAGTTGAAATGAGGGGCCTGATTACACGGGCTTAAAGGGCAACCGTGCCTGCCATCTGTTCATTTGTGTATAATCATCCCTTGATGAGAAAAGTGCTGGATGGTAGGATGAACACAGCACAGCAGTGGGGCAGAGTCTGACTGTCAGCAAAGATGTAAATAGCGGGTTGTGATAAAAGCAATGAAGAAGACCAGGGCCACAGGAGCACTAACTTGGCCCACTTGGGCAGCTGCCCCTCAGTTAAGGTGGAAGTTTGAGCCTAGCACCTAATGTTAACCAGATATGACTCAGAAATGAAGAATATCCCTTTGTGCCCGTTCTGATGATCAGCTAACACAGATGGGGTTGGCTTCCCCCTGCGCCACCATGACCCTGAGTAAATACCCTCTCCTTAACCAGACCAGGGAGCTTGAGCAGCCGAGGTGATATTCCCGCTGCACTGTTCTCTCTACCACCACCCTCAAAAAGAAGTGGGAGGTAAGCCCCTTATAAGGATGGGTTGCTGACATGGGTATATGGTGGCCAACCCAGCAGGCCTGGCATTCAAACTAAGGCAGCCTACTCCCCAGAGAGCTGTGCTCTTTGCTATTAGAAGAGGCAGAGGAGAGGCCTCTGAGTTTTGTTTCCTGTTAAATATAAGAAGAGGATACAGAAGAAAAAGGGGGAGATTCTTACTCAACATAGCATATTTGTAAGATTGCACTACAGACCAGGCAAATCAGTTGTCAGTGTTTATTGGATAGAGGTTGTAGAAAATATTAATGAAAGAAGTAAAAAAAATGTTGGGCAGGGAAATCATTAGAATAAGTAGTCTATGATGAAGACATTATTCATATGAATTTAAAAAATAGAAGCTCTAATGTGTTCATTTAAAAAATCAATTGTGGTATTTAATCATACCTTCCACTAACTAACCTAAAACACTCCTAATATATTTAATAGGTCTGTTTTATAGTAAATACCTGCTGGAAGCAGAAGAATATTATCATGGTAGTTGGCAAGATGCTTTTATTTTCAGCTAGAGGCGCTTAATTTGTTGGTTAAGTATGTCTGGCAGGCCCATGTCAAAGGGAAGTGAGGAGTTATCAGTAGGCTGCCCTGGGGGCGGGCTGCACACAGCTGCAGGAAAGGATGGATCACACTTGCACCCACATTCCTAGGGCCACAGCGCTGTCATCTCCGAGGAAGGGAGTCAGTTAAGAAGAAAATAGCTTCTGAAAGGAAGGTCAATGCTGATGGGTGTGTTTACATTATCTTCCAGCTTCTGGGTCTTGGCAAAAGGTTTATCCCCTTCACCGTCCCTGGAAGCATTCTCTGCCCCTCTCAAACCAGGTGTCTTTGTCGCCCTGCCCTTGTGCCCCTCATTCCCTTGATTTGAAAGGCCCTCCAGACCCCTCTCGGAGAAGGCAATGACACCCTCTCCAGTACTCTTGCCTGGAAAATCATGGACGGAAGAGCCTGGTAGGCTGCAGTCCGTGGGGTCCCTCTCGGAGAAGGCAATGACACCCTACTCCAGTACTCTTGCCTGGAAAATCCATGGACAGAGGAGCCTGGTAGGCTGCAGTCCGTGGGGTTGCTAAGAGTCAGACACGACTGAGCGGCTTCCCTTTCACTTTTCTCTTTCACGCATTGGAGAAGGAAATGGCAGCCCACTCCAGTGTTCTTGCCTGGAGAATCCCAGGGACGGCAGAGCCTGGTGGGCTGCCGTCTATGGGGTTGCACAGAGTCGGACACGACTGAAGCGACTTAGCAGCAGCAGCAGCAGCAGCCAGACCCCTCTGCATACTCTCCCTCCCCTTTGCTCTCCTGCCTCTTAACTGCTCAGGATGCAGCTGAGGCAGCACCTTCCATGGGGCCCTGCCCGGTTCTCCGCCTGTCTGTCCAGCCACTTGGCACCTCCAATGAGGCACAGGCATGTCTCTTAGCAGTGCAGTGTGCAGGGCATGCTGGCTACCTGCCCACAGACAGTGAGTTCCTCATGGTGGAGAACAGGCTTTTCATCTGTCCTTCTAGTGTCCAACATAGTAAATGCTCAGTGAGGTTCTGTTGAATAAATGAAGTTAATGAATCAGGAGTCCCCTGTCAGAATACCAGTGAAGAGCAGGGATGAATTCTGTGGAGTTTCCAACAATCAACTTCATTCATAATTAAAATGCAGAGAAAGATAGTATTTTTCACCTGTGTAAGGGCAGAAATTAAAAATGAGATAACTGTTTTTGTGTGTGAAGAAACAACGTTGCATTTGTATGTAGACATTACAAATGAACAGTTCTCCACTTTTAGGAGCTTATCTTACAGGATACATCACTCCTGTGTAAAATTAGATTGGTTATTCGCTACAACATATTTGGTTTTATGGAAAGAGCAAAAGGTTAGAAACATTGTGTGTCCATCAATAGGAGACCAGTTGAATAAATTATTATACAGTTTTAAAGTTCAGTGTTACACAGCTATCAAAAAGAACATTCCAAGTATGGATATGACACAATCTCCAAGTGAAAAAAACATATTCAGAGCACTGATAATTTGTTTCAGGGTAAAAAAATACACAGTTGACCCTTGAACAACACAGATGTGAATTGCATGGGTTCACTTCTGTGTGGATTTTTTTCAATAAGTATATTGGAAAATTTTTAGGAGATTTGGGACAATTTGAAAAAAGAAACCTCACATGAACTGTATATCCAAGAAATACAAAAAAGTTTAAGAAAAAGGTATGTTATGAATGCATAAAATATACATGTACAAAATACGTGTTTATGTTATTAGTAAGGCTTCTGGTCAGCAGTAGGCTATAGAAGTTAAGTTTGGTGGGAATCAAACGTTATAGGCAGATTTTCAGCTGCATTAGAGTGGATGGGGTGAAGTGGATAAGTGCCCTTAACTCCATAGTGCTCAAGGTTCTATTATATACATATATGCTTTTATACAGAATACTGTGAAGTGATTTTTTAAAACTATATCAGAACTAGAGGCCTGAAGGATAAATTTTTCTACTATGTTGTTTCTGCTTTCGTACCTAAAAGGTCAGTTTTCATTCCAATCCTAAAGAAAGGCAATGCCAAAGAATGCTCAAACTACCACACAATTGCACTCATATCACATGTTAGTAAAGTAATGCTCAAAATTCTTCAAGCCAGGCTTCAGCAATACGTGAACCGTGAACTTCCTGATGTTCAAGCTGGTTTTAGAAAAGGCAGAGGAACCAGGGATCAAATTGCCAACATCTGCTGGATCATGGAAAAAGCAAGAGAGTTCCAGAAAAACATCTATTTCTGCTTTATTGACTATGCCAAAGCCTTTGACTATGTGGATCACAATAAACTGTGGAAAATTCTGAGAGAGATGGGAATATCAGACCACCTGACCTCCCTCTTGAGAAATCTATATGCAGGTCAGGAAGCAACAGTTAGAACTGGACATGCAGCAACAGACTGGTTTCAAATAGGAAAAGGAGTACGTCAAGGCTGTATATTGTTACCCTACTATTTAACTTATATGCAGAGTACATCATGAGAAACGCTGGATTGGAAGAAATACAAGCTGGAATCCAGATTGCCAGGAGAAATATCAATAACCTCAGATATGCAGATGACACCACCCTTATGGCAGAAAGTGAAGAGAAACTAAAAAGCCTCTTGATGAAAGTGAAAGAAGAGAATGAAAAAGTTGGCTTAAAGCTCAACATTCAGAAAACGAAGATCATGGCATCCGGTCCCGTTACTTCATGGGAAATAGATGGGGAAACAGTGGAAACAGTGTCAGACTTTATTTTGGGGGGCTCCAAAATCACTGCAGATGGTGACTGCAGCCATGAAATTAAAAGACGCTTACTCCTTCGAAGAAAAGTTATGACCAATCTAGATAGTATATTCAAAATCAGAGACATTACTTTACGGACTAAGGTCCGTCTAGTCAAGGCTATGGTTTTTCCAGTGGTCATGTATGGATATGAGAGTTGGACTGTGAAGAAAGCTGAGTGCTGATGAATTGATGCTTTTGAACTGTGGTGTTGGAGAAGACTCTTGAGAGTCCCTTGGGCTGCAAAGAGATCCAATGAGTCCATTCTGAAGGAGATCAGACCTGGGATTTCTTTGGAAGGAATGATGCTAAAGCTGAAGCTCTAGTACTTTGGCCACCTCATGCGAAAAGTTGACTCATTGGAAAAAAGTCTGATGCTGGGAGGGATTAGGGGCAGGAGGAGTGAACCGTGAACTTCCTGATGTTCAAGCTGGTTTTAGAAAAGGCAGAGGAACCAGGGATCAAATTGCCAACATCTGCTGGATCATGGAAAAAGCAAGAGAGTTCCAGAAAAACATCTATTTCTGCTTTATTGACTATGCCAAAGCCTTTGACTATGTGGATCACAATAAACTGTGGAAAATTCTGAGAGAGATGGGAATATCAGACCACCTGACCTCCCTCTTGAGAAATCTATATGCAGGTCAGGAAGCAACAGTTAGAACTGGACATGCAGCAACAGACTGGTTTCAAATAGGAAAAGGAGTACGTCAAGGCTGTATATTGTTACCCTACTTATTTAACTTATATGCAGAGTACATCATGAGAAACGCTGGATTGGAAGAAATACAAGCTGGAATCCAGATTGCCAGGAGAAATATCAATAACCTCAGATATGCAGATGACACCACCCTTATGGCAGAAAGTGAAGAGAAACTAAAAAGCCTCTTGATGAAAGTGAAAGAAGAGAATGAAAAAGTTGGCTTAAAGCTCAACATTCAGAAAACGAAGATCATGGCATCCGGTCCCGTTACTTCATGGGAAATAGATGGGGAAACAGTGGAAACAGTGTCAGACTTTATTTTGGGGGGCTCCAAAATCACTGCAGATGGTGACTGCAGCCATGAAATTAAAAGACGCTTACTCCTTCGAAGAAAAGTTATGACCAATCTAGATAGTATATTCAAAATCAGAGACATTACTTTACGGACTAAGGTCCGTCTAGTCAAGGCTATGGTTTTTCCAGTGGTCATGTATGGATATGAGAGTTGGACTGTGAAGAAAGCTGAGTGCTGATGAATTGATGCTTTTGAACTGTGGTGTTGGAGAAGACTCTTGAGAGTCCCTTGGGCTGCAAAGAGATCCAATGAGTCCATTCTGAAGGAGATCAGACCTGGGATTTCTTTGGAAGGAATGATGCTAAAGCTGAAGCTCTAGTACTTTGGCCACCTCATGCGAAAAGTTGACTCATTGGAAAAAAGTCTGATGCTGGGAGGGATTAGGGGCAGGAGGAGAAGGGGACGACAGAGGCTGAGATGGCTGGATGGCATCACTGACTCGATGGGCATGAGTCTGAGTGAACTCCGGGAGTTGGTGATGGACAGGGAGGCCTGGTGTGCTGCAGTTCATGGGGTCGCAAAGGTCGGACACGACTGAGTGACTGAACTGAACTGAACTGAAACTATGTCATACTTATTTCTAAAAACATAGTTTGTTTTCAACTAGTTGAGTGATGTGTGTCCAGATTTGCTGAGATCTACAGAATCACTATATAAAACTCACCAGGAAAAGCTTCATGTAATATAAACACTTTTCATCCTGACGTCTCACCATAGATCACCCCAACCTGTCCGCCTTGCCTTTGAAGTCTCACTCACTTGTTGCCTAGACCATTGGAGTTGGAAAGAGCCTTGGACAATTATCTAGTGGTTTTTTCTTTGAATCAAGCTAACAGTGCTGCTTTTCCAATACATGTTCCTTGTCTTAATTTTCTCTCACCTGCTGCTAAAGTGTGTTATTGTAAAAATATGAATATAGGCTTTCAGACCTGTCTAGATCAAAGCTGCGATAACAAGTAGAATATCAGTACGATACTAATTAACCAGAATCTGAATTATGAGCCAGAGCTCTGTTTCTATGTAGTAGAAACATGAGCTTTAATCTGGTGGCTTATAACATCAGTGGAATTCCTTGGAGGCAATTATAGTCTCCCATTCACAGTCCCTGCCACAGACCTATATACATCTATAGCAAATGGACAAGCTCCTGCTTAGCTGTGCCCTACACTCCATGCATTCCCTGGTAGCTCAGATGGTGAAGAATAATGCAATCTTGCAATGCAGGACACCTGGGTTCAATCCCTGGGTCACGAAAATCCCCTGGAGAAGGAAATAGCAACCGACTCCAGTATTCTTGGCTGGAGAATCCCATGTACAGAGGAGCCTGGGGGGCTACATTTCTTGGGTCATAAAGAGTCAGACACGACTGAGCAAGTAACACTTTCACACTCCATTCATAGTCAGTTCAGTCGCTCAGTAGTGTCCAACTCTGCGATCCCATAGACTACAGCACGCCAGGCCTCCCTGTCCATCACCAACTCCCGGAGCTTGCTCAAACTCATGTCCATTGAGTCGGTGATGCCATCCAACTATCTCATCCCCTGTTGTCGTCTCTTGCTTCCAGTCCCTCCCAGCATCATGGTCTTTTCCAAGGAGTCAGTTCTTCACATCAGGTGGCCAAAGTATTGGCGCTTCAGCATCAGTCCTTCCAATGAATATTCAGGACTGATTTCCTTTAGAATTGAATGGTTTGATCTCCTTGCAGTCCAAGGGACTATCAAAAGTCTTCTCCAATACCACAGTTCAAAAGCATCAATTCTGCAGCACTCACGTTTCTTTACGATCCAACTGCCACATCCATATATGACTACAGGAAAAACCATAGCTTTGACTAGATGGACCTTTGTCAGAAAAGTAATGTGTCTGCTTCTTAATATGCTATCTAGGTTGGTCATAGCTTTTCTTCCAAGGAGCAAGCGTCTTTTAATTTCATGGCTGCAGTCACCATTTGCAATGATTTTGGAGCCCAAGAAAATAAAGTCTGTCACTGTTTCCATTGTTTCCTCATCTACATGCCATGAAGTGATGGGACCAGTTGCCATGATCTTAGTTTTCTGAATGTTGAGCCAGCTTTTCACTCTTTGCTTTCTGTCATAAGGGTGGTGTCATCTGCATTCTGAGGTTATTGATATTTCTCCCAGCAATCTTGATTACAGTTTGTGCTTCATCCAGCCTGGCATTTCACATGATGTGCTCTGCATATAAGTTAAATAAGCAGGGTAACAATATACAGCCTTGACGTACTCCTTTCCCAATTTGGAACCAGTCTTTTGCTCCATGTCCGGTTCTGACTGTTGCTTCTTGACCTGCATACAGATTTCTCAGGAGGCAGGTAAGGTGGTCTGGTATTACCATCTCTTTTAAGAATTTTCCAGTTTGTAGTGATCCACACAGTCAAAGACTTTGGTGTAGTCAATAAAACAAAAGTAGATGTTTTTCTGGAATTCCCTTGCTTTTTCTGTGATCCAACAGATATTGGCAAATTCATAGTAAATTTTAGGAAATAACACTATACCTTCATAGTAAATTTCAGGAAATAACACTGTACCTTCAAAATCCAGACACCAGAGATTATACAAGAGTAATCCTGGTACTAGGGAAAATATAAACAAGGCTTTCTATGATAAGGTAGAAAAGGGAAGAAATGGAATAAACTGTGGCTTGTAGGGGTGGCTTATGATACAGTAGAGTCACAGATCCACTTTTTTGATTGTAAGCCATTCTGTTTATAAAATACTGTGGAGACTCAGTCAGCTAAGTTATCTATTGGGTTGTTAAAAATTGTGATGCAAACAAAATGCAAGATTTATTGGGATGGTTTTTTTTTTTTTTTAATTCAGTGTCTGTTTGTAGCCTAAGGAGACGCCTCTTCTTTCTGCTCATTCCCTTCTCTTTGGGATAGTTTTGTTTCGCTGCCAAAATGAAGTGAATCTTGGGTTTGAAAAGAAACTTGTCTACCTGTAATCTTGTCTCAGCTGCCTCCTGTCTGAGGCATTAAGCAGAGAGGTTCAATGACTGGCCCAGTGTCTGTCTGGTAGCCTGCCAGGGTAGAGCCAGAGTTCAAACTGTCATCTTCTGTTGCCATCTCAGCACATCTCCATCTGCTGCTTGCGGTGTCAAAATAATGGTGGCCTTTGTAACATTGAAATATTTTACTAGAGCTGGGAGCAATTATTAGGTTAGACAACACAGTGAATATATTTAAATTTATATTTCTTCTTTATTCATTGTTCTTCTCTAAGAAATCAAGGCCTCATAGGAACGTCCCTGGTGGTCCGGTGGTTAAGACTCTGAGCTTCCTACGCGGGGATGTAGAGGGTGCCAGTTTGATCCCTGGTTGGGGAACTAATATCACACATGCTGTATGGCACAGCCAAAAAAAAATTCAAGACCTCATGGACATTAGTAAATAAAAGTGTTTGCATTTCCACCAGTATCTGTGCTTGACTATTACAAACTTTGTATTTCCCACCAAGGAACACAAGTACTTGTACTTCAGCACAATAAACATGATGCTCTTAAATGAAGAAGAATAACCCGTGGGTTTGCCAGTTGTACATCTTAGCTTCCAAAGTTTTCCTGAAATGGGACCTTTGGAGCCTGAATCCACAGGTGACATCACTTCAGAAGTCATCCTAGTGCAGTGCTGGCTCTGCACCTCGCCTTCTGATTGGTTATTTGGTTGTGACTCATCAGGTGAAGTCAGAGCCACTCAGATTTCTCAGGAGAACCAGGCACTGGCTTTCCTGGGCACATCAGGACCCAAACTGGGGAAATGAATTTGAGGGGGCTGTGCTTCTATCAGCATCAGCCTGATGCCTTCATGTGTAGGATGCAGTACAGTCTATGGAGCACTTTCTCATAATTCTCTGGGATTCGTGAGGGACAGAGGGGAGGAGAGGGCAGGAGCTGATCACAGTGCCAAGAAGGCTGAGACTGCATGAACAGTTAGTTAGAGGGAGGGCACAGGCTGAACTCTGTTCCCTCCTCACTCACGCTTTGGAAGACAGGTCCCAGCAAAGAAAGCAACAGGGTCGACATAGGGGGCAACGGTGCACTGCTTCCAGGGAAGGGAGAAGAGAGAGGAAAAGAAACGAAGCTGTGGGAGCAGGACCTCCCATGGTCACCTGCAGAGCCAGGTAGGTTGTTCCCTTTTCTTATGTCAGGTGTTGACTCCTATAGGCAGTTTCCCATGGATGAGTCCTGCTGGGACCCGCCCGCTAATGATGCTGGTTTGAGGAAGTGATGAAAAGTCTGAAACCAAGTGAGACAGATGCTCTGTTTACTATCTTTGTGAGACAGGGAACTCAGAAGAGAATGTGAATCAGCAGCTGGAAAGAATTCTCTGTTTAAGTGCCAGAGATGTTAGCCCTGTTGTGCACATTCATTCATTCCTCACATTTCCCGAGTGACTGCTATATCCTTGTCACCCGTCAGAGCTGTGGATCTGCGGGGGGATAGGGATAGGGTGTGCATAATTTGGGAAGGATTCAGCTAAGGAATCTTGCATTTCTGTCAGCAACACTGGAAAATTTTCTCTAGACAAAAGTCTGGTCTTTCAAAACTGGTTATAAATTTGTATATTTTTGCAGTTATCTCCCTACTAGTTTGTCTTATTTCAGAATTGATGTAAAGAGATCTTAAGGTGAATCTTCATTAAGATAATGAATCCCTTAAAAATTAAGAGTAATTTATATGCCTTCTTTCCCCAGTTCATTCATCTGTTTTTAAAGTTGGCTATTTGACAATAAAATAAAAATGAATTTTAAAAGGAGAATTCTCTTGCAGTCCAGTAGTTAGGACCCTGTGCTTTCACTGCTGAGGGCCCAGGTTCAGTGCTGGTCTAGGAGCTAAGATGCCATAAGCTGCTTGGCACGGCCTTAAAAAAAAAAAAAAGTTAGTTGGCTGTTAAAGTTTTTTTAAAAGTTTCACTGTCTTAAATCATGTAATACTAGCTCTAAGAGCTAATGATTTTCCTTTTTCTGTCAGCACTTTATGAGATATTGAAGACCTTCACAGATTTGTTATTCTTTGTATGCTATGAACTGATTTTGTTTTTTTGTTGTGAAGTTTTTTCTGACTCCTCTCCCAGTTTTGAGACAGAGCGTTCCCTCTGATCTTCTTACTTTCTCCGGAGCTCCCCTTTGAGAAGGAGAAGAAATCTCAGGGGGTTAGGTACTAGGGGCCGTGCTGGCTGGGAAGGAAAGACACCAGTCTGTGGCAGTGCAGGTGTCCCACTGCCGTTCTGCACAGAAACTCCTGCCTCAGCTTTAACTTCCCCACGGTGCTTAGAAACGAGAACTTGTGTGATGCTCTTTACTAGCCGCAAGTATGGCATAAGTATACTGTGCAGAAACAGGCATTAAAGGACATTGGGTTCATGTCTAGCTAAAACCCAAGAATATGATGAGGGAAAGGCAGGAATGGATCAAGGGACCAATTAGACATGATAAACTACGTGTTTTATTGAAATTAATTAGAGAGTTCTAAGGTAGATCAGTGCTGTCTTTGTTTACTCCCTAGAATATAAGCAGAATAAGGGCATTTTTGGTTTTTTCACCACTGTACCCCAGAACCTAAAACAAGTGCTTGGCTAACAAGTAATTGATGCTTAGTGAACATCTGTTAAATGAATATGAAACAGTTTTTGATTTAATCTTAGAAATCATCCTATTCCCCCAAGTCAGATAAAATATCGAGTATGTAACTTCCAGTCAGAACATGTGGGTATGGTGGTTTGGATTGCTCATGGTGCCTAATCCTCAGCGTGAGTGATGTGTTCCTTTTGTGTGAGATGGTGGATGCTGTTGATGTACACGGTGTGGAGAGGTCCCTTCACAAGGGAGGACCCTTCCCCCCTTTCTCTGCTTGCTTGGGATTTAGAGCTATGTTAGAGATTCACTGAATTTTTCTTAGTCATCCTGACCATAATGAATAAGATCAAAGTCTTTATAACTGCTGTGAGTAGTTCCTTCTTTTGAGAAGTAAAATGACTGTTGGTCTATCACTCATTCCCAGGCATCGAGGACTCACAGCTCTGGCTTGAGTTTTTTTAAATTGTGAGACTGTTTCATCAGTGTGTCAAGGCACACCATTGTACTTGTCTTCAGGAAAGAGACACCACCTCCATATGAGTCACTCCTGTGATGAGTCCAATCACAGGAAGGGTTTGCAGTGGCCACTGTGCCGGGAACTACCTTCCCAGTGTTTTCCAGTCAACAGCCTGTTGCCTTGAGCTGATAAGCATAGACTAGAGTGAGAGAAATTGACTTGGTTGAAGACCAGTCAGTGTCTCCATGAATCACATGTTCTAGTTGGAACACAGACTATGGGGTGGAGAGGGCCAGGAAAAAGAAGCCAGCTGTCAGCAACACATGCTCCTGGTGAATTCACTGATACTGAGTACCTGCTCTGTTCCAGGAAATGGACACAGGAAAAAAGATGCAGGTAAAGGAAGGAAGAGGACAGATTTGAGTGCTGTTTGGAGAACTCAGGAAATCAATTGACAGTGATTGAAGAGATGCTGAAAGGATGGCACAGGTGTTGGTGATGAGGCATGTGGCTCTCTTTGCCTTTATAAAGATGGTTTTGTATTTACCCTGCACCACACAGGATAACATTTATATGTTATAAATGTTTATAAATATATATATATATTAAAAATCTGGGCTCAAAATACTATGTGCAAATATTTGGTTTTACCCAGGTTATTTTTAATTACAGATAATGAATTGAGGGCCTTATAAAGGTAACTAATCACTTCATTAGAAACACAGCTTGGTTTTGTTAACTAGAATATTCATCACAGCACAGTTCTTTCACTTCTTGCATGAAAAGCTGTAAGCTGGTTTGAGATCTTTCATTCACAGAGACTCAGTCTTATCCCTCAAGATCTCATCCTCCTGAATCCAGATTCATGTTTATACTTGGTCACATGTGAAGAATGCCCTTTACTTCTGAGATTCCATTCAGCAATCCATATTTCAGGGAGGTTTCTCAAACTCTTAACTTGCCCTGTGAGGTTCGGCACAGCACTGACAGGCCAATGATAATGAGCAAAGGCCTACTAGGCTTGCAGGCATGCACAGCTCCCAAGTCCTGGGCCAGGAGAGCTTTCACCCAGGGGTCAGCTGATCCTGTGAAGGAGTCAGTAGTTAATACTTTTAGTGCCCTCTCTCAGCGGCATTTGTATTCAGCAAATTCTTCTGAGAAGCAAAGCTGCTGCGCTGTTTAGTCAGTTGCTAAGTCACGTCCTACTCTTTGGGACCCCATGGACTATAGCCTTCCAGGCTCAAAAAGCAAAGAATGAGGCACTGTAGTGAGGTGGACAGTGAGAGGGAGAACCTGGAAATCTATTCCTAAGACTCATTTTCCTAGGATTTGCTTGAGTTGGCACATCTTGTCCAAGATTTGCTGAACTGAAATATACATGTGAAATGTAAGTTTTGTTATTGGTGGTTTAGTAATTCCAGAGTGACATTTTAAGAGCAAAGATTTAAACTTATAGACCATAGTCAAAAATATTGCTCCCCAGCTGTGAGACTGGGCAGAGGATTCCTCAGTACCTCAGTTTACTTATCTGAAAATGAGGATATCAATCTGTACTTCACAGGGGAGTGGTGAGGCTTGAATGGGATGCTCAGCACCCATGGCTCAAGCGGTAAAGAATCTGCCTGCAATGCAGGAGACACAGGAGACATGGGTTTCATCCCTTGGTCAGGAAGATCCCCTGGAGGAGGGCATGGCAACCCACTCCAGTATTCTTGCTGGGAGAATTCTGTGGACAGAGGAGCCTGGTGGACCATGATCCATGGGGACACAACTGATTCAACTGAGCATACTCACGTGTGCGTGCATGCATGTGCACACACGCACGCACACACACACAGCATAAGTAGTGGTGGTTGGGGGAAAGCTTCCGCTAAAAACACTATGATGAACATGTTGGGTGTATCTCTGAAACATTAATAAACTCATCAAATAATATAATTTGGAGAATGGGCAAGTGTTCCATGAAGCCCATGGAGAAATTCTGGTAAAGCTAGAGCTAAAATTGTATTTGTTTCTCTGTATTGTCACAAAATGAGTTAACGAGGTGGTTTGGTAGGTGGGAAAGATGGTATTATCTGTAGGGAATTGTACACTAACTTTGATAAAACTGGTCACAGTTTTTCTATGTCACATTTTTTGGTTTGCAGTTTTTGTTTGTTTGCTTTTGCTTTAATTTACTAAAGATGTCTTTGATAAGAAAAATAAGTATTTTCCCTGAATAAGTGTTAAGATTTTTGGCTTCATTCAGTTCAAATATTTCTATTTACCATTACTTCAGTAAGAGAAGCCCCCTTTACAAAAACTGAATATGAATCAAAAAAGAGATTTTAGATATTGACTTCCTTTTTAAAGAACTAAAATAGTGAGCCTCTGAGGAATGTAATTATCTCCTTCACTAGAACAGTATATGGTGGTTTCAATCTACAGTCAAGCATACTGATTTCCTTTTAACAGAAGATGATTTTGATCTTCCTGAAAGGTTTGTAGAACTCTGCAGATGGGATGAAACTCAGTGGTCATATAATGCAGATGGTACTGGTTGTATCTGACCCACTAGGGGGACTCCTTCACTCCTTGCTCAGGAGTAGCAGCCTGACCTGTCTTCTCACCAACATATCATCATCTAATTATTACACTGACTCTTCTCTTTGAAAGAGGTAGACTCTTTCAAGAACAATGAAGAATCCTTGATGTTTTTCTCAATGGGGAAGTCTAGAATTGTGTTGGCAACCTCTTGAAAAGTCAAGGTCTCTTTGAAAGGTAAATGAATAAGTTATAAGGTCTCAGACTATTGCTAATCATAGTCCCTGATTTCTTTTCTGTGCCGTTCAAGTAGTGGGCTTTCAAGAGGTCCTTTCTGTGAATTCTCATGAAGCATGAGTGTATTCGGGCCACTTGGGGGTTTATGGTTTTGTGGACATAAGTTTATAGACCAAGGGAATTTACTGGTTTGTAACTGCAGTTCTTCTGGCTCAAAACCCTTTGCAACAGAGCACCACAATAATACCTGACTTAATCCTTTTATGATTTGGCCCATAATACTGCCAATATTCACAGGGACTTTACTCTGATCACATATTTTCTTCTCCATTAAAAAAAAACCCAAAGCTTTTTTCACTTTTTAACAGTTTTTATTTTGAAAGCGTTTGGTTTTCTAATAACTTATGTTTAGGATTCCATAGAGGCAGAGGCAATTATTCTTAATAATTTAATAACAAGTGACTTTAACAGTTTTACTGACTTTGTAAAATCATGCCCTGTGCCCTGTGTGTGTATGTGTGTTTGGGGTGGGGGTTACTTTAAAAGACAGCTGAGTGCTGTGTAGGAGATTGGACATGGCTATCACTGGTGATTCATTTGCTTCCCTGATTCATTCCTAGCCTAGGTCCTAGTTCAAGTTAGCACAGGATGTCCCTTGTACAGAATGTCCAGAGGTTTTAAGGAGAACTTTCAGAACTAATGAGGAATGGGAGGGAGATAAAGTGCCTCAAACACTAATGAGGGCAGGGGATGCAGAGGAATCCGGCCATAGCACTAGAAAAGGAGGCGTGGCCGAGAGCGCTGGTGGTTTCAGTCTTGGCTCCGCTGCTGTCCTTGGAGTTGGTTAGCACACCTGCCTCTAGATAATGCACATTCCATGGTGCTTTGGTTTCCTTCCAAGATGAGGACCACGTGTCATCTGATGGAGTTCAAAATTGCTAGGAAACAGATGGTACCTCGTTGGGTAGTATCTGTCATTGAACCCCCTAAGCACTCTTATGGGATCCTTTTTGCTTCCTCTGTTGCTTCTCTTGCCTACAGTTTTCCCGAGATCTTCTGATCCTTAGCTCACCTAATTTTCAAATGGAATCTGAGATCCTATGAGCTGAGTTTCCACAATACATGTTAACTTTCTTCTCTACTGTGGCCTCCCCGCCTGGTTAAGGCATGGCCTAGAGTTCCTAGTGTGGTTGATCAGACTTGTGGTTAATTGACCAAATGCTGAAAAACTACAGCATTATCCACTTCATGTGTAAGCAGACATTACACACACACACACACACACACACACACACAGGTGTGGGGTGGTTCTTCAAAATCACAGAGATGCCTTGAGAATTAAATATGATTTTACTTATCCAGCTGATTGCCCAGCTATTTTAAGCAATAGATTCTACCATACAAAATAATTCCTGACAGGTCCTTGAAGTTTGTAATAATGGACATCTAGTTTTATCTGAAATTCACTCAGAGCTTTCTATTCCTCTCGGCATCTCCAGCACGAAGATACTAACATATTCATAGAAAGTATCTTGCTTCACTTATATGCTGAAGAGCCTTAGAAGAACTGCACTTAAGTTTCTTTGTTTAGTTAAGCTTTGATTGTCTCCTTGTGTATACTGTTGTCACCAATCCCCTAGAATACAGAATCCATCAGAGTGGACAGTTCCCTAGCCAAACAGGAGAGTTGTAGGGCTATATTATTCTTTTCGTGGATGTTGTAGAGGCTGAGCTTCTTGCCTGAGTGGAGAAGAAAAAATAGAAGCACATAACACACTTGACTTACTTGAATATAAAAGTGGGAAATTCTGAATTCCTGAATCCTAAAGCCTTGGGGAAAGAGCCTGTTTGTCTGTATTAATGGCTTAACTGCAGGTCTTATTCTGCTTTCAGTTAAAATTAAAAAAAAATCAAACTCATGTTCCTTACCGCCTTTATTTACTCTTGTTTTTAAGGAAGACTGGGCGTGTTGAAGACTCAGACCTGGCACACATATAAACTACAGGTGTGACAAATTATTTGGGGTGGAAGGGTAAGAGCCCAAAGTTAGAGGATTTCCTGGGGCAAGAGAATTTAAAGATAAGGAGATGGAGAACAGGGCAGGAACAGGGTCATGAGTGGGAATTTGGACATGGTGACAGTCATTCAAAGAAGACAGAAGCAACCAGTCCTGTTTGTGTTTCAGAAAGTCACTGGTGGCCAAGTGTAGGGTGGATGGGAGAGGAGAGAAATGTGAGATGGCCAGCAGGCCAGCTAGTAGCTGGCAAGGATGAAAAGATATGTCAATTATGTATATATAGAGAAGCTTCGGAGAAGGCAGTGGCACCCCGCTCCAGTACTCTTGCCTGGAAAATCCCATGGACGGAGGAGCCTGGAAGGCTGTAGTCCATGGGGTCGCTGAGGGTCGGACACAACTGAGCGACTTCACTTTCACGCATTGGAGAAGGAAATGGCAACCCACCAGTGTTCTTGGCTGGAGAATCCCAGGGACGGGGGAGCCTGTGGGCTGCCGTCTATGGGGTCACACAGAGTCGAACACAACTGAAGTGACTTAGCAGTAGAGATGCTTGATTTATAATATAATGGAACTATGATATTATTCCTTTTTTTAAAAGAGGAATTAAAAAACTTTGTTCTTAAAACCAATCACTTTCCTAAGTTATTGTATAAATTTGGCTTGTTTGCGAGCAGGGCACATTTTTATGGATTTCAAGGGAGAAACATCCACGTATGTTGTTCAAGATTGAGCCAAATGCTGGGTTTCTTCTCTACAGAAAAGAAAGGAAAGAAGTCTTTCCCTCTCCTCTTTACTCCCTGACAAAGAAGGAAAGAACCTCTGGGGCTAGAAGGCCCACAGCATCGTAAGTAGACTACAGCCAGCAATAGCAGTGCTTTTACCACCCCCGGAGCTCCATGTTCTCCTTCTCTGCTGTGTGCTTGGCCCCTGGCTGGACAGGAGACCAGTAAACAAGAAGCCTGTCCTTGAGGAAATTTCCAATCCAGAGAGGGGACAGTGCCAGCAGATAAATAATTAGAGCATAGAGGGAACTGTTATAAAAACATGGAAACCACTCTTTTCTGGAGATGCCCTGGAATTGTCTGCAGATGTGAGCTGGGTTTTGAAGGGCACATAGAAATCCCTCCCGAGAGAAAAGGAGTCGGGCATTCCGGGTACTCTGACGAGATGACACAGTGTCTAGATGATGCCATGGGAGTTAGCAGATCCCAAAGATCCTGGTCACTCCTGATCCGGAAAAACAAGTCTCTCAGGGTGTTTTCCCAGGTGGCCTCACTGAGCTCCAGGTGAGCAGGTTCTACAGCAGTGAGCTCCATTTCCCCATTTCAATTCTCAGTTCTTTTTCTTTCCATCCTGGTGTAAGGTTAGAGATGAGATGCACTAACTTTTTAGAGATGCTTTCCCCCAGAACCCTGCTTAATGGACATTCCAGTTACTCAGCTGATTGCCTGATGTGCAGTCCTGACACGCATATGAAGTGTCATTATTTTAGACCCATTCAGTTAGGTTTGGGATCATCTGGACTGGGTGGAATTTGATTATTTATACACTGTGAACAAAGGAGTTTGCCAGATAAACTAATCCTCTGTTAAATAAGATTCCAAGAAGGATGCCTAATGTAATTATGTAGAAAGTAAGGTGTTTGGGTTTTCTTTATTTTTTAACCAGGTTCCAGGATACTTTAAAAAAATGAATCTTGGCAATTCATGAAAGCAGCTCTAGTATGAGTTTTAATTGTTAATTTTTTAAACCAAGTAAGACACGAACATATTCTCATTTTTACAAAAAGCAAACAAACCAGAACTAAAATAAAAAGTACATGTCTCATTTTGCCAACTAAATGTTTGTAGCTACCTTTTTCTTTACATATACACACATTTAATGACATGTAGTTTTGTTTTGCACTCTTGCAGCCCTATCTGTAACTAGCTCTCATCTTATAGTATTCTAAGATGAGTGTCCTATGACCACGGACATATGTCTACATTCTTTTGGACAGCTGTATGATGTTCCATATTATAGCTGTACTACGATTTACTTATTCATCTCCCTGATGGTGGATATTCAGATGATTTTCATTCTTTGTCAGAACAAAGCATTAGTATCTGTCTTTATTCAAATCTTTGTGTCTGTGCACAAGTTTCTTCCAATAGGATTTCTTTTGAATTCTTGGTTAGCAGTTGGAGTCAATGTTTATTTATACTTGGAGATAACGAAAGTATTTTTCTTAGAAATACTCAATTTTTCCTGCAAATTATGCTGCCTTTTCTATAAATAGTTAGGCTTGTGACATCCTTTGTGGAGCATTCCATGGAGCCACTGTATGGGATGGTGTCAGCAATTTTATTATAAACTCTTGCCAAAGGCAGTGTCAGAAATGAGCCTGCATAGCACAGAAGTAGAAATTAGTTCTTGATTCTTTTTTCTCCTTCCTCTCCTGACACAAGATTATAGAGATTCTACAGAGTGGCTTATATAGTATAGTCATTTAAGCAGCTCTGGTAAAACTTGAATGCCTTTTTTTTTTTTTTTTTTAATAAGATGGAATTAGGATATGGGCTCTGGAAGAGAGGGATGGCCCTCCCTTAATTTAATAAAAACAATCTGAGGAAACAGGAGCCCCTCAGACCTTTTATTGTTTGTTTCTTGTTTCCTCTGCCTGTGCACTTCTCTGTCTCTCTCCTTTTTCTCTCTGCGTGAATTGTAACATTGCTTTCTGTGGCTGTGGCCCAGATTAAAGCGGTGGAGAAATTTGTGACTGCATAGAGCAACTGTTTGGTGCCTCTGACACAAAGGAGAGGAAAAGTAACAGGGCACACTTTGGCTGCCCCATCTCCACTCTTGCAACCCCCGAAGGGGATTTTTATGGGATCTCAGTGCCAAATCCTTCCAGTGAAATTACCTCGCCAATATTGAAATGTGATTTGTGTTTTCCTTCCAAGATCTACCATGTAATTCAAAGATAGAAAAATTCTTATCTTCTTTCTTGTTTCTGTTATTTTTTCTATCTAATTTTAAAGCTTAGGTAAAAACAAGAAATGGTCTAAATCAGAGTTATCAGACCAGTAAGATGTCTTGGAAAAAGAGAAAGATTTTCTGAATAAAAAGGCAGGAGAAGGACTTCCCTGGTGCTCCAGTGGTTCCAATGCAGGGGGTGTGGGTTCAGTCTCTAGTCAGGGAACTAAGATCCCACATGCATCAAGGCCTGAAAAAGGGCAGAAGGTCCAAATATCCAACAATAGGGTTGGGCTAGGTGGTGCTAGTGGTAAAGAACCCACCTGCCAATACAAGAGACATAAGGGACGAGGGTTTGATCCCTGAGTTGGGAAGATCCCCTGGAGGCGGGCATGGCAACGCACTCCACTGTTCTTGCCTAGAGAATCCCATGGACAGAGGAGCCTGGCAGGCTACAGGCCATAGGGCTGCAAAAAGTCAGACATGACTAAAGCAACTTGTCACACACACAAGTGCACTTTGGTGCATCCAACATGTGTAAAATAGAATGAGGATGCTCTCTCTCTGCCAGTGTATCAATAGAAAGATACTAGTGTAGGTGAAGAAAAACAAGATGCAGTGAGTGTGTAGAATATGCAGATATTTCTCTAAGGGGAAAACAAGAATGTATATTTGGATTTACTAGTATTTGCATAAGGAAACTGAAGGTTACACAAGTAATGAGTAAGACTGTTCATGGAACGCCTCTTTATAAAGTGTCCTAGTTTTTGAATTAGGACTGTATTGCCTACTCAGAAATAAAAAATAATTTTTTAAAAGGATATTCTGTGTTGTTAGCAAAGATCTTGTTTAAACCCACTGTATATGTGATTTTACTTCTCATAGGTACCTTTTAGGGTAGGGTCAGTTGCAGGACCATGTATTTTGAGGAGAAAGGGAATAATCTATAATTATAACATATACAGCAATTTAAATTCTAACTAATTTTCATAGGAAATTGAAATGGTAGATTTGCATCTAAACGGTATCTTTAGCTTATTCAGACTTCTTAGGTTTGTTCTTAATTTTTTTCTTCAAAGTAATTGAAAACTTTAAAACAAGATGCTCTTTTGTTTTTTAATTTTTAATGATTTACAATATTACATTAGTTTCAGGTGTACAGCATAGTGATTCAGTTTTTTTGTGTGGGTTTTTTTTCAGATTATATTCCATTGTAACTTATTACAAAATGTCAGGTATGATTCCCTATGCTATACAGTAGAACATTATATAATGACAAAGGGGTTAAAACAAGAAGAGGATATCATGTTTATTAGCATATATGCTCCTAATATAGGATCACCTAAATATATAAAGCAAATACTAACAGACGGGCAAACTTGATGGTTCGCTTAAAACAAGATGTTCTTGATTCACAGTCAGAGTCCTGTGCTGAGGCCTTGGTTGACACGTGAGAAAGTGTAGTATTAAGCCTGTCTGTTGTGTCTGTGTTTTTATTTTCTACAGGAGCAGGAAAATTCAGATTCGAAACATCCCTCCTCACCTGCAGTGGGAGGTAGGCCAATGTTGTTTCTGTGTTTATTATCTTCCTGCTCTCTGTCTTCATTTGCTAATGGAGAACAGGGTATTTTGTCCCTTTGTTATAGTTCCCTTTCACGTTTAGGAATTAGAGGTCTTCAGCATCCTAATGGGAATGATCTGCCCTGAGTTTGGGGTCAGAGTCGTCCCTTTTGTTGTGCTGGATATACACTTTGATGCCTTATGTTCTGTCTTCTTGGAAACCAAGCACCAACAGACAAACTAAACAAAATAAATGCCTTGCTTGTGATTTTTATCCCATGATTTTAGAAAAGATTTTTACCTTTCTAAATTATGATTTGGGAGGAAATAAAATAAATCGAAAATCAATAAGAGTAGAAGGTTCCTTGTTAGTTTGGGCAAGTGTTTTGTTTATTTTGAATTAATTGTTGTGAATAACAGTTAAGACATATTTTCAGAGTTGTAAAACTTCTTCCAAGATTGTTACCTTGAAATAAGATAGACTATGAGGAGTAGCCTTAATGCCTCATTTAAAGGCACACTGCCCCATGTTCCCCAACTCAAACGGAATCAAAATAGACATAAAGAAAATAGAATGTTTTGGCTAACATTTTTGTTACTTTAAGGGGAAAAAAAACACTTTTTATTGTGGAAAATTTTGAGCACATGCATATCTCATTGCTTCATAAAATAAGGAGATCCCTAAAGGAAATCTGATGGAAGAATGGTTAAATCTTTCTGAAAGGAGGAGTGCTTTTTGTACGTTAGTCTGCTTCTCATTTCAAAAGCAAATGGGCTCCAACCATCGTGAACGTGATTGTTAACAATTACTAAGAAAACTGCTGTGTTTCTTCAGTGAACAGACTACTCGGGAGCCAATAAGCAAATGAAAACCCTGTATATCCATTCATTTCTAGCTGTTTTTATGAAGACCTGAAATTCTGACAGTGAAGCTTCTTTTTCAGGTGTTGGATGGACTTTTGGCTCAGTGTGGGACAGTGGAGAACGTGGAGCAAGGTAATAAGTGCTGAAATTAGCCTGTTGAATTTTGAGAGGAATATTGCCTGTTACTTCTTTAGGTTGGGTCAAATCCAAGGACAATAACAAGTTTAAATTCCACTGAAGCAAGCTTCCTAGAGTGTATGTTTGTATATCTGCATGTATGTAAGAAATGTCTGTATCTGTCTATCCATAGCTATTTTTTCAAAGAATGGTTTTCAGACTATATTTCTTATACTCTGTAATGTACTCAAGCACTGGACAAATCGCTGTCAGGATGGGGGAAGCTTAATTCATTAGGAAGTAACTGTATTTATACTATGACAACTTCCTCTTCTTGATTAAGAACAACATATCCCTGATGTCTTGGGCTGTTTTTCAAGGTGTAGGACTCCTACACCATTATCACCTGGAGCACTTGGGAAAATGCAGTTTCCTGGGGCTTACCATAGACAGATTTACAAAGTAAGACTCTAGGGGAAGAAGTTATAAAACTGTATTTTAAACAGTCACTTCCAAGTGATTTTTGTATGTATTCATTTGAGAGCCTCTGTCTTGGGAACAGTGTTGTAAATCCCCAGAAAATGTATATTCTTTTTCCTGCCACTTTATTTTTACCTTTTAAAACATTTACCTTTACAGACAGTGAAGTCATACATAACTATTAATATTCACTTAGGAAAAAAATCACAGAAAATGCATTTTCTCATATGCAGTCTGTCTGCTAGTATAGTTAATATAATAGTTTTTAAAGCAGTAATTATTCAGATCCTCTATACTCCATGAATATTAAAAATATTATTATTCAGTTTCATGCTGCTGACTGCCCATCCCCAAGTTGGGAGGTAGGCCCACCAAGGTAAAGGGAAAGAGCCGGAAAGAAGACATGATTTATAAAGATTCTGTTTTCTCAGTTCTTGTTATTTCCCTCAAATGGAAGACATTCTAATAAGAATTGGATGTCGTAGGCAAGATGAGCTTCCAGGCATGAACCTGTACAAGTTACTAGCTAAGACCATGTTATAAACTCAGGACAGTGCCATGCAAGAAAGAAACACTCCAGGCCCCTGGGGCAGTCCACAGCTCCAGGAGCACCTGTGCCCTCGAGAGCACTCTAGCTGCCTATGACTGTAGGGTAAAAGTGTTGGGCTGTTGTTTTGTTCTGTTTCATAGGTAATTCCTGATTCAGCAGGAAAGCATTCTGCAGGAGAATTTTAAGAATCCTTATAGAGCTTTCACGTCCAATGAAGTAAAGTATTTGAATGGAGTTCAGTTCCTCCTAGAATCACTGGTCTGATTTCCTGAAGACAGATGTCTTTGAAGAACAAAGAATATAAATAAGAACGAATCTGAGACTTTTAGTGGGCAGCTTTATTCAGGAGGTTCAAACCCAGCCCCTTCGTCCTTTTTAGGTCTACAGCCTCATCTGTTGCACTCCAAAGTGTAACTCTGAGACCTAGTAGCATTCAGGGTGTCAGCACCGAGAGAGGGTGGTTGTGGGTGCACATGCCCTATTTTGCGCTGAGAGGTGCAGTCCTGTGAGGACGTCTGTGTTAGAAAGCAACACGAACACTCCGAGGCAGAGGCCAGGGCTGGGTTCAGTGTTGGTGACCCATACATCTCAATGGCAGTTCCTTCTTGAGGAGCATGCACCCCTCCCCATAAGGGCTGCAGCTGCTTTGAAGTTATTGGATAACAGTGACCGTTAACCTTTTTGGAAATCATATGGAAATTATAAGACAGAAAAATCCACATCCCCACAGATTTGAATATTTGCAGGGAAGTGAGGAGGATGAGTATAGGATTCCTGAAGCTCTAACATGGGTTCAAAATTAAGAATCCTTGCAATAGAGGGTTTTATTATTTGAAAAGCAGCTCTAGTGTGGTTTTCTTGAATTATGCTCTGCTTAATGCTGTTAATTCCAAGTCTCCTAATAGCTTAAATGTTTTAATGGAGAAGATTTTGAGTTAGTCATGTCTGTTGGTTTTGGGGAAACCAATATACTTTTGGTCTAAGTTTACTGACTTGGATGGAGAAAGTTTTGTCCTGTCATTTGAATTCATTTTTAACACCTGACTTTGGAAGAAGATGTATCAATTATTAATCAAGATAAGCCAACTCACAAGAGTGATACCTTGTTAGCCATCTTAAGAGTTTATACGTTCTCCTCTTCAGCCAAGTGGGTTGGAATTGCCAGTTTTCTTGATTCATTGTACACGGTTACTAGATTTAACTCACACAGTCGAATTCAGTCAAAGTGGAACAAATATTGTAATAGTTCAACGTTGTCCATGAATGAACAATTAAAATTAAAATACTTATACCCAATTATTTAAAAATTATAGCAGATAAAACTGATAGTGGTACAGTAAATTAATACAAACTTCTTGGAGAGTAATTTGAAAATAATCATTAAAAAGCATTATGTTCTTTTTACCCAATTATTTTTCTTCTAAATGACACTAAAAATAAGTAATTCAGAAGAACACAAATCAAGTGGTATTTGCAACAGTGGTGATTTTTATCAACAGTCTTCAGAGTAGCAAATACTGAGAACAACCATTTGTCAACAATTAAGGGATGGTGAGGCAAAATTCATGGCCCATTTGCTTGCTGCAATTTTATGTAGACATTAAAAATGAAAAATCCAAAGAAACTGTGCATATACATATACACATGCAGAAGTGTTGATAAAATAAGTGGAAAATACAGCTTTGAGTTATATATACAATTGATTACAAATGTGTATATACAATTGATTGTAAATTACTGTGAGTGCACATGAATAAAGATAGAATTCAAATAACTCTTAAGAGTTTGAACAATGAGATTTTTGTGCATTTTTCTCTAAGTCTATTTACATTGAGCCAGAGGGCTACACCTTTTTTTTTTTCTGTGACAATGTAGTTTTTTGCTTCTTTCCTAGTCAACACAGACACAGAAACTGCCGTTGTCAACGTCACATATGCAACAAGAGAAGAAGCTAAAACGTAAGTGGATTTAGCCTATTTCCCTTTAAATCTGGGCTGGGGAATTCCAGGGGAGCTTGTCTTTGGATTCCACTGAATCCTGTGTTTAATCCTGTGTTTATAAACCTTTTCTGAAAAGATCTTTGATGCATCAGTAGCAGTAGTGTAGTTGCTGAGCCATGTCCAACTCTGTGCGACCCATGGACTGTAGCCCGCCAGGGTCCTCTGTCCATGGGATTCTCCAGGCAAGGATACTGGAGTGGATTGCCATTCCCTTCTCCAGGGGATCCTCCCAACCCAGGGACTGAACCCAGGTCTCTTACATTGCAGGTGGATTCTTTACCATCTGAGCCACCAGGGAGTGCAGATCTTTGACACATCCATAGTGCCCCAGGGAATTTATACCAGGGTATCTGTTGACTGTACAGAGATTTTTATCTTGAAAAATGTTGAGCCTTGACATCAAAACCAAGGTGGGAGCTGTATCTTGAAACAGTCAGGAGTAGTGGACACCACGTCTCTGACACTGTGTCCCCTAGAGTCTGCTTTGACAACTGGAAGCCACTTTCACCTGGAGCTTTCTCCATTCACCATGAGGAAGAAGCCCAAGTCTGTTTCTGTCCACACTCATTGGATGAGTGCTGAAACTTCCTTTTCCCTCTATGAATATTAGAAGTGGGGGTTCACCTCTGTGACGTCAGCCCAAGGGAGCATTGTCATCTTGGAGTGGTTCATCAAAGATTACCTGGCTCGGGCTCTTCTTCCTACTCACATTCACCTCCTGATCCCACTCATGGCTACATTGCTTCAGTGATGGTTAATTGTGAGCTTGGCTATTAACACACATGGGATTGAATATTTTAAAAACAACAACAAAAACAAGTTCCTTTTTGTAGAAGGCCCATGAAGTGCCTGTCAGGTCATCATGACTAGAATTATGGTCACACGTGGTCATGCTTTATGGAGGTGGCATAATATTCAATATGAATATTCATAATATTCATATTCATTATATATCCCAGAATCAGTGTTTTTTCCCAAGGTTTCCATATATCCATGAGTGTGTATTTAACCCGTTCTCATACCACTAGTTTTCAAAATGTTAATTTTGCATCGAAAAAGGCAACAGTCATTTGCTGTGAACTTTTTAAACATTTTAAAAATTAATCTTATATATTCTTTTGGCTGTGCTGGGTCTTCATTGCTGCACAATTGTTTTTCTCTAGTTGTGACAAGTGGGGACTGCTCCATAGTTGTGGTGTGCCAGCTTCTTTTTGCAGTGGCTTCCTTTGTTGCAGAGCACAGACTCAAGGGCACTCAGGCTTCAGTAGGTGCGGCTCCCAGGCTCTGAATCCCAGGTTCAGTAGTTGTGGTGCCTGGGCTTGGTTGCTCTGCAGCATGATCAGGGCTCAGACCCATGCCTCCTGCACTGGCAGGCAGATTCTTTACCTCCGAGCCACCAGGGAAGCCCTGCTATTGACTTCTGCATATGGATATAAGCAGGACACATTTACTAACAGCTCACCTTTACAGTTTTTGTCTAGCTGCTGCTTAAATAGGACTTTTGTACATTCACAAAGGGCTGCTTTGTAATAAACTTGCAAACCCTATGGACTCTCTGGGGGCCCAGTGCCTAGGATGCCACACTCCTAATACAGGGGGCCCAGGTTCTGTCCCCGGTCAGGGAACTAGATCGCACATGTCACAACTGAGGGTTTGCACACCACAACTAAGAGTTCACATGCAGCAGCTAAAGACGGAAGATCCTGCCTGCCTCAACTAGGACCTGATAGGGTCAAATAAATAAATAAATATTTTAAAATTACAAACCCTAAATATTAACCTTATAGAATAGGGTTAATTTTTTTCACATACTGCCAAAAACATGTGGAAAAAATTGCTCCACTTCATGTATCATTTTTAAGATACAGTTTATCAAATTGATAAATCTTTTAAAATAATAAGTTGTATTTCTGAGGCGTCAAGGAAACAAATGCTCTCTGCACTGCTATGGGATAGTAAATGTTGAAACCTTTCCAGAAGGACTCGGAGCAATACTTAAGATGTTAGAATTCTGCCTGCTCTCCATTAGGAAATTCCATTAGGAATTTGTCCTGGGTGTAAAGTTGTAGTTGCAGAGATACCCATAACAACACTATTGCAATAGTAAAAGATTAGGATTGTGTGTATATATATCTAAAACCATAGAGAATATGTTGCAAAAATGATGGCAAATCAATAGATGTTAACCAGGAAAAATTAAATTTCAGAATATTTAATCACTTAGAAAATTAGAGTATTAACTATTTTTAAAGGTTATAAAGTAGTATGTTTGGTATTAATCCATTTGTATAAATAATAATATATTTAAGAAAGACATGGATGGACTAGGATGTTTTTCTCATTTGTGCTTATCTACTGCTGGATTTTCAGTAATAACTGTATTACAGTTAAAATTTTTGAGTCTATTTACAGAGTTTTTGATACAGCCTTAAGTGGTTAAAAAACAAAGCAGGACAACACATTGTATATCAGACCAGACCTATACCTGGTGATTACTTGTTAACCACCCTCTGTGAAAGAGCAGAGATGGCGTGTGTTTTGCTCACGGCTGCATCCTCAGTGCTGAGGACGGTACTCTCGTAGGCAATTAGCAAAGGAGAGTGAATGAACCGGTCCACTGGCCCTGGCATTGTGGGTCTCTAACAAAGCCCACTTCCCCTGCTGCATTTCAGAGCCATCGAGAAGCTAAGCGGGCATCAGTTTGAGAACTACTCCTTCAAGATTTCCTACATCCCGGATGAAGAGGTGAGCTCCCCTTCGCCCCCTCAGCGAGCCCAGCGTGGGGACCACTCTTCCCGGGAGCAAGGCCATGGCCCTGGGGGCTCTTCTCAGGCCAGACAGATTGATTTCCCGCTGCGGATCCTGGTCCCCACCCAGTTTGTTGGTGCCATCATCGGAAAGGAGGGCTTGACCATAAAGAACATCACTAAGCAGACCCAGTCCCGGTACGTGCCTCCGGGGCTTCCTTTGCTTCGTTCTGAGGGGTCCCCTGAGTGCTGGTGGGTCCCGGCCATTCCCAGGTTGCTATTGCTTGCATCAGCAGTGGGGGGCTGTGCTGGATGGGACAGTGGCTTCCTTAAACAGAACTACTAACAGACTAACACAGAACCCAGGGGCCTTCATAAGCTTTCATGCCAATGTCCTAAAGGTCATACCTGAAACACTAATAATTCATAAAAAAAGGTACTAATGACCTCACAGCACGAACTGTTCTCCTAAGCTCTCTGATGCCTGTGAACACATCTACATATTTTTAAAACAACAGAGGTATGGGGCTGAACTTTATGGGATCCTAGAACCCACTTACCTTAGCTCTCGCCTCCTCTCCTGAGTCAGAGCCCAGGGTGATAGTCATTCTTTGAGACCACCTAGGGAGTCTCACAAACAGCTTCATAAAGGCAACGGGTGAGTCACTGCTACATTGAGCAAGAAATAAAGTACATTATTAGCCTTATGTTTAGTCTTCTGTCTGCTTAAGGAGACTGACTCGGTAGTAGGAGTTGTAGTGGATAAAGTAACTTGTGAAGTTGTTGATTTTTTTTATGTTCCTAAGACCACAGCATGATAAAATGAACAAAGCACAGGACTCATAAACAAAGACCCTCGTTCAAATTTTCCCCACTTAATAGCTATATAAGCTTAGAAAAAATTTTAAGCTTTCTGAGCATCAACAGCTTCTTCTATAATCTAGGAGTAGTGTGAGAATTAGGACCGTCAGACAGATTGAATGAAATAATTGTGAAAGCACTTAAATTACAAAGCACCAAATTACAAGTATTAGTTATTTATATTCCTAATGCATTTTACTCAGGTCATCAGGGTTTTATAACCTGAAAGAGAAAAAGCTGTTTTCTTCAAAGTGTCTGAGTTATTTCCAAAAAGCGGACAATTACATGAATCCCAGGGTTTATCATCATAGGAGGGAAGTGATAAGATAGTAGTCAGAGGAAGTACTATGTGATGATTCTTTTGTTTTAAAATCAGTCCCCTTTTATCCCTGTGAGTCTATTTCCCTGAGAAAGTGATTTCTATTTGTATGTCTTTTTGTTCCAAATATTATTTGAAGTGGCTTTATAAATGTAGCAAGTTTAAATAGAAGTGAAGTTAATTCTCAAAAGTGTGTGCCTACTTTTTTAGAAATAGGCCCCAAACTTGGATTTGGGCTTCTAACAGCCAAAGTAAAAAGGGATACAATTAATTATGTGATTTTGAAAGTTAACAAAACAAGCAGAGCCACAACTACCCAAAGAAGTCTGATAAAGTCATCAAGCTTTGGAGCCATTAGTTTTAAGAGTCTGGAAGAAGGCAGGCTGCCAGTGGCAAGGAAACCAAAAACTTAGGCAGAGAAAGGGCATGCCTCTGTTTTCTATCCACACTCAGATATATAAAGCTTGCTTGAATTTGGTGTTTAGAGTTGGATTAACATATGGCTTTTAAAAGCTGCAATCAATTCAGAGACTGGCACTGTGCCAACGTGCAGTATTATCCTGCTCACTTTTAAGATCATTTGAAAGACTACACAAAATACTTCATTTACCAAACTGGCTTCCTTACCACACTGGCGTGGTGCCTTTGTCCAATAGCACTCCTGTAAGAAATACTCCTTTCTAAGTGGAGCTACAAAGAATTCAGGTTTGGCCCAAGACCTTCTGCACTGCTTGCTGCCTTCTTGGAGAATGGCATTGGTTGCAAATGTGCTAATGACACTTATTGTCTGTCTGTGTCCTTGCTGTACATTGGCCAGTGCAACACTTTCTTGGACTAGGGTCCAGTGCCAGATGACGTTGTGCTATGGCTCCTGATTCTTTTCCTGCAGGGTAGACATCCATAGGAAGGAGAACTCTGGGGCTGCAGAGAAGCCCGTCACCATCCATGCCACCCCAGAGGGAACCTCTGAAGCATGCCGCATGATTCTTGAAATCATGCAGAAAGAGGCTGATGAGACCAAACTGTAAGTTTGCATGCAATGCACAGACCGCTCAACAGAAAAGAAGATTAGGTTCTCATTCAATTAACCCAGGAAAGTTTTCAAAGAGCTGTAAATCTATTTCTCAGTTAAAGGGAGCAGGGGAAGGATTAATTTTCAGGTATTTGTTCCATAGAGACTATAATGGGCAATAGATCTTTTATGTTTACAATGTGGCTGTTTCTCTACTTGCACGTTTCTCTTGGTGATCCTAATGCTTCCATCACTCACTGGCAATAATTACTGATGGGAACATAACCGTGTTGTCCAATGTGTGTGTAATGGAAATGGTCTATATTTGCACTGTTCACTATAATAACCACTAGCCAAATGTTGCTGTTGAGTGCTTGAAATGTGACAAGTGCAGTGGAGGTACTGAATATTTTAACTTGATCCATTCAGATTTAAATAGTCACATGTATGGCTAGTGGCCATCATATTGGACAGGGCAGATTCAAAAAGTACATTTGCACCAAAACCATCAAAAGGGTTTTGCTCCTAAGCCCCTTGGACTCTTAAGCTTGGATTATGTTTCCTTAAATAGTAGAAACTGGTATCTGAGTGGCTATTTTATTCTTTTTTTTTATATCTCCTTTGTCCATTTCTTTCACAAAATATTGCTTAGGATTCCTGTTGTACCAATTTGAATGACAAATACAGTTCATAGTAACTTGTATAACTTAGTAATACAAATTTATTAATTTGCATTATAAACAAATTAATGGTAATAGAATAGATAATATAATAAAAAAGGCTGTATGTAAGTCTGGCAAAATCCATTTATAGGCATGGATTGTGGCAGTTTTATAAAGAAGCAGTGAGGGATGAATTGAATATAAAACTAATTTATATTCAAATAGTGTCAAATAATAGTGTTCCAAAACCAAGGAGATGAGAGTAGTTCTTAAAAGAAAAACATAAGCCAAATTCTTAGGCTTCATGAGGAACTCTAACATTTTACTTATGAATTACTTACTATTTGGGACTTTGGAATCCCCCAAATGCTGTGACTTAATTTAAAGAAGCCCCTCTCTCATCCAAATTATTGAGAACTTTATAAATGTTACTCTCCTTGGCCCTTTGAATTAGGTTTCATCATCTTACAATATTTTAAAGAATCAAAAAGACTGCTAAATAAATTGGATTTTTAAAGTATTTATGTAGAGCCAAGATAGAGTCTGAATATCTTTGAAATATGTTTTTTTATTAATGAGGCACCATGCTGAGCCCTGTGCTAGGGGCTGAAGCTACAACTCTGAACAAGATCCAGTTCCTTTTTTTTTTTAATCCAGTGTGAGACACTGCTAAACAAACAATTACACCAGTAAGCAATTAAGCACAGCTATGATAAGTGCTCCTGTGGAAAACAACTGCAGGTAACTGGAGGCCCTAATCAAGGCTTTAGCGAGACAGAAAGCGATTTAGGGATTTCAGAGAAAGCTTTCCTGTGTAAGTGACATTTCAGCTGATCCCTGAGGAAGATGAGTAGGAGGTGGAGAATGGAGGAGAAGACTGTTTAGGAGGATCCTAAACTTTCCTTTTATTCGTTTATGTGCATGTTTGGTCTTGTCTGACTCTTTGCAACCCCATGGACTATAGCCTGCCAGCCTCCTCTCTGTTCATGGGATTTTTCTAGCAGGCATACTGGAGTAGGTTGCCATTTCCTCCTCCAGAGGATCTTCTGACCCAGAGATTAAACCCATGTCTCCTGCATTGCGGCCAGATTCTTTACCACTTAGCCATTCATTTACCAAATATTTATTGAGTACAGACTATGTGCCAGGCACTGTTCTGTGTCCCAGTAAACAAAGCCGGTGAAAAACCCTGCCCTCTGTAAGTCACTCTAATGGAGCTTCTAATGGCGTCCCTTTATTTCCAGGCTGTTGTAGTGCATCTGTTAGATGCTTTTGGTCTCAAGTAACAGGAAACATAATGAATGGCTTAAGTAATCAACAGTTTTGATGTCACATAATTAGAAGTCCTTACCATGTGAGAATGACCGCAGGGTCAGTTGAATCATAGCCTCAAAGGCCCATGGCTTTTCTTTCTGTTTTACTTTCTTCAGTGTATCTGACATGCCTTTTCTTTTATCAATTGAGGTGATCGTGTGGGTTTTGTCTTTCATTCTGTTAATAGAGTATATTATATTAATTTTTGTATGTTGAACCATCTCTTCATTTCAACCTAAAAGGCTCCTTTAGCATTTCTGGTAGAGCTGGTCTAGGAGAAATGAACTCCTTTGACTTTTGTTTATCTGGAAAAGTCTTAATTTTCCTATCATTTTCAAAGACAGTTTTGCTAGATACAGTATTCTTGGTTGATATTTTTTCTTTCTGTGCTTTGAGTATGTCATCCCGTTCCCTTCTGTCCTGGAAATCCATCTGTAATCTTATGGAAACTTTCTTGTATGTTACTAATCACTTTTCTTATGCTGCTTTCAAGATTTTCTCTGAGTTTAGACACCTGGGTTATAATGTGTCTCAGTGTGATTGTCTTTTGGTTTATCCCAGGTGGATGTTCTTAGAGCTTCTTAAATCTGTATGTCCATTTCTTTTCTCAGATTTGGAAAGTTTTCTGCCTATTTCCTGGTCTCTCCCTTGTCTCTCTCTCTATCCTTCTGTGATTCCAATGACACGTTTCTTGTTCAATTTGATAGTGTTCCATAGCGGACACGACTGAAGTGACTTAGCAGCAGCAGCAGCATCATACCGCACTATCCTGTCTCTACTTATTTTTTTAATTCTTTTTTCTCTCTTCACTTGATGATGTCACATGACTGACATTCAAGTTTTCTGAGTCTGTCTTCTGCCTGATCATATCTGCTTTTGAATCCCTTTAAAATCTCAGTTACATTTTTCAGCTCTGTTATTTCTGTTAGGTTGATTTTGAATAGTTTCTTTTTCTTTGTTGATAGTCTCACTTTGTTCATGACTCACCTTCCTGATTTCATTTAGTTGTTTGTATTCTCATTTAGGTCATTGAGCATCTCCATGATCATTATTTTAAAGTCTGTCGAGTGGCTCATAGATCTGCATTTCCCTTAGGGTCAGTTTCTGGAGTTTTATTTTGATCCTTTGATTAGACCATGTTCCTATTTCTTTCTATGGCTTATAATTTTTTTTGCTGGAATTTGGGCATCAGAAAAAGCAATCACCTCTCAGAATCTTTGCATACTGGCTTTGTTCAGGGGAAGACTCACTAATCAGCCTGGCTGGAGGTTTCTTTTTCCTCCTGGCTTCTGACTGTGGAACTGCAGCTCTAACACACTATACACCTCTGTTTTCAGCAGCTTCCAGACTCCGGCACCAGGCTTGGCAGCTCCCTAAGTTAGGAGAGACAGAAACCACCTTGCAGGCAGCCCCCAGGCAAGCCAGAATGTTGGCCTCATTGTCCAGCCTTTTGTTTCTGTCCCAGGGGAGGGGCCTTGATGTGGAGGATCTCCTCCCAGTTTCCCCTTGCTATGTTGTGTAGGGGAAGGAGCACAAAAGGCATACCAAATGCCGCAAAAATCCTTCCTCCTTTTGTTTTTCGATTTTTTAACAGCCGGGGTGGTATAGTTTCTCCCCTGATCTCTAAGAGTTCTCAGAGAGTTTAGCCTATCTTTTGTTGTCCACTTGGTGTCTCTGTAGGGATAGGAGGACCTGTAGTTCCTAGTCTACCATCTGACTGATGTCATTACCCCTTCTGCTTTTTTTTAAGAGCAAGGAAAACCTTCCTAAAGCCACCCTACAGACTTCTTCTGATACCTCATTGGCCAGTCTCTCTCATGGACCTGTTTCCAACCAGTCACAACAAGGGAGTAAAATTAACATGATTTGGCTTGTGTTAATCAGAATTTATGCACTAGAGTTAGTGAGAAACCCAGCTTCTCCTAAAGCCCATGGCCACTTAGTAGCTGAACAGAAACAGCTTCTATTTGTAAGAAATAAGGAGGGTGATAGCTCTTAATCCCTTGGACAGAGAAACCTGGCGGGCTACATTCTATGGGGTTGCAAAAGAGTTGTACATGACTTAGCTACTAAACAACAACAATAGCGCTTAAGTCAACCATTGTGTTCAACTTAAATGTCAAATTGTTGCTTGTCTGTTTTAGAGCTGAAGAGATTCCTCTGAAGATCTTGGCCCACAATGGCTTGGTTGGAAGACTGATTGGAAAAGAAGGCAGAAATTTGAAGAAAATTGAACATGAGACAGGGACCAAGATAACAATCTCATCGTAAGCCATTTGTTCCAATTAACTGTGCCCAGTAATGGAGAATGTGAGCATTTTGATATGTCCAGCTCGTTCATCTGCTTTTCCTTATAATGGGAATATAATTGTAAGATAATCATATAATTATCTTCAGCACTGTCAAAACAAATGCATAGTAGTTCCCAGTCAGACCTTCTCTACTGATATCATCTAAGTCACTGCCAAGATTTGAGATAAGATGGCAGATGTTCTGTGCCACAGTGTGAGGTGAGGGTATCCATCCCTGCCTCTTCCACCAAGACTTGAGTGTGACCCTTCTGGGATTTTATTTTTCCTTTTGAAAAAAGGAAATTTTTCTCTTTTTCCTGGTGGCCAGCTTGCAGGATTTGAGCATATACAACCCTGAAAGAACCATCACTGTGAAGGGCACAGTTGAGGCCTGTGCCAATGCCGAAATAGAGATTATGAAGAAGCTGCGTGAGGCCTTTGAAAATGATATGCTGGCTGTTAATGTAAGTGCTGACTGCTTTCTTCTCCACTGGTTTTCACATGTGTTGTCAGGCAGGACCCAAGCGTCTCTAAGAATAATTGTCGTTCAGAAAGTGAAGAAGCACTTTAGGAGCACAGAGTTATGCCTTTCTTCTTGGGGGCAAGGGCATTGGAATAATCAGGAGACGAACTAGTAAAATATGCTAAGTACACTCGACAAAATCACGTGAAGCCATTAAAGTCACAGCTTGGAAGATTTTGAAATCAAAAATTGCTTATGACATATTGTTAATTAAGAAAATATATAAAAGTATATATAACTAGGGTTTTAAGTATATAAAATAATATGAGTCAAAATGACTAGAAGGCTGCATATAAAAATCAAGACAGCTGTTATGTTAGAAAAGTGAGATTTCCCCCCCCCACCAACTTTCCAATTTAAAAAAAAACAACTGATTTTCATCTCTCACTGATCTGTCCTTTCAGGTTGTCCAATAAATGTTTGACTCTAATAATTCTAGCAAACTGATTTGGGTTTGTCCTTCCTGTTATTACTACCTGGTTTCAACTTTATAATGGGGAGACACCATCCTGAAATTCATTCAGAAATCTTAAAAATATTTGTCCTTTTAATCAAAAGCACAAACTTAGCTCAGAGGAGTAAATTTTTTCATTTTTTTATGATAATGATCTTTTTAACATATACAAACAGGAAAGGATACTATGATAAGCTCTCATATGCCCATAATCTGGCTTCAGCAGTTTTCTGTTCATGGCCTGTTTTGCTTCATTTGAACCTTCATCCACATCCCCGCTCCCAATTGGATGACTTGGAAGAAAATCCCAGACTTTGTAACATTTCACAGAGGACTAAATGTTCAGAAAGGACTAGGTGGGTGAAACGCAGCCCCAGCTCCCTGACTGCAGGACTTGCCGTGGGACCTCCTTCTCATGTCAGTACTGCCTTCCCGCCTCACCCCAAGTCCCACCTTAGTGGCCCACGTGATAATTGCGCGACATGGTGAGCATGGTGAGGAGACGACTGCCGTGTGACCTTCCCTCCCCCCATTTGTGTGTATTTGTCTGTCAAAGTATCATCCACTGATCTCGTTTTCTTCTTTGGGGATCTTGATGTCTTATGATAAGCTCTTTCTGTGAACACCCGGAAATGCTGCAAAGGCTCTGGGTGTCCCAGACATCTTCCCCTGAGCATGTGCCTCACTTAGGTTTATTCATGTCTGTGCTGAAGTCACGCTTTGATAGGTGAATCACAAAATCACTAGATCTCACACAGGAATGGGATAAAGGCTAAGATCCTAACTCTCCCGTTCCAGATGTTCTAAAAGAAGGCAAGTTACTGGGTGACCCTAGAGCCACAGATGAGCAGAGAGAAAATGTTAGAGATTTGCTCAGTGGTCGGGGAGGCAGTGGTAGGACAGGTTGGTTACAGACCAGGGTGGGAGATACATTATCCCTCTGCCTCTGAAGGGCAGCCTCTGTGGGCATCCCCATGTTTAAATGTGAAATAAGCAAGCGAGATGATCACGAAACTGGCAGCTGAATGGTAAACAAGCCAAAGTTGTGGACCATTCCAAACATGGATAAGAGTTTACACATGTGGTATCTTAATGAGGGGTCTGATCTTTCCCTGGATAAAGTCAGGAAGAACTATTCAGCCAACATGTTTTAATCATATTCATTCAGCAAATATTTATTGAGTACTTACTATGACCAGGCACTGAGCTCACAGCACTAAACAAGACAGTTTCTGTCCATGAGGAAATTTTTGTCTGAAAGGCGGAGAGGCAACTACACAGGCCATTCAAATGCTATGTGATGCCTGCTGTTTTAGGGGAACATGAGTGTGTTAGGAGAGCACAGAAAGGGCACCTGAGCTGAGGCCTTTGGGATGAAAGAAGGTTCCTTGAGGAACGGACACCTAAGCTCAGATGAAACCTGCATGATGAGTAGGATGTAGCCAGGCGAGGACGGAGACAAGCAACAGTTCTTACAAAGCAGACAATGTGTGCGGGGGATCCAGAGGGGAGAGAGGAGCAGGACTCGGCAGGGTGGGAGTGAAGGTTGGCAGGAGAGCCTGGCAAGGTGGCCTGGGTCCCCAGGAAGAGCCTCATTGCTGGGCTAAGACATGTGGACACTCAAAGCAGCAGAGAAGCTTTGAAGGGAGCGCCACCATTCAGTTGAGGCTTGGAGAGCCCACCTCGGCAGCAGGGTGAGGAAGAGGTCCCCGGGGCCTGGGTGAGCTGAGTAGGAGATGCTGATGCCATCCAAACAAGAGATGGAGGTTGACCCAGGCAAGCTGGGCCTCTCTGGTCTCCTCCCCTCAACTTTTTCTCCATTTTTATTCCCAGCAACAAGCCAATCTGATCCCGGGGTTGAACCTGAGCGCACTTGGCATCTTTTCAACAGGACTTTCCGTGCTGCCTCCACCAGCAGGGCCCCGAGGAGCTCCCCCCGCTCCCCCCTACCACCCTTTCGCTGTAAGTAGCTCAGCTTTCAGGGGTTCACTCATACTCCTCTAGGCAGCGGCATTTCCCTGCTGTGTTGGATCAGAGCCAAAGCTTTCTTTTGGAGGCCGTGCTCATAAGGGCTGAATTCAACAGTTCTTAGGACTTCTTCCTAATGGACAGATTAACATCCAAACAAGAGATGGAGGTTGACCCAGGCAAGCTGGGCCTCTCTGGTCTCCTCCCCTCAACTTTTTCTCCATTTTTATTCCCAGCAACAAGCCAATCTGATCCCGGGGTTGAACCTGAGCGCACTTGGCATCTTTTCAACAGGACTTTCCGTGCTGCCTCCACCAGCAGGGCCCCGAGGAGCTCCCCCCGCTCCCCCCTACCACCCTTTCGCTGTAAGTAGCTCAGCTTTCAGGGGTTCACTCATACTCCTCTAGGCAGCGGCATTTCCCTGCTGTGTTGGATCAGAGCCAAAGCTTTCTTTTGGAGGCCGTGCTCATAAGGGCTGAATTCAACAGTTCTTAGGACTTCTTCCTAATGGACAGATTAAAACCATCCTCTAAATATGTGCTCTTAAACATAGTATATATCATATTTGGGAAAGAAAGAGACTGCTAGCAAATTCATTAGCTAGAAGCCTGTTCAATGTAAAAAAGGATTTGTTAGCGCAAATAACCTTCATGAGTGTTGTTCACTTACTAATTAAATATATTTTCGTACCTAGATGACTCATGTATAAAATTCTAACCTGGGTCTATGATTCAAGTGCATTATATTTTATTAATAGTTTTTTGAAAGAAAATAGCACACACAGTGTTTATTCATAGACACTTAGCACAATGCCTGGCATTTAGTAGATTCTCAGTAAGTATTTATTGTTTGAATCATAATTAATAGCAGAAGAAGAAACGTGAATGTTATGTGTTTTCTACTTGTCCCCATCCACAAGCATCATTCTAGATCAACATGTTACCAAATTAGGGCTCAGGATACTTGACAGCTTTTTTTTTTTTTTTTTTTTAATTCATTCCTAATTCTCCACACATACTACTTATTTTTTAAGAAGACTAATTTTCTCCCAATGTTCATACTGTTTAAATGGGAAGAATCAGGTTGGAGAACTTAGCTTAACCACCTCTTTCTTTTGAGAGGTGGTCTCTGGACTGGTAGGCTTCACAGTGTCAGAATTCTGAGTAACTCTTTGGGTTAGCTGTAGAGACAAGGTGAACTCAGTGTGCTGTTTTGCCAACAAAATAGGGAAATGAACTGGCGCCCACATCCTTAGTCACAAGAACATGCATGTTCTGTCACGTGTTTATATACAGCTTTTCTAAGTCATTTTTAAATCTCTCCATACCATTTCTTTAGAATTATATACATTTTCCCTTAAAGGATAGCGCCCAGTATTGAGCTGTGTGTGTGTGTCTGTCTGTCTGTCTTAGCTTTAGAGGGAGCTGGGAATATGGCAGGAGGGAACTGGCAGCTGTCACAGTCATATAGGTACTCTAAGAGGGGAGAACAGCTTTGAGAAGTGTGTGTCCCCATCTTTGCTGAGATGTGAGAACAACTGAGCCCAGGACAGTGAACTGGCCTCAGACACATGGCATTTCTTGAAAGAAATATTATAGGTACTGCTCCACCAATGATAACTTTGAAAGTCATGCTACTCTGTCAACCTAAGTAACATAAATGGTGGGAGAAAAAAAGATGTAATACAGTAGAAAATTCTTCTAAAATCAATCTAAAAGAGAACTCAGCAAAGGACTGTCCGAGGCCAGATCCAGCCCACCACTTATTTCTGTGTATTTATACAACTATGAATGTTTATTAAACGTATTGTCTGTCTGCTTTCCTTCTGTGATGGCAGAGTTGAGTAGATGCAGTAGAGACCCTGAGATATACAAAGCCTAAAATATTTATTTGGCTCTGTACAGAAAAATCCACAGATCCCTGAACTGAAAAATAAGAGAACTTTTCATATGATAGCGGAATATTTTCTAAACTTGAAAATAGGTTTTGCCAGTTAGAAAGCTTCCTTTACATCCTTTACATCTGAGATTTTTTTTTACTAAAACAGTAGAATAATGATTTTTACAAAAATAGTTTCTGTTCTCTATAAAACAGATTTTAAATAAAATATTTTCAGTTAAAAGCCCTGTAGTTCTGATCTTGAACCCTTAGATCAAGATTAGCTTCTAATCTGAAGCACACAGTTTCCCCAACTCTGCAGCAATACAGCTCCTGCACACCTTTCTCTCTCTGACAGCTACAGAAGACAGGGAGGGCATAGAGGCGGGCATCGCTACCCACTGGTGCAGGGTCTAGACCCTGAATTGGAGGCTTGAACAGGCCTCCTGAGAAGGACAGAGGAGGGTGGAGTGGTGGGGATCCTTCAAATATTTATAAAATATTACTGCTTTACTGTCACTTAGACATTCAAATTTCAAGGAATTAGGGTATTTCTTGGTTGCTTTTATACATCACAGACCTCTAGTGCTTTTGCTGTCGACATCCGAAGACCAGGAGATCTGTGCACCTGTTTATAGGTGGCTCACACATGCATGAATTGGGGTACCAATGCTGGAAGCTTTTGATGTATGCGTGTATATATGAAAATTACCATTTTTATCATTTTCTGGTTATAAAAGTAATACATGCATAGTATTTAAGAAGCAAATGGTACAAGTGCAAGTTTTTTCTTAATCTCGAAATAACTAGTGTTTCTATTTATTTGTGTGTGGGTATATATACAATGTATATATACATATATATTAAGTATATAGAAGATATATATTCCAAATTTTCACTCTACAATAGAAATTCTTGTATATATATCATGATTCTTTTATCCAGTTATTTTCTCAGAATAAATTCCTAGAAATAGAATTGCTGAGCCAAAGAATGTATAAGTATATAAAAATATAAATGTTGATATTTTTGTATTTATTAGCATATAAATTTTGATACATAAACTATGTACTACTATTCCTTCTTATCTGATATGTGACACAGAGGCTTTTTTTTTCCTTCTATACTCTCACTACCAATGTAATTATTGCTTGCAATCTGGTACTTAACAGTGATTTTTTTTTATTTGTTTATTTTCGGCTGTGCTGGGTGGGCTTCTCATTGAGATGGCTTCTTTTGTTACAGAGCAGTCTCTGGGCACGCAGGCTTCCGTACTTGGAGCGTGTGGGCTCAGTAGTTGCAGCTTCCAGGCTCCCGAGCTCAGGCTCAATCGTGGCACACGGGCCTAGTTACTCACCGACATGTGGGATCTGCTGGGTCAGGGATCTAACCTGCGTCTCCTGCACTGGGAGGCAGGTTCTTTACCCCTGAGCCACCAAGGAAGCCCTGCAATCTGATCCTTTAAAAGATACTTTTATGAGTGTCCTTTACTCGTAACAAGCACTTTGGGGCTTATTGGACATTTTTCTCCCTCTCTAATTAATTGTCCTTTTGTATCCCTTGCCTATCAGTCTGTGGAGAGGCAGTATAGATTCTGGAGTCAAACAATCTGTGTTTGAATCTCTGCACTATATCACTTGTTATTTTTAACAAACTTGGGCAAGAGACTTAGCCTCTTTGCATTTCTGTGTCCTTCTCTGTTTCATGCAATTGTTGTCAGGGTAATTAAATAAGTAAAACTCCATACACAGTAATTGCTATATAAATCTTAGTTGCTATTGTCATTTCCCCCCATCTTTTTCTTAATGATTTGTAACAGCTAATTACATATTAAGGCTGTTAACCATTTGTCATGTTGTAAATATCTTCCACTAGCTTGTCATTTCTCTTTGCTTTATTTGTGGTGTCTTGTGCCATAGTAATTTAAAATAGGTTTTTTTTGAACAAGTGAACTACTATATGAAGTTAATAGTGTTTCTCTTTAGCCTTCCTTCTCTTACCCAAATTTTACCCAACTACCACTCCCCAGAAGTATAGTATTAGTATGTTTTAAAATGTTTTATAAGCATATATATAATCATTTTTTTCAAAAACAAATGGAATCATGCCACATATAGTGAATTACTGTTGTTTTATTTTTCACTTATTATGAGAATCTTTCCATATCTAGAGTTAATTCTCTTTAACGGCTTTTTAATTCCGTTGTATGAAATTACTATAGTTTTTCTACTGCGCATGCTGGTTTTCGACTTGGGTTTTCTCTAGGCTTTCTCTGCTACCGTAGTGTCAAAATGAATGTCCTTAAACATAAGAGTGTGAGCAGATCTAGAAGTAAATACTAAGACTGCAATTATTACATCAAAAGGGAATGCGTTTTTCTTTTTAATTTTCACGTTTTCCTTCAACAGAATTAATGCAGAAATTTTAAGAATTAAGATAGTTAGATCAGTGTTGTTTTCCTTTATGGACTTTTGGCCTTTGATGTTATGCTAAGAAAAAGCTGCCTGCTATCTAAGAGTATAAAATAGCCTTCCAAGTTTTCTTACATTATTTTTAGTTGTTGATTTGGGGGGATTGTTGCTTATAATTCATAGGCAGTTTATTTTAACTTGTACATTGAGCTAGGGATCCAATGTTATTTTTTTTTTCCAATGCATCACTCAGTTTGAAATGTCAGCTTTGTTGTATGCCAGATTCCCACTGAATCTTATTCCTGGGCTCTGTTCTGTTCATCTTTTTGTCTCCACTGCAGTTATTATAGTTTTATACTATCTTTGACAGTGTCAACACCAGAGTTATGTTTTTCCTCAAAAGACTGAATTGAAAGGATAGTCAACTTATACTTGGGAAAATGGAGAATATATGGGAATTTTCTGCCCCTTGAAGATTTAATGCAATCTATCCATAAAACTTCTGGCCCCAGCACTTCTGTTTGGAGAATGATCATTTATAATCTTTCAGTTTCTTATATGATTCTGATTTGGTTTTGGTGATTTATATTCTCCTGTAAAAGTATTCATCTCTCTTTTCACACTTAGTGACACAAAGTTGTACAAAGCAATCTATTGCCTTTTAAAGCTTCAAACTTGTGAATCTCTCTTTTCATTCCTAATATCATATACTGTGTTTTCTCTTAATCAAATTTATTAGGGAGTTTTCTTTTAATTTTTTAGTAGTTAAGGGTTCCCTTTTTGTTGTCTTACAATAGTTTCCTGTACTTTCCTCTCAAAGCATGTTATTGAAACAGTTCTGGTTTTTGTGGTCTTGCTCATGCATGATCAGATTTTGGAAACCATGAACCTGGAAAGATGTACCTTCTCCAATGCACTAAAAGTTGTGTTGATGGCTGTAAAATCAAGCTTTTAATTGATGACTTGTAGCCTCTATATAATTATTTTTTATCTCTATGACTTATTACATTTTGAGAGCAGTTTACTGTTCCCACTATGATTATGACTTTTGAAAATTCTTTATTTCTAACAGATATTTGTTTAATGTATTTTTATAATTATATTACTCTAGAAATCTGGAACCTTATGGAATAATATAATAATATAATAATAATAATAACCTTACTCTGGAATAATCTGGAACTTTAGTCCAAATTATTAAATTTTCTTTCTTAGTCGGTATACAATCTCGTAATTCAGAGTGATTTAGAATTAGCTACATTTTACTGGTCTCTGCTCACTGTAAATGGTTTCTTGTGTTCCATATCTTCTCATTTCTTGAGTTATTTGTTTTTGTTTCTTTTTCTGGAGTACTTCCTTAAATAACTTTTTTACAGGAATAGCACATAAATAGTATAATTTCTAAGCCTTTGTTTATCTGAAAATGCCTTTTTTTGCCCTTCACACATGAATGAAAGTTCAACTGGATGGTTAGAGATTCTAGGGTCATAGTTCCTTTAGAACTTTTAAAGCAATACTTATATAGCATTTTGCTTTTCAGATAAGTTGCTACCAGTGAGAAACTTTTTTTTTTCATTTGCCTGTAAGTTTTTTGCTTTTAGTAGCATTTCACCTTCACCCTGGGAAATCAGAAATGTGAGTCAGCCCTTCAGTCTGACTGCTCAGGTTTTTCACTGGTTCAGGAAACCTTCTGGGTCTGTAATTAATTTTAGTATGTTTCTCTTCCTTGTTTTCTGCTTCTGGAGTTTACACTTTCTGGAGAGAGAGCAATCCTTTCCCTCTACTTGTCATGTCTTTCTGAGTCCCTCCTTCTGTTTTGTGTGAGTTAACCTTGTGCACGGACCACCTTTTCAAGAGTGTCCATGTTTCTATTTACATGATTTCTATTGAGCTTTTACTCTGCTAGTTTTTAATTCTAAGATTGATGATCTAGTTCTCTGATTGGCTTTCCTCATAGCAGTCATACTCACATATTAAAGCACTGCCCTCTTGAATCTCACTGAGAAATCAAAGCAGACTTTTTTTTAAAAGCTCCCTCTTTGCTGAATTAATTTACCAAAGTCATGTGCTTGCCTTGCTTAGCTTTGCTTCCCTCTTTCATGCTGCTAGTTCTCTGTATATGTCCAGTGAGTTTTAATTGTTCATTCATGTACTTAAATTCAGCAAAAGGCATATTAGAACCCTTTGGGCAGGCTTATCATAACATACACTGTGGGTCCCACCTATAAGCCAGTGAATTTGAAATGTTTCTTGTGAGGGCAGCATTGGGTTAAGATCTAGAGACAGAGAGTCAGACAGAGGATCTGTGCTCCAATCTTGGCTCCACTTCTCTTGCTTACCAACTTCTGGTCCCCATCAGCTCCTGAGGCGGTCCTCTTGAGAGCACACAGGGCTGGTAGGCAGGGGCGGGAAGGAGGCACTGGACAAGCTGGGGTAGCGTGTGTGCCTTCGGAACCTTGAACAGCTCTACCCGTGACAATGACCCCTCTGCCCGTCCATTCCCTTGCCCCACGTCCATGTCCCTGGTTCCAGGGAGGAGCACCTGCCATCTTTGTAACAGCACTCTGTCATCACACTAAAGCTGCTTATATATCTGAAAATACTTTGTATGCCTGACCCTTGCCTCTTTATGACCCTTCCCACTCCTCTCTCTTCCTGCTCCATGATTTCTTTATGATTTAGAATATCACCTAAATGATGCATCAAATAGTCACACCCAGCAGCTGGGAACTGAGGACCCTGTAGTTCTTCTAGGAAAAGCAGGCCCAGCTTTAATTCCATTCTAAATGTTCAGGAGTGTGCTTGATATATTTTTGTTGGTGGTCAGTCACTAAGTCATGTCCAACTCTTTGCAACCCCATGAACTGCAGCACTCCAAGCTTCCCTGTCGTTCACTGTCTCTGGAATTTGCTCAAACTCCTGTCCATTGAGTCAGGATGCCATCCAACCATCTCATCCTCTGCCACCTCCTCCTTTTGTCTTCAGTCTCTCCCAGCATCAGGGTCTTTTCTTTTCCAGTGAGTCACGTCTTCACATCGGGTGGCCAGAGTTTGATATCTATCCCTCTACTACCCCAGCATGGTCAAGCATAGAAGATGACACTAATTTCCCTCAAGCCAAGAATTTGAAATGAACCAGTGGATAATAGTGACGCCCCCAACGTTGTGGCCTCTCTTTTTGGGGGTCACATCTTTCAGGGCCACCTTCAGCATGCTCTCTCTCCCCACCATATCTGAAATTGTAATTCTTTTGAAACATCAAATGTAAAGTAGCTTTTCCCTCATGAAATTGCTGCTGCTGCTGCTGCTAAATCACTTCAGTTGTGTCCCACTCTGTGTGACCCCATAGACGGCAGCCCACCAGGCTCCCCCGTCCCTGGGATTCTCCAGGCAAGAACACTGGATTGGGTTGCCATTTCCTTCTTCAGTGCATGAAAGTGAAAAAGTGAAAGTGAAGCCGCTCAGTCATGTCCAACTCTTAGTGACCCCATGGACTGCAGCCTACCAGGCTCCTCTGTCCGTGGGATTTTCCAGGCAAGAGTACTGGACGAGGTTGCCATTGCCTTCTCTAATGAAATAGCTGAGGACCTTCAAACTGAGACAGTAAGCTCAACTGCCATTTTAGAGTTAGGGTTCCATACCACCTGTCCCACTCTGGGGCCCCAGTTTGTCAGATGGCTACAACCTGCTTTCCCATTAAAGAGAACATTTATTCAGCAGGTTACTTTTTGATCATTAAGCCTAAGCACCTCTTCCATTTGAGGTTCTGGCCTCCCTTGTAAGCGTCGGGGTAGAGGGAATGGGAGTTGTGATGAATGAGTGCTCATTTACCAATAGTGAAGGCCATACGGTGCCCAGTGCTGGAGTCTCCACGCTGGGGACCTCATCGAGTGCCATGTGGTGTACTTCAGGGGCATCCGTTGTACGTTGGGTCAAACCCAAGTCCAAACCGAGGCCCCCTCTGCGTGGCCTCGCACTGCCTGCCTCTCTGTCTTGTCTTGTTCTGTCTTGGTTATTTTTGCCGTACTGGCCTCTTCTGTCCTCGCTCTGTGTCTCAAAGAACTCTGTTTAGCATGTCTCTTACCTAGCACCTAATACGGGGCTCCATATCCTCTGTGGGTCCCCACTCATAAGTTACCTCCTCCCAGAGTCTTCCCAGACCCCTCCAGGTGAAATCACCAGCCCACTGCTTATCTCCGCAGCTACCCCTCCGCATGTACTCCTGTTCATCTTTCATATACTGTCTGCCTCCCCAGTAGGACCTAAGTTCCATGGTGTCAGTGACCCTTTTCTTAGTATGAATGTTTCTTACCTAGCACCTTTTATGGGGCTCCATATCCTCTGTGGGTCCCCACTCGTAAGTTAGCTCCTCCCAGAGTCTTCCCAGACCCCTCCCGGTGAAATCACCAGCCCACTGCTTATCTCAGCAGCTACCCCTCCGCATGTCCTCCTGTTCATCTCTTTCATATACTGTCTGCCTCCCCAGTAGAACCTACGTTCCATGGTGCAGTAACTCTTTTCTGTCTTACTATCTGTGTCCCGAGCACCTACAACAGTGCTTTTGCTCAAATATCTTATGCATGAATGAATAAACAATGGAATGAACTCCCACAATAGTATTATAAGTTCTAGATACTTTTTAAATTCATTTGTGGATGAGGTTCAGAAAAGTTGAGTAAATTATCCCCAGTTGTATACAGCTAGTGATTCAGACTCAAGTCTTCTGAGGCTTCTGACTCCAAAAACCATCCTACAGACACAAAAGCTAATGACAGAGCCTCAGCTAGAAACAAGCTCCTGACTGCTGCATTCAGGGTTCTTTGTCCACAGTGGTTTTCCAGCTGTAACTCATGAACAAAAAGAGGACTGAGGAATCAGTTCTTTTTAGCCTTTTACAGTTCACTCCCTCCCCAACCCAAGTGGTAGATCTAAATTTGATACCATATTTGTCTTGGGAGTATTTAAACCCAAAACGGAGCTCCCTTGTGGTTTGTCTCTTTTGGGCTCAAATCACAATTCAAAAGAATTATTTCTGCTGAGGGCTAAAGGAAAAACTTTCCAGGTAAGAGGAGGGCAGATGCATCCTTTCTCCAAGGATTTGTCTGGGCAGAAAAGCTGCTGGAATTCTCTCCCGACCCTCCATGGCCCAGATCTGAGACCTGTGCTGAGTAGAGTCCAGTTGGTGTTCTTCAAGAAAGAGGCAGGACCAAGTAAGCCAAACATCTTCACTCAAGCTTCCTTTCAAAAGTGGTTTGCCAGGAGAACACTGGTCTTATAGCCCCCTCTTGTGGCCATGAGGTGTCACTGCAGCCTCTTCCCACGTTACGAAAGTAGAGGCTGGCTTTACAGCATGGTTGCCAACAAAGGGCAACTAGTCAAAGCTGTGGTCTTTCCAGTGGTCATGTATGGATGTGAGAGTTGGACCATAAAGAAAGCTGAGTCCTGAAGAATGATGCTTTTGAACTGCGGTGTTGGAGAAGACTCTTCAGAGTCCCTTGGACAGCAAGGAGATCAAACCAGTGCATCCTAAAGGAAATCAGTCCTGAATATTCATTGGAAGGACTGGTGCTGAAGCTGAAACTCCAATACTTTGGCCACCTGATGCAAAGAGCTGACTCATTGGAAGAGACCCTGATGCTGGGAAAGATTGAAGGCAGGAGGAGAAGGGGACGACAGAGGATGAGATGGTTGGATGGCTCACCGACACAATGGACATGAGTTTGAGTGAACTCTGGGAGTTGGTGATGGACAGGGAGGCCTGGCGTGCTGCAGTCCATGGGGTCACAACGAGTCGGACATGACTGAGCGACTGAACTGAACTCCCTTCCTTTGGCAGAGCTTCTGTCTCCTGCAGGTGCTGTGGAACACCCCAAGCACCCTTGGAGGAAGCTCCCCACCGTGTTCACATCTCTTTTTCCCCTGATGTCAGAAGTCCACTGCCCAAACTCAAAAAGAGGAATAGCTACCTTTTGATTCCTAAGGCAGTGTTGTGCTTTGGAACAAGAAGCCAGTTGGATATTCAGGGGACAGAGAACACCAGGAGATCTGTTCAAGGGTCCTCAAAGGGAAGTTAGGTCCACTAACTCCAAGCCTCATCATGTCTGACAACTGCCAGACAGATGGGCCCTCGGAGATTGGTCCCAGAGCTGTCCACCTCCCTTCCTGTAACAGGCAGGTCAGCATTTATTATAGTTGGCCTTATGTGTAAAGCACAGTGAACTAGACTCTGCTGACTCTGCTTAACGTTCTATCCATAAAATATATAAAAACAGATGCATTCCTGTCTCGCAGGACTATTATGAGGATTGAGAGAGTTTATGAATAAAGGATCTACCACAATGCCTGGGACACAGGCCTTGAATAAAAAGCAGCTACTTTTAAAATGAATACCATTTTCTTAACAGCTCTGTGTTTTTCTACCACATCTGCCTTCCTGTTCCCTGCTTCCCCCTCCCCCTATATATATATTCATTCATTTTCTCTGCTGTCTCAATTTCGTTTTAACGCCTCTATTCTCCATCACTCCATTCTTTCTGAGAGTCTCTGGGAGCTCAGTGATCTGACTTCCCCAGGAATACCTTTGCTTGTTTGGACTAACTATTGGACTTGTCCTGGCACCCTCTAGTCCTTTAATCCACAGTTCATAATTCGTCAGAAAAGAGAAGCCATTGGCCTTCCCTCTCTGCCTGAGGTTAAGTTAGAAAGTGTAAGTGCACGCCTGGTGGGTTCCTGGGAAGCCCAGAGCTTGGCTCCGCCAGGGAAAGCAGCAGAGATCTGAGCTGCAGAGGGATGTGCCTTCAGGGCTGCGCAGCAGTGTGCTGGGAGCCAGGGTTGCATGCGGGTGCTTGCCTCCCTGAGTTTGGTGAGTGGCCTCACGGGCCCCACTGACTGAATGTTTCTCTCCTGCTGCAGACCCACTCCGGATATTTCTCCAGCCTGTGCCCCCCTCACCAGTTTGGCCCGTTCCCGCATCATCACCCTGTAAGTGCCCACAGTTTACTTCCATCTGCCACTCGTCCCTCCTTGGCCAGTGCCACGCAGTCCTCGGCAGACTGGCCAGGGCATACTCAGGGTGCGTGTGCTGTGCCCCGCGGTTCCAGGCTGCCCTGGGAGCGAAATCACAGAGCGCCAGCACAGGAGACGACCCGGCACTCGAGTGCGCGGGAGGAAGCCCCGTCAGCATCCCGCCTGCGCTCACAGACCCCACATGTGGCTGCAAGCTGGTGTGGGGAAGGGCGGGGAGGCGATCAGCAGTCCTATTAGGAGGTGACACTGGGCCAAAGAACAGTCTCCAAAGTTCTTTAACAAAGTCTAGCAGGTGGGCTGTGTCATTCCCACAGGCCTCTATGGACAGGGATGCAATGGCCCCCAACACCCTTGCCCATGTCTCTCTAGGCTGTCCCTGTGCAGCCCAGTCAGAGCAGGTTTAATCCGTCTCATTGTGAACCATCGCCCCTGCAACATCCGCTCCCGCCAAGGATGGGGAGGGCAGCTCTGCATTCCCACCAACAAAGTGCCTCCGGCGCAGTATGCTTACGAGCTGTTGATTCCTTGGAGGGAGACACAGAAGGGATACTCATGTTTGAACTTCACAGAAAGCCTGTGAACAGACAGCTTGCTGGGACCAGTGAATTCAGAGCTGCTCGACAGAAATTTGCACTCTGGTTGTAGGGTAGTTATTAATAGTACAGCCACTGTTCAGGTTCATCCCTCCAGCTTCCCACCTGCAGTGCCCCAGGCGACAAAGAATCCCATGTCGCTCCCGGCCACTGGTCTGTAATGGTGAGTGCCTGGGGAGGCAGCCCACAGGGGAATGACGGCATCTGTCTTGTCTTGTCCTTCCAGTATCCAGAGCAGGAGATCGTCAATCTCTTCATCCCGACCCAGGCCGTGGGGGCCATCATCGGGAAGAAAGGGGCGCACATTAAACAGCTGGCCAGATTCGCCGGGGCCTCCATAAAGGTAAAGCTGCTCTTGACAGCCGTCTGTCCCATCATCTTCCACCCCGCACCCCACCTAGCCCATGCCCCTTATTCCTTCTGTCCACCTGGGGAACTCTTACACCATCCGCAGAATCCTGGAGGACCTGGAAAATCTGTCTGCAGCACTGTTTCCATGTGTACTCATGTCTTCCTCGCTCACTCCTTTTTTTGTTCAACTAACAAATGAATTAGGAAAAAAAAAACTAGTAACACATAAGCGAACCTAGTCTTCCTTGGGCTACCATTGTCCTCCTCTCCTCAGGATAAAACAAAGGATTCTCCGAAGTGAAGGGACTGTGGGCCTGAGGGAAATGATAATTTATACTCAGCAGTTGTCAGTGCTTTGATGCCTTAGTTAGTCTCCACTTCAGAAACCCCTGAACTTTGAAACAAAACAGTTTGAATAAAAAGCTCTTTGAAAAGCAGTGATGAAACCATGGACAAAAGCTGGTGACAAAGCCTGAGATGCAGCCTGGACACTGAGCAGAGGGGTCAGGGAGGAAGGCCCCTTGATTCACGCAGCGCCCAAGCTCCGAGGTCGCTGCAGTTCCATACCCACATCCTGCCTCCCAGAGCATAACGGGAAGAGTCGTCAGAGAAACTGAAAGGGGAGGATTATTCGGCCCTGGTCCTGCTCCAAGCCCGGCTATCAGCGCTGACTCACGGGCAGAATGCTGAGCACGTCCCAAGCCTCATGAAACACTTTCGGAAACAGAGTTTCCGTTGTTACGTAAAATAATTCGCTGCCATGGGACAACCCGGAATTCCGAACAAGAAGTCTCATGACTTGGAGAGAAAGAATGCTTACACTTTCTCCCCAAGAAGAGCTGGAATTTCTCCCACAGCAAGTGTGCTGGAGGAAAAAAAAAACGTTGAGTGGCACAGAACAAGGATTCTGACAGTGAGACCGTGACAGGATGTTATGTAGGCAAAGCATTTTCCCTCTCGGCCCTGCTGGTCTCACCCACGAGGTGCACAGACTAGAGGAGAGCCCGAGGGTGTGGGGTGACAGTGGCGGAGCAGCTGGAGCCTTTGCACCCAGCAGGCTTGCTGCAGGTGAGACCCCGGCCCAGGTACCACAGGCTGGCCGGGCCCACCCTCCGTGTGGGACAGGTAGGGTGTGGACAGCCACTGGGCTGGCTGCATACTGAGGTGTCGGATCCGGTGGTCTGAGATGCGGTGCAAGAGACAGAAACAATTTCAACTAGAAGGGACTTGAAGAACTGTCTCATTAGATCCTATTTCCACTGAGAAAAGTGAGTTGGAAGGAGGGAAGGGGCCACAGCAAGGCTTAGATAGCAGCTCTGCTGACTTGTAGGCTATGGGGCACCTCCCGGGGCTGACTGCAGCAGTGACTCTCCACTTGCCCTTGCCCCTAAGGAACCAGGGCCCAGTGTTGCGTTGACATGTCGACGGCCACAAAGCTAAAGCATGTGAGAGCCGAGATTGGACCAGGCTCTCCCGTTACTGGTCCAGTGTCTTCTCACTATAGCACTCTGAATGCTCAACCAGTCATTCCAGCAAGCCTCCAGGAAAGCAGAGAAGGATCGACCCCTTGGACTTCCCCGAGCCTCCCCACAGTCGCTTGGTATCCCAGCAGCGTTGAGTGGTAGTGTGACTTCTGTGCTGGACAAAGACCACAGGGCTGGGCCAGGAACAGAATGGGCTCTGGCTCTCTAGAGCAGCAGGAGAGAGGGGAAACCAGGGAAGCCAAGCATTCGTGAGAGATTTCCTGCTGCTTAAAATTGATCTGGTTTTTGCTGGTTTTCTTTATCTTGACGGGTCTCTGACAGCATGTCTCTAGAGGGGATGATCTCACCTGCTCTGGAGAATCACTCCCATCCTGCCCTGCCGGTCTTCAGGGGCCACGCCTAGAGGCACATTGATGCCGCCGGGGCAGGGGCAAGCTTTACACTAACGTGGGAGCACAGTGCTGGAAGGTGGTGGGCTGAGCTGGGACCGTGTGGTACACGTTAAGAGATGCTTCCGTCACAGGCGAGAGCGGAGACCTCATCATCTGCTTAGTCTGCAGAGCCTCTGGGTGGCGGGCTTAAGAATGTCACACACAATTCCCGGTCCCCACTCCAGCCCTGCTCACCCGTGATCTTGTGGTCACCCCATCTTTCTGTGTCCCTCTGCTTCAGTCATAGAATGGGGTCCTCATCTCAGGTCCTCTCAGGGTGTTTCCCTTAGAGTGCCATTCCAGAAGTGCAGCCGCACACGTGTGGCTCTCAGAGTGCCAGGCTGGGCTGGGAATGCCAGGTAGGGGACAGATGACTTTCTTTCAGAACTGGAGCAAGGCGGCTGTGAGAACTGATTGGGTCAACACGAGCCGGGAATTAGCCTTTCTCGGTTTGGGAGGATAAGGGCTGGGAGCCACTGTGCTTCTGCTCTGCCGCTCTCCTTTGCGCTTGCACACGAGGAGCAGACTTCATGCCACCCGTGGATCTACGAGTAGAGATGGGTTCCTGCCAGTGATCTCTTTTTTTCTTAGTTTTTTTTTTTTGATGTGGATCATTTTTAAAGCCTTTATTGAGTTTGTTACAATATTGCTTCTGCTTTATGTTTTGGCCTTTTGGCCACAAGGCATGTGGGATCGATCAGCTCCCTGACCAGGGGTCGAACCTACATGCCTGCATTGGAAGGTGCAATCTTAACCACTGGACTGCCCTCTCACCAGTGATCTGTGTTGCGGCCTGCTGGAGGGTCTCAGTCCCCTGGACACATCTGTTTTTTAGTAGAGGCTGCAGCCCTGAGGTTGGAGGCTGGCAGGCGGTCTGCCCGCAGCAGAAGGAAGAGCCTCCAAGAAGCTCAGTGATCGGTGACATGTGTCTCACGTTCATCCTCACACCACTGAGCAGTCAGGGCTGGATCCTCCCTGAGGCCTCGGAGAAGGGTTTCCCCTTCCAGAGTAGGCACAGGTCAGAGCAGGCCTTGGCTCTGTCTCCACAGCAAAGCTGGAAAAGTGACACAGGACCCTGAGGCCTGCAGATGCAGCCTGGCTTAGGACGTGTACTGAGAGAAAAGTAAATTAAACCCTGTGGAGGCAGAGGTCTTTTGAGGGGAGCCTGAGACTCAGACACAGTGGTTCAGAGACGGTGGCTTCAGACACCCCGTTAGTGGCGTGTCAACATGCTGAACAGTCCAGGTCAGTCTTGGGGATGGTGTCTCTGGACGGTGCATATGACCTCATGAGGTGCATTTGTGTACTAACCTGGCTCAGCCCTAAACGCCCAGTGTACTTTTAACTCAGTTTAAGTAACTTTACAGGAGTTCCCTGGTGGTCCAGTGGTTAAGATCCTAAGCTTCTACTGCAAGGGACATGTATTCGATCCCTGATGGGGAACCGAGATGTGAACGCTGTGCAGTATGACCTAAATAAATAAAAGTAACCTTAATTTTGCTACAGTGGGGAATATATAGAGAGGTTATAACAAAGAAATGTATACTTGGTCCACCTTGAGTTGTGTTAATGTCAGATTGAGACTGAGAGCTAGTTCCAGCTTGCCAGGTTCAACCATGTTCCACCTGTGCGGGGCGGGGGGTGGGGGGCTGTGCAGAGCGCCCTGGAACCAGGGTGTCCTCATGCTTGCTCAGGTGCCACCAGTCCTAGTCATGCCTGCTCTAGTTCAGTTGTCACCAGCAGCCAGGAATGAGAACCAAGATCCCCTTTCCTGCAGACTGGCTCCGACTGAACTCCTCTGTTGACCAGCCCTTCCTCGCCTCTGGGCCCTGGTTGGGCTAGAGGGCTCCTTGGTGAAGAGGCTGGTCACTGCTGGTATTGGGGGCAGGGACAGGCAGTAACTAGTAACCTGTTTCCCCCCTGAACTTGATACTGGGCACTAACGTCATTTCTCCTAAGACCCAGGCTGGAAGCAGCAGGGTCAGAGTCCCGGATGCAAAGGCACGAGTCCCATAATCTCGTGCTAGTAGGGGTGCCGCCCATTTACATGAGGATGAGGAGAAGGGGCTCAGGGAGCAGCACCAAGCAGCAGCATTTCCCTCTTGCTTTGTGAACTGCAGATCGCCCCAGCAGAAGGCCCAGACGTCAGTGAAAGGATGGTCATCATCACCGGCCCACCTGAAGCTCAGTTCAAGGTCAGTGCCAAGAACCTCCCCAGTCCTGAGCGCAGGGCTGCCTGTTGGGGGCGCGAGGACCTTTAGCAAGTGCAGCTACCCCAGAGGCAGCTTCAGGCTCTTCTTTGGAGGCTCCATCCTATCTCCATTTCCCTTCCTGCAATAGTCTCCGACCCACCCTATCTTTCCCACCTCCAGGCTATGCCCTTACCTGGAGCCCTCCTCCCCTTCTCTCCTGTGAAAAGTGGACTGTCAGTGCCCAGTTGGCACCCAGATGGCACCCCCGCGGGAACATCTCTGATCCCTTGGCCATGGTTTTGAAGATGGAGCATAAACACAGGGTGTGAGGGGAAGTGTTTGGAGGGGTGCATTCCTTTACTTTATAATGGAGTACAGTTTTTCCAGTGTTGTGTTAGTTTCAGGTGTTTAGTTATACACGTACATATATCCACTCTTTCTCAGGTGGTTTTCCCATGTAGGTTATTACATAATGTTGAGTAGAGTTCCTTGTGATATACCGTAGGTCTTTGTTGACATATGATAATCCCAAACTCCTAATTTATCTCCTCACCCCTAATTTCCCCCTCGGTAACCACGTTTGTTTTTTGTCTATGAGCCTGTTTCTTTGTTTGGTAAATAAGTTTACTTGTATCACTTTTTTAGATTCCACATGTAAGTGATATCATATATTTGTCTCTGATTTACTTCACTTAATATGATAATCTCTAGGTCCATCCATGTTACTGCCAATGGTATTTATTCTTTTTTAAATGGGCTGAGTAACATCCCACTGTGTGTATGTGTGTGTATCACTTTTGGTTGGAGCATTTAATCCTTTTACATTTAAGGTAATTATCAATATGTATGTTCTTATTGCTATTTTATTGTTTCAGGTTTGTTTCCTTAAGTCTTTTTTCTTCCCTTCCTCTTTTGTTCTCTCACAATTGATGACTATCTTTAGTGTTGCATTTGGACTGCTTTTTCTTTTTTGTGTATCTATTATAGATTTTTTGGTTTGCAGTTACCAGGAGGTTTTGACATAGCAGTCTTTATATATTCAACATTGTTTAATAAATTTGCTGATCTAATTTCAAATGCTTTCCAATATCCTGCATTTGTACTCTCCTGATTACTGCTTTTGACGTCCTATTTGTGTATGAATGATTTCCCACCTTTACTGTATGTTTGTCTTTACTGGTGAACTTGCTCATTCATAATTTTCTTGTTTCTGGTTGTGGGCTTTTCCACCTAGAGAAGTTCCTTTAGCATTTGTTATAAAGTAGTGAATTCTCTTAGCTTTTGCTTATCTGTAAAGCTTTTGACTTATTCATTGATTCTGAATGAGAGCCTTGTTGGCTATCCTTTGTTGTAGGTTTTTCCCTTTCATCAGTTTATTTTCTCAGGCCATTTCTCTCTCTCATCTTCTAGAACCCCTATAAAGTGAATGCTGGTACACTTAACGTTGCCTCAGAGGTCTCTTCTCATTCTTTATTCTGTTCCACAGTGTGATTTTCACCAGTCTCCCACCTCACTTATTCATTCCTCAGCATCAGTCCTTCCAGTGAAGATTCAGGACTGATTTCCTTTAGGATGGACTGGTTCGATCTCCTTGCAGTCCAAGGGACTCTCAAGAGTCTTCTCCAACAACACAGTTCAAAAGCATCAATTCTTTGGCGCTCAGCTTTTTTTTTTATAGTACAGCTCTCACATCCATACATGACTACTAGAAAAACCAAAGCTTTGACTAGATGGACCTTTGTTGGCAAAGTAATGTCTCTGCTTTTTAATATGCTGTCTAGGTTGGCCATAACTTTTCTTCTAAGGAGAAAGTGTCCTTTAATTTCATGGAAATAAAGTCTGCCACTGTTTCCCCATCTGTTTGCCATGAAGTAATGGGACTGGATGCCATGATCTTAGTTTTCTAAACATTGAATTTTAAGCCAGCTTTTTCACTCTCCTCTTTCACTTTCATCAAGAGACTCTTTAGTTCTTCTTCACTTTCTGCCATAAGGGTGGTGTCGTCTGCATATCTGAGGTTATTGATATTTCTCCTGGCAATTTTGATTCCAGCTTGTGCTTCATCCAGCCCAGAATTTCTCATGATGTACTCTGCATATAAGTAAATAAGCAAGGTGACAATATACATCCTTGACATACTCCTTTCCTGATTTGGAACCAGTCTGTTGTTCCATGTCCAGTTCTAACTGTTGCTTCCTGACCTGCATACAGATTTCTCAGGAGGCAGGTCAGGTGGTCTGGTATTCCCATCTCTTTCAGAATTTTCACGTTTGTTGTGATCCACACAGTCAGCAGCTTTGGCATAGTCAATAAAGCAGAAATAGATGTTTTTCTGGGACTCTCTCGCCTTTTTAATGATCCAATGGATGTTGACAATTTGATCTCTGTTTCCTCTGCTTTTTCTAAATCCAGCTTGAACATCTGGAAGTTCACATACTGTTGCAGTCTGGCTTGGAGAATTTTGAGCATTACTTTGCTAACATGTGAGATGAGTGCAATTGTGCGGTAGTTTAAGCATTCTTGGCATCGCCTTTCTTAGGGGACTGGAATGAAAACTGACCTTTTCCAGTCCTGTAGCCACTGTTGAATTTTCCAAATTTGCTGGCATATTGAGTGCAGCACTTTCATAGCATCATCTTTTAGGGTTTGAGATAGCTCGACTGGAATTCCATCACCTCCACTAGCTTTGTTTGTAGTGATGCTTCCTAAGGCCCGCTTGACTTCACATTCCAGGCTGTCTGGCTCTAGGTGAGTAATCACACCATTGTGATTATCTGGGTCGTAAAGATTCTTTTTTGTTCAGTTCTTCTGTGTGTTCTTGCCACCTCTTCTTAATATCTTCTGCTTCTGTTAGGTCCATACCATTTCTGTCCTTTATTGTGCCCATCTTTGCATGAAGTGTTCCCTTGGTATCTCTAATTTTCTTAAAGAGATCTCTAGTCTTTCCCATTCTATTGTTTTCCTCTGTTTCTTTGCATCGATTGCTGAGGAAGGCTTTATCTCTCCTTGCTATTCTTTGGAACTCTGCATTCAAATGGGTATATCTTTCCTTTTCTCCTTTGCCTTTCAGTTCTCTTCTTTTCACAGCTATTTGTAAGTCCTCCTCAGACAACCATTTTGCCTTTTGCACTTCTTTTTCTTGGAGATGGTCTTGATCCCTGCCTCCTGTACAATGTTACGAACCTCCGTCCATAGTTCTTCAGGCACTGTCAGATCTAATCCCTTGAATCTATTTCTCACTTCCACTGTATAGCCACAAGGGATCTGATTTAGGTCATACCTGAATGGTCTGGTGGTTTTCCCTACTTTCTTCAATTTAAGTCTGAATTTGGCAATAAGGAGTTCAGGATCTGAGCCACAGTCAGTTTGGTTTTGCTGACTGTATATAGTTCCTCCATCTTTGGCTACAAAGAATACAATCAATCTGATTTCGCTATTGACCATCTGGTGATGTCCATGTGTAGAGTCTTCTCTATCCTCAGGTAGATTGCCTGTCCCAATTTCATTTAGTTGTTCTTCTGAGGTTTTATCTTGTTCCTTTGTCTGGAACATACTTCTCTGCTGTCTCAGTTTGTGTTTGTGGTCTCCCTTCTGTAGGCTGCTGAATTGTAGTTCTTCTTGCTTCTCATGTCTGCCTCCTGGCAGGTGAGGTTGGTTCAGGGATTTGTACAGGCTTCCTGGTGGTAGTGACTGATGCCTGCCAGCTGGTGGATGGGGCTGGCTCTTGTCCCTCTTGTGGGCAGGGCCATGTCAAAGGGCATGTCTTGAGGTGCCTGTGGACTCAGGACAGCTTTAGGCATCGTGTCAGTTGATTGCTGGGGCTGTGTTCCCAGCCTGTTGGTTGGCCTGCAGCACTGGAGCTTGCAGACTGTTGGGTGGGGCCAGGTCTCTGTACCAGATGGTGACCTCCAGGAGAGCTCACGTTGAGGAATATTCCCTGGGGCCTCCACTACCAGTGTCCTTGCCCCACAGTGGGCCACAGCCAATCCCCACCTCTCCAGGAGACTCTCCAAAACCTACAGGTAGGTCTAACTCGGGCTCCTCTGGAGTCACTGCTTTGCCTTGGGTCCCAGGGCACATGAACCCTTGTGTGCACCCTCCAAGAGTGGAGTCTCTGCTTCCCTCAGTCCTGTGGAGCTCCTGCATCAAGTGCCTCTGGCCCCTCAAAGCCAAATGCTCCAGAGACGACTCCTCGGGATGCCAGACGCCCACCTGGGGAGCCTGGCATGGGACTCAGAACTCTCACTCCTCTGCGAGGACCTCTGCAGTATAATTAGTTTCCAGTTTGTGGGTGGCCTGGTGGGTATGGGATTTGATTGTACTGTGACAGCACCCTTCCTGCCATCTTGTTGTGGCTTCTTTGTTTTCGGATGCAGATTATCTTTTTGGAAAGGTTCCAGTCTTTTTGTTGATGATTGTTCAGCAGTTGGTTGTGATTTTGGTGTTTTCGTGAGAGGAGGTGAGCTCAAGTCCTTCTGTTACTACTCTGCCAGCTGTCTCCCTTCTCCTGCAGTATTCTGTTTTTACCTTTTCACCCCTAGAAAAATTATAAATTGAGTTTTCTAAAAGAAACATATTTATAAAAGTATAATTCGTATTAAAAATACTTAAAATGTGTCTGAGAAAAAAATAAACCCATGTATAAATGTTCAAGAACAATAATCCTTCAACTCATGATGGATAAACAAAATGTGGTATAATGACGTAATAGGACATCAGTCAGCCATGAAAGGAGTGAAATTCTGACACACACTACATCATAGGGTGAGCCTAGAAAACATTCCACCCAGTGAGAGAAGGAAGACACAGCAGGCCACACATGGTTTATTCCATTTACGTGAAACATCAGAAAAGGCAGATCTGTACAGACAGACGTAGTCTAATGGTTGCCAGGGACTAGAGAGCAGGAGGTGGGACAGTCTGCCAATAGGTACAGGTTTTATCTGGGGGAATGGGATAGAAGCATTCGGAATAGCGGTGGTGGTTGCACAACGTAATGAATGTCCTAAAAACCACTAGAGTGTACACTTGAAAATGCAGAATTTTAGGTTATGTAAGTTATATCTCAGTTGTTTTTGTTTTTAATCCTTTTAGGGGTTTCCCTGGCAGTCCAATGGTTAAGACTCTGTTTCCACTGCAAGGGGCACAGGTTTGACCCCTGGTCAGGAACTAAAATCTCATATGCCGAGCAGTGCAGCCATTAAATAAATAAATACTTTTTAAGTTCCTCAAATGTTAAAAAGAACAATAAGCTCTTGGCTACACTACCTCTGGAGTTAGGTATCAAAAAGCAAATCCTGTCACCTCCACCCTTGCCTCCATCCTTTAACAACAGACTTATGAACATACTATATGGGTGGGAGGAAGTTAAGAATTCCCTGAACAAATTCATTGAAGCAAATATTTATAGGTGCTCAGGATACAAAGACTACAGGTAGTTCCACCCTGTCCCTACACACAGAGAGCTCCCTGTGCGATCGTGTGCAAACCCGAAGACACAGGAGTATCTATGCATGTCACTTGTTGGGTGTGGAAGGCGTGTGCCCACCGGGTCTGAGCCAGCTGAGCGGGCCCTAGTGAGCATGGGGCCGGGGTTGTGCCATGACTCACCAGTTCCCACAGCAGTGCGGCTAAAGCAGGTTGACATGTCTTGCTCTCTCAGGCCCAGGGGCGGATCTTTGGGAAACTGAAAGAAGAAAACTTCTTTAACCCCAAAGAGGAGGTGAAGCTGGAAGCCCACATCCGAGTGCCCTCCTCTACAGCCGGCCGTGTGATCGGCAAGGGCGGCAAAACCGTGAGTGTGCTCTGAGCTGGCTTCGTCTCCTGGCCTGACTTCCCTCAGATCCCCACCCCAACTCTCCTAGGACAAAAAATGTAATCCACATCATCTGGAGCTGAGGGCCTCAGATGCACAGTGCTGAGCCAGACCCCGAAAAACCAGGGTCCTGAGTCCAGACACGCTGCATCTAGGCTACATGCTGGGATGTGAAGACAGGGAGCCACCTCCTGCCCCTGTAAACCCACACACACAGCAGCGTGAAAGAATAGGGAGCAGAGTTCCACCCAGGTCCTCGGACACACCTTGGAGATATTGCAGTGAAGCGAGTCACACGTTTTCTGGTTTCTTCCTCCACAGGTGAACGAACTGCAAAACTTAACCAGTGCAGAAGTCATCGTGCCTCGTGACCAACGCCAGATGAAAATGAGGAAGTGATTGTCAGAATTATCGGGCATTTCTTTGCCAGTCAGGTACCTGTGCTGTGAGCGTCCAGTCTCTCTTGCTAATTCTTGTCAAGTCTCTAAGCGCTTGGTGACCTGTTGGGTGGCCCCAGGCCCTGCACACACCCCTTCCCTGACCCCCATGCACAGATGGAACAGGGCAGGGGCGACCCTTCCTCAGCTTATTGCTGCTCTCTTAGCTCTGCTAGAGGAGGCTAAGGAAGGGCATAGAGCTTTGGAATCAAGCGAGTCCAGTTCAGCCTCTCAAATGCTGGACTGTGAGCTCTTGCATTCCCTCATCCTCCTGACCAGGCCTCAGTCACAGCCTTTCCCTGCCGGGAGTCACTTACCAGGAAGGGTCACCCTTGGACCCTGAGGACCAGCCTGGGTGCCACAATAACACTATTACAGGTTAAACGCTCATCCCACGAGACCCGTGTTTCTCTTTCCTCTCCTCTGCTGCATGACACCCCTCATTAGGACTCAGAGCTCCACACAGCTGCTGCTCATCCAGGCAGAAGGGCCAGCCCCTCAGTATCACGGGACCTGGTTCTTTCTGATGCTTTGTTATGGATGGGGTAAGGGTAGGATAAAGCAGTCCAGTCCCCATCCTGAAGGAGCAGAGGCAGTCTCCACTGACACGGCAGGTGTGTCTGGGTGTTGGCGCACGTTCCCAATGCCATGCTTTGCCAGGCCCTGTGATGCTGCTGCAGCCCCACGACCCACAGGCATCCTGAGACTCCTACAGTCAGAGCCCGGCCACGCCACCCCTGTGGCTCTCCCCTCCCAGCCCTGGGCACAGGTCTCAATGGCAGGGCTCTCCCTGCAAAAGGAGCACCAGGGTGGGTGAGGGGGCAGGTGTGGGTGCATGTGTTTTCTCCACTTGTTCAAGGTGGAGTTAGTGTCTGGCCAGTTTCTCACTTTCTCCCTATGCCACGGACTGTCATATCCCCGCTATACACCGCACTCTAGGAAGGCAGGGGGTGGGGGCACACTGGACACTGGAGTGAGTGTAGCTGGGGGAGACGATGCTGTCTGGCCGCTGCCGGGTCCTGAGTCACTGATGCCCTGGTTGTGCTTCCTAGGATCCCAGTTTCTTGCCTTCCACCTCGAAGCCTTGGGGTGGGGGTGGGGACTCTGCCACTTTACTGCAATTGAGTCCAGATGACACTTCTCTGAGGTTACCACCTCCTCCCCCCAAGTCCCAAGCCCACTCCCCAACACCCCTCTGCCTGTCCTCAGAACTGGGTTCCTTTTTTCCCCCCATCCCCCTCCTCTCCCTTGCTGCAGACTGCACAGCGCAAGATCAGGGAAATTGTACAGCAGGTGAAGCAGCAGGAGCAGAAATATCCTCAGGGAGTCGCCTCACAGCGCAGCAAGTGAGGCTCCCACAGGCACCAGCAAACAACGGATGAATGTAGCCCTTCCAACACCTGACAGAATGAGACCAAACACAGCCAGCCAGATCGGGAGCAAACCAAAGACCATCCTGAGGAATGAGAAGTCTGCGGAGGCGCCAGGGGCTCTGCAGAGGCCCTGAGGATCCGGGGGGCAGGAAGGGAGGCGGGAGGGCAGCTGTGTCGAGGCCCAGCCTCCCGCCTCCCCCCGGGGCCTCTGCAGGCTTCCCAGCCATCCACTTCACCATCCACTCGGATCTCTCAACTCCCACCACGCTATCCCTTTTAGTTGAACTAACATAGGTGAATGCGTTCAAATCAAAGCAAAATTCACACCCTTTTCTTTTTGTGGAAAATTGTCTCTGTACATGTATGTACATATTAGAAGGGAAAGATGTTAAGATATGTGGCCTGTGGGTTACACAGGGTGCCTGCGGCGTTAATATATTTTAGAAATAATATATCAAGTAACTCAACTAACTCCAATTTTTTTTTAATCAATTATTAATTCTTTTTTCTTTTTCAAGAGAAAGCAGGCTTTTCTAGACTTTAAAGAATAAAGTCATCCTTTGGGAGGTCTAATGGTTTAGTAAGGAACTTCAAGGCCACCCACACAAATTCACCTGGAGGGCAATCTCATCGAAAGGACACTCACAGCAGTTCTGGATCACCTGTGTATGTCAACAGAAGGGATACCGTCTCTCTGAAGAGGAAACTCTGTCTCTCTTCATCCCTAACTCTCACACCCATTTCTCTTTGCTTCACAGGTTTTAAACTGGTTTTTGCATACTGCTATATAATTCTGTCTCTCTCTGTTTATCTCTCCCCATCCCCTCTTCCTCCCTGTCTTCTCCATCCCCATTCTTTTTAATTCCCTCATCCCTCTGTCTCAATTCCCATATCTACGCACCCCCCAGGCAAAGCAGTGCTCTGAGTATCACATCACACAAAAGGAACAAAAGCGAAACACACAAACCAGCCTCAACTTACACTTGGTTACTCAAAAGAACAAGAGTCAATGGTACTTGTCCTAGCATTTTGGAAGAGGAAAACAGGAACCCATCAAACCAAACAAACAAAAGAAAAATTCCACAAAGAAAGAATGTATTTTGTCTTTTTACATTTTGGTGTATAAGCCATCAATATTCAGCGAAATGATTTCTTTCTTTTTAAAAAAATATGGAGGAAAATAGCAATTTACACGAGGTCGTTGGCCCAGGGCGTTAAATTTACAGATTTTTTTAACGAGAAAAACACACAAAAAAAGCTACCTCAGGTGTTTTTTACCTCAGCACCTTGCTCTTGTGTTTCCCTTAGAGATTTTGTAAAACTGATAGTTGGAGCATTTTTTTATTTTTTTAATAAAAATGAGTTGGAAAAAAAAATAACAACTGCCAGCCTGGAGAAGGTGACAGTCCAAGTGTGCAACAACTGTTCTGAATTGTCTTCCGCTAGCCAAGAACCTATATGGCCTTCTTTTGGACAAACCTTGAAAATGTTTATTAAAAAAAAAGATGACAAAGAAAAACAGAGAGAGAAAATATTGGAGATGTCCTGAATTTCCATAGGGTACGCGCCATTAGGGCTTTTTGCGCTAAAGGATGAACATGTACTGGTTTATGTGAACAAGCCATTTTACACCAGACTGCAATGCCAGTTTCCTCTACTGCAAACAGTGTTCTGTGACAAAAACAAAAACAAACAAAAAAAGAAATATATCCAGCTAACCAGAGCCTGGTGTCTCGGTCTCTTATTTTACTAAGTACCGCCCACCCTAGGCATCAGCTGGGGACTGTGGGGGAATGGGCGGCATGCGCCGTCTGGGAAACGGCACTGAGGAGGCCGGCTTCTCCAGGCCCGTCTCGGAGCAGCTACACTAGGTCAGTGGTGTTCAGACTGTGCTCCTCAGGCCAGCAGCAGCAGTATCACCTGGGAACTTGGAAATACAGGCTCTCGGGGTCCACCTTGACTCGGAAATTCTGAGGGTGGACAGTGGGTGTTTCAGGGAGCTCTCTGGGTGACTCCAATGTGCGCTGAAGTTTGAGAACCACAGGACTAGAGGGCTGGATACTGACTGTGTACTAACTATGTAAGGCCAACCCTTTTAGGCCTGGCCAGGGAAAGAGCTTATTTTTGTGTGAGGGAAAGGAAGACAGGCAACATGCCTGGCAACAGAAAGGACAAGGTACTTGCTTCACCCCACCCCTTCACAGAAGCCCTGTGTTACGGATTTCAGGAGGTGGGGTGTGTAGGCCTGAACACCCTTCCATCCTGCTCAGTTTCTCTCCTACTCTACCTGTTCTCTCTGGAGATTCTCACTTCCCCCAGCACGGAGCCATGGCAAGGAAGGATGGAAGAGGCTGCTTGCAAATTAGAAGAGGACTCCAGCACGGAGGGAGAGCTCACTAACGTAAGAAAAAGGGTCAGTAGAATAGCTAGATGTTTGCAGAAGTTTCAGCAAAGGAAATGATAAGCCCTAGACAGAGGCATTTTGACAGGACAGGAAGCAAGGGTGGAAACACTGAATTCTAAGGGAAGCAGGGGAAAATGGATAACCGGCATCAACTAGGATGTAAATGACCCGGTGATTGAGTAGAATGAGATGGGATAAGGAGTTAAGGAGTATGGAAAGCATCTGGCATAGTCTTATTCATGCACCCTGGGCGGGACATTCAGGTGAACGACGTGAGAAGCCCAGAACCTGAACTGTACGTGCATTGAAATCTTGTCGCTGTCTTAAAGCCTAATGGAGATTTCTTTGACCTGCTAATATTTAACAACACTGCTAGTGAATCCCCTGACGTTTACTGTCAGTTGCTGCCTTTTATTTCCTCTCTACATTCCCCTTAAAGTGTTGGTGAATTAAAAACTTGAGACTTACCATATGCGAGTTAATTTTCTATTCTAGTTCACATCAGCCACATAAAGTCACTGTCTTTCTAGAAGCAACAAGCGCTCTTAACAGCTCTTGTTCTGACTGATGTGGCCGGCAAGGGTTGAAACCTCATGGAACAAAACAATATTCTAACTTGACCTTGATCCTTCTGTATTCTCTTGTAAAAGCAGGGATCCAGGTCCTTGGTTTGCTCCCATTTTAGGATTTAACCTTCTCTCTGGGATGTGGCTGACAATAAACAGTGAAGAATATCCCCATTTGCCTCCAATAACTTCTGATGATCAGGGCAAACTCTGTAAAACCAAACTCAATCTGATCCCTATCCCAGTTTATCTATAATCTCAACCATTTCCAATATGAAAGATTACTTGACTTCTGTGACTCCTGAATGTCCCTGGCCCTCCAACAGCCATAAAACTACTTCCAGTCACCCTCACTGAACCTGGCAAAACCTATTCTCAGCTCTACATTCACAGCACAGCAGTACTGGGAAAGGACTATTGGGGTAATTTGATCCACTTTCCTAATAAGGAGTGGTGTCCTTTAAACTCTTTCCAGTGCCCAGTCACCCACCAGCGAGGGGAACCACGACTTCTAAGGCAGACGGTTACGTCGCCACACAGCCTAGCCTCATAGATCTGTCTTCTCCTGGTGGGAAATCTCACCCTACAACCATCATGCGCCGAACCTGCTCCACATTGCTTAGGACAACCCCCTAATGCCTGGAGACAGCTGCCTTGCCCTCCCTTCTCTCAGTTCCTTCAGTCATCCTTCATCTCTAGGACTTCTTTCTCTCAGCTCTGAAAAATCATTTGCAGGAATACAGCCCCCAGCTCCTGCATCCTACGCCCTCAAAAGCCACAGCAACTGATCAGCATGGTAGGCCTTGCTCAGCAAACAGAGCAAGAGGCTGTGAAGAAAGCTCACTTGGCTGCAGCTCGGCTCTGCTCTGGGGCAGGCTGAGGGCAGAAATGGGTGCCCCTTACCTTGTACCGGATCTTTACAGGTCTCACGTTCTCATCAGGAAAAAGAGAGAGCCCAGGCCCAGATATTTGCTCCCTGCTTGCCCAGTACACTAGCTAAATAACTTTGTACACCTCATAGCCTCTTGGAGGCCTGTCTTATCTAAAACAAAAGTTTGAACACAACAAGGTCTCTGATTCTAACTGATGTATAAGAATAGACTTCCAAGTCAAAAATGGCCTCTATTTCTCATTAAACATCAAGAAAGAATAAAACAGACTCACAGCAAAAACAGCTAAACAGCAAAAAGCAAGGGAAATCAACAATAATTATAAGCTTTACAGAATTAGAATGGGAAACCTTCAATGCACGGCATGGTCTAGTTTGACAATCACTTTTTAAAACGACAGGAAAATGCGTATTTGCCATCTCCAAGATGCACCACCACTTCCCCTTCCCACTGGATGGATGCAGATGCGGAGGTGAGAGCCATGCTGGAGCTGGGCCAGCATCTCAAGACAGAAACCAATGCCAAGGAAAGTTCCCATAATCACGCCACTGCTACAGCATGCTAGGCTGCTCAAGTTTAAACTGCTACCTGAGACAGAAAATCCGATCTTTCTTAAGCCACTGTTAACATGGCCTTTGTTATAGCAACAAACTGACCTCTTACTACAACCATGCAAAAACTAAAGATCTAGATAGATTTGGCATATCTTTTGGATAGAACTAAAATTCTAATTGGATATAGACCCCCTTCCCTCCCAAAAAGTTACTTGCAAAACAACAAACAGAAATAAAGCTATTTTCATATATCTCTGTTCTACTACTAAGAGCCAGAAAGCAGTTTTGAGGAGAAAAAGGGCCATGACTCAATAATTTTTATACCCAGTCAAGTTCTCCATGTGTGAAAACTTCAGAAAAATTCCTATATGCAAGGATTCAGATAAGAGTACTCTGCATTTCTCTTGTAAATAAGTATATGAAAATGTTCCTAACTAAAAATGAAGCCAAATAAAACTCATGTTTAAACTAGATGTGAGCAATGAAACCAATTAAATATTTAAGTTGTTGTAAATATAAATTTAGAGCTGAGTTATAACTCCATCTAAAACTGAATTTAAATACCAAAAATTATCTTTGGAGAGGAAGCAAAATAGTTATCATAATAATGAAGTTCCAAAATACATATTTTGTTAACAAAGACCAAAAATGTGTAAAATGTATATGAGGACACTGTGCTGGGGGGCCACGGCGGGTGGAGAGGGGAGAGTGAAAGGGTCATGCATGAATAGAGCAGAAGTTGCTAACAGTGGCACTGTGCTGGCAGCAAGCAGAAACCCAGTTGCCTTTACTGAGGCCCCACCCGGACTGCATCCTGCTTTACCCAAGCGGTATGAACGTGAGGCCAAGTTCTGGCCAAAGGAATGGGAGCTGAAGTGGCCTCTGCCACTTCTGGGCCCAGCCCATTGCCCTTTCCATGCTCTCCAGACGGTGGCTGGATGCTAAGGAGTGCGATGCTGTAAGGCAGGGGTTGACAACCCTTTTCTGTAAACAGTAAGAGTAAATATTTTAGGCTTTATGTGATATAAAATGATGCTACTCCTGGGGAGGAAAATTTGGCAAATTACATATGCTAGATATTTGTCCCAGCAGTCCCACTTCTAGGAAGCTATCCCAAAGATGATGTGTTAGCAGAAACAGAAAGTGACATGAACAGGCAAATGCAATGCAGTGGTATCTGTAACAGAAAGAGACTGAGAGCCTCCGCGTCCGTCGTGAGGGGCCAGTAACGCACCACAGCACTCTGAAACAACGGATTATTAGGAAGCTGTAAAAGGAGCAGGAGGAGGACTAACATCAAGAATAATTTTTTTAAAAAATCAAGAAGTAGTTTTAATATGCTATTTTTAGTGTTAAAAAAGAAATATATATATGTGTGTGTGTGTGTCTGTATGTATTTTTCCCCCCTAAAAGGGGACAGTTAGAAGCTAAAATAAAATTATCTATATAAGGAAAGAGAAAGGCAAATCTGAACATTCTTTATTCCACACTTTTGCTCTTGGACTAATGTTTACGTCTTACATAATATAAAAACATAAGCAAGGACCAAATCCATAAACAGCAAAAGCAAATAAATCCAACTATGTAAATCACTCAGGAAAAAACTCCATCAAGTCATCTTCAAAATTAGAGTGATTTTCACTGTGATTATCTAGTAGAATATTGTTTAAAAAGAATTACAAAGGAAACATTGTATTTAGTGGCCTTGTTATTTGTTACGCTGGTATTAGTCTTTTGAATTATTGTATTTCACAAGGTAAAATGAATAATTATGTTGATGTTGTTAATCAAAACTTTTAATGTTACAGTGTAAAATAAAAAACCTTAAAATCTTAATATGAACTTAAAATCAGTGAAACAAGTATGCCCTAATCTGTTATAAAGGCCTAGAAAGACCAATAATCCAATGATAATCAGCATTAATAGTGCCCGAATTCTGATCTCTACAATTTATCACTAAAATAAACCCTTTACTAAATGGCCAGCTCCAGGTCTAGGACAGGAAATGTGTAAGATGGGCCTTTATCATACCAATTAAGCAGGAAGTGTTCAAAATCAGACTTGTGGGGTTCTGTCAAAGGGACACTGGAACTTAAAATGGAGTAATTTGAACATCAAAAAGAATAAAATGAATCAAAACATCATAGGGCTTGGCCAAGGAGGAGTAGGAAGACTAGGCTCACTCACCTCCTCTCATGGGCACTGCAAAATTACAATTTACAGAGCAATTACAAATGACAAAAACCAGAAGTCTAGCAGAAAAGATATACAACTAAAGATACAAGGAAGGAACCACAAAGAGACAGGTAGGAGGAGCAGAGTTGCATATAGTCAAGACCCATACCCCTGGGCGGGTGAATGCACAAATGGGAGGTTAATTACAATTGCAGAGGTTCTCCCCAAGGAGCAAGGGGTCTGAGCCCCACATCAAGCTCAACACCACAGGGGTACGCTGAGAAGATGAGCCCCCAGAATGTCTGGTACTGAAGGTTAGTGGGGCTTACTTTGGGGAGCTCTACACTCTTGAAGGGCACACACAAAATCACACACTCCAAGACCCAGGGCAGAAGCAGTAATCTAAAAAGGAGCCTGGGTCACACCCATCTGCTGAACCTGGAGTCTCCTGGAGAGGCCGGGAGCAACTGCAGCTCACCCTGGGACAGACACTAGCAGCAGCCATCTTTGAGTGAGCCTTCTACCATGGGATCACTGGTGCTGGCAAGTGCCATTTTGGAATCCTTATTCTAGCTTATCAGCCTCAAGAGCTAGCCCCACCCCGGCCCACCAGTCTGTAGACACAAGTACTGAGACACTTCAGGTCAAGTGACCAGCCAGGTGGGGACACAGCCCCACCCATGGGCAACTAGGCTGCCTTAAGACCCCCTAAGCCCACAGTTGCCCCTGGACACAGCCCTGTCCACCAGAGGACCCAGCACCTGGCCCCGGACACCCAGTACACAGGTACGAGACTCAAGACCCTGCAGGCAGAGACGTGGGACCCAGCTCTGCCCATCAGTGGGCCAACACTAACTCCAGGATCCAGTTTCATGCCCTGGTGGGTGGGCACCAGCACCGTATCTCTGGGATCCTGACCCCTCCACCAGTGGGTGGACGGCAGGAACAGAACCACAGGACCCCGCAGCCTGCCTTGTCAGGAACGAAACAACACACCAGCAGGGAGCACAGGCCCAGGAGACCCAAGCACTAGCCCTTTCCATCAGAAAGCCAACACCACCTCTGAGACACCATGGACTACTCAGCCAGCTACTCTAGGATCCAACCCTGCACCCCAGTGGGTCAGCACTAGCCCTGAGACACCCCAGAACCCAAAGCCAGCCAAGGGACTGGCCCACCCACCAGCCGGCCAACACAAGATTTAGGAACACTGACTCTGCAACCACTCCTGCTAAACCTGGCTCTGCCCAAGAGCCCCCACTAGCCCAGGGCTCCTCGGGGTTCTGGAGCCAGCCACATGACATGGCCCTACCAAAGATGATCAAAGAATGCAGGAGAAGAATGGATGAGCAGAGGGAGAAGTTAGATGTTTTGGGGAATTCCCTGGTGATCCAGTGGTTAAGACTTGACACCATCACTGCTAGGGCTTGGGTTCAATCCCTGGTCAGGGAACTAAGATCGAACAGGCTGTGCAGTCCAGCCCCATCCCCTCCAAAAACGTCAGAAATTTTAAACAAAATGTACATAAAAATACAAAACTAAACATTTTTAATCTGACAGTACAGTACCTTGAAAAGTACAGTAGAGCAGTCCAACAGCTGGCACACAGGAGCTGGCACTGAGTAAACAGTCAAGACTGGAGGAGAAGGAGGAGGCGGGAGACAGTAGAGCTGAAGGACTGTCAGCAATAGAAGATGGAGAGCAAGCTGCAATCTCACTCACGCCTGATGGCTGAGAACCCATGTTCACAACTTGAAAGTTTGCATTTGAAGGTTCCTGTGCAGTGGACTTACTGTATTGTCAAAATGACCATAGTATCCAAGATAATCTATAGATTTGGTGCAATCCCTATCAATCTTGAAAAGGAAGAACAGAGTCAGAGGTATCTTGCACCTTGACTTCAGACTATACACAAAGCTACAGTAATCAAGTTGTTAGTCACTCAGTCATGTCCGACTCTTTGTGACCTCATGGATTATAGTCCGCCAGGCTCCTCTGTCCATGGAGTTTTCCAGGCAAGAATACTGGAGTGGGTTGCCATTCCCCTCTCTAGAGGATCTTCCCAACCCAGGAATCAAACCCAGGTCTCCTGCACTGCAGGCAGATTCTTTACCATCTGAGCTACCAGGGAATGGTATTGGTACAACAGACACATAAATCAGTGGAACGAAAAGAACCCAAAAATATATCTACACCCTATAGTTAGTTAATCTACAACAAAGGAGGCAAGAATACACAATGGAGAAAAGATGATCTCTTCAATAAGTGGTGCTGAGAAAACTAGACAGTTGTATGTAAAAGCATGAAATTAGAACATTTTCTCAAATGATATATAACAATAAACTCAAAATTAACTCAAGCCCTACATGTAAAACTAGAAACCATAAACTCCTAAAAGAAAATATAGGCAGAACACTCTTGGACATAAAACAGAGCCAATGTTATTTTGGATCTGCCTCCTAAAGCAAAGGAAACAAAAGCAAAAGTAAATAGGGCCTAACTAAACTTAAAACATTAAAAACAGCAAAGGAAACTATCAACAACAACAAAAAAACCTTAAAAAAAAAAAAAAAAGACAACCTAATGAATAGATACATTGTATAGCACAGGGAATATAGCTAATATTTTATATTAATAAAGAAATGTTTTAAAATCATGTTTTTCCTAGATGAAGTACCTTTCAGGGCAACCAAATTAGCTGATTAGATTTTACTTTATAGAAGAATGCAAAGTAATTAACATAGAGGGATGACAGAATTAGAAAATCACCATTTTGTACCTCTTAATAAAAGAGCATCAATTATGTTTTAAAGAAAATTAAGCCCAAGAGGAGAAAGATGAATGAGAACTCTTACAGCCTGAATTAGAGATCTTAGCCCCAGTAAGTGATGCCGGTGATGCGGGACCCTTGCCTAATAAATTCAACCTGAAGCTGATCAAGCCTCCAGATCAAGCCTATCAGTTTATATGAAACACAAGAGACAGAGGAAACCGTTAACCACCACCAAGGAGTGATAAGCCAAATCTAGAAATGGAATTTTCCACAGAAACACTCAGTTTCTCTAATAACTACGAGCACAAGGAAAGAGAGTACTACTGAATGAAAGACTCAAGAGATAGAATAACCCACGGCAATGTGTACTTTTTACTGGATCCCATGTTAGTGTTCTGAGACTGCTCTAACTACCAAAGATTTGATGGATGATTAAACAGCAGAGTTGACTCTCGGTTTTGGAGCCAGAAGTCTGAAGTGAAGGTGTCATCAGGGCCAGGTCCCCTCTGAAGGCTCCTCCAGCTCTGGTGGCCCCAGACTTCCTAGGCTGGCAGGAGCACCACTACAGTCTCTGTTCTGTACTGTCACTGTTTCTTCTTAAAAAAAAACTCAAACACAAGTTTATAAATTAGAAAGCAACACAGCCTGTCCAGCCAACCATTAACTCTTGGGTATCTTTTTCTAGATTTTGTTTACACCTAAAAATGGGTATAAAAATGAACACCGCCAAGGCCCATTACAAGGCCTCCCTTATTCATCTCAAAACTGCCTACTTCTTTCTTATAAGGCAAGTGATTGTACTTAGGGTCTATTCAGACAATCCAGGATAAATTCTTTTTCTCAAGATCTTTAATCACATCTTTTGCTCCAGAAGGTAATATTCACAGGTTCCCAGGATAAGGATGTGGACAAATGTTTTGTGGGGGTCACATTCAGCCAACTATATGTCCTGATTAGAAGAATATAATGAAACAGTTTTAATCATCAGGGAAACTTGAATATGAACTATTAATGCTATTAGCAAATTCTTACTAATTTTGTTAGGTGTGAAAATTACAAAGGTTTTTTCTTAAGTTATTATATGTTAGGGAGACATCAGTATTTTGGTAGAAAGACATGTTTGCTTTAAAGACCCTCCCCCTTCCATGGAAAAAAAAAAGTAAATCAAGATTAGCCACACATTTTATTAACTGCTGAAAGGTGGTGATGATTATGTCTTAAAATTTTCATAATAAATTTTTTTAAAGCAGTTGCAAAAAGATAAAATTGTCCACTAAAATGAGACATGAAATAAATCCCTCAGAATGAACTTATCCAGACCTACACATAAAAAATATTATAAAATTAAAATCAATGCAGATACAAGTTATCAGCCTATGCCAGAAGAAAAGTCAAAATACCAATGGGTAATTTTTATCTCTGATTTTTTTTAAAAATATGCAATTTTAATTTAGAATTCAAAGAATTCTCATAAGAGAATAATCAAAACACTGGAAGATGGTATGTCTAACAATACAATTAAATAGATTACAACCACTTACTAGAACACTACATAGCAACTATGGAAAGGGTGTTATATAGCCACATATATAGTATGAGTCCGTATTTGTTAATAACAAAAAAAAAAATCTACTTGCACAAGCATGTTCAACACACACATTTATTCAAACAAACATGAAGGAGTATATACCAAAATTCAGGATATACACCAGAATGTTTATCAGTAGCTTATTTTTCTACTATGAACACTTATGACAGATAGAACTGTAAGTGGTACCACAGCCCATGATCACCACATGCGCTTAAGGAAGCACACACACACCTGTGTGCGTGGTAGAGGTGTGGGGGTGGGGGGTGCAATGGGGAGATGGAGTACTGGATGTACCTGAAGCATGTGATCCCAAGAACTCTATGTTGCTTCTCTGGCAGTTGCCAAACTGTATTCCACAAAACACTTCCACAAGTGTCACACAGAGAAGGGTCAATGTCCAAGTTTTCAGACACACTAGGTTAAGATCTTAATTTGTTACATTTGCTATGCATCCCCAGGAGAAAAAGATATGGTATACTCATTCACTGAGCCATAGAACCTTTGTTTAACAACCTACATAGACTCAATAGGACATCTACTGAAAAGTATTTTATGAATTCCAATATAAAAAGTTGGAAGAACAAGGATTGCTTACACCACATATTTCCATTGAGGGTCTAAAAACTAGCCTGTTTCCCTAGATATAGATGGATTCATCTCAAAACCACCCCATATTTTTCATAACTTTTGTGGTCTCAAGCTTTACAGTTTTAAATATAATTTGCATCTTGCTGTCGATTCATTTTAGAGCAGTGTTTTTCAAACTGGATTTCTATTCATTAGTGGGTTGAGAAATCAATGTGACAGATAAAACCCACATTAAAAAAAAATTTTTTTTTTAATTTTTAAAGAAAACTATCAGGGACTTCCCTGGTTGTCTACTGGTCAAGAATCTGAGGCTAATGTAGGGGACATGGGTTGGACCTCTGGTCCAGGAAGATCCCTCATGCCTTAGGGCAACCAAGCCCATGGGTCCCAACTGTTGAGCCCACATGACAAGCACTGAAGCCCACATGCCTTCGAGCCTGTGCTCCACAACAGGAGGAGCCGCCACAGTGAGAAGCCCGTGCACCACGGCTAGGGTAGCCCCCACTTGCTGCAACTAGAGAAAGGCCTATGCACAGCAACAAAGACCCAGTGCAGCAAGAAATAAACTAACAAATTAATGATAAAAAGAAAACCATCATGTAGTAAAGACAATATTTTTTATAAAACAACCTGTGTCCATATATAGTCACATAAAATATATGCATGTGTGTACTGGTCACAATATAAAATACATTTATTGCTATGGGTTGCAATCAAAATATTTTGAAACCCACTGAATTAATGAGATTAAATTATTGGTAAACAGATGAAGTCAGCATGTATTTCAAACACCCAAACCCTTCTTGTATATATTAGGTAAATTAAAAAAAAATCAAAGCAATACAGCCACATAGATCCCCAACTTACAAACAAGTACCAAAAATCTGTTTGAATATTGGGTACCTAGAAGGGAATGGAAAGCCACTTCAGTATTCTTGCCTTGAGAACCCCATGAACAGTATGAAAAGGCAAAATGATAGGATACCAAAAGAGAAACTCCCCAGGTTGGTAGGTACCCAATATGCTACTAGAGATCAGTGGAGAAATAGAATGAAGGGATGTAGCCAAAGCAAAAACAATACGCAGTTATGGATGTGACTGGTGATAGAAGCAAGATTCGATGCTGTAAAGAGCAGTATTGCATAGGAACCTGGAATGTCAGGTCCATGAATCAAGGCAAATTGGAAGCGGTCAAACAAGAGATGGCAAGGGTGAATGTCGACATTCTAGGAATCAGCGAACTAAAATGGACTGGAA
>SJXQ01000962.1:0-19645 GCA_006408695.1 Aepyceros melampus
CAGGAGGAGAAAGGGACGACCGAGGATGAGATGGCTGGATGGCATCACGGACTCAATGGACGTGAGTCTGAGTGAACTCAGGGAGTTGGTGATGGACAGGGCGGCCTGGCATGCTGCGATTCATGGGGTCGCAAAGAGTCGGACACGACTGCGCGACTGAACTGATTCGCTACTATCCATGGGTGTGTGCTAGGCCGCTTCAGTAGTGTCTGACTCTTTGTGACTCCATGGACAGTAGCCCACCAGGCTCCTCTGTCCATGGGATTTCCCAGGTGAGAATACTGAGACAGTCATTTTCTAGGCAGGTTGATAAGAAGTCTAGGGGTCCCCAAGGAGAGAGGGGTCTGGAATTCTCAAGGAGGAAGAAAGGACAAACTTTTTTACTTCTCTACATTCCTTAGGATTATACAGCCATAATGTATCCTGCCTGAGGACAGTCTCTGGATTAAACCTTCTGGCTAATTCTGTTATCTTAAAATGTAAATTATGGGAGTAGATCTGGTGAGGTCTTTACAACCTCCAGACATTCTTTGGATTCATTGGAGAGTATATAACTTCATTGCTAACACTAACAAGCAGGTGCTCTTTCTGCCCCCTTCTGATGCCAATGTCAGAAGCTTTCTCTATCTCCTTTATACTTTAATAAAACTTTATTACACAAAAGCTCTGAGCGATCAAGCCTCTTCTCTGGCCCCGGATAGAATTCTTCTCCTCCAAGGGCCAAGAATCCTGGCATTGTGTTTCAACAACAAACTTTCATTACTGGAGTGGGTTACCATGCCCTCCTCCAGGGAATCTTCCCAACCCAGCGATCGAACACGTGTCTCATACATGTCCTGCATTGGCAGGTGGGCTCTTTACCCCTAGTGGGATGCTAGTCAAATATATATTCTATACACATTATCTAGTTTCATGATTTAAAATATTTCATATAATTATATAACATAAATGCTTCGATGCAGCTCATAAATCTTAGTAACTGAAGCCTACCAATAAATTTACAGAATATACAGCCTATCTTCTTAACTCAATAATGCTGGACTGTTTCATGAGTTGTGAACACTCATCTTCACATTTTGGAACTGCAGTAGTCAACAAAAGCTTCACTTACCAAGATGCCTTAGGTTTGCAAGAGGTGTTCATTATTTACATTTCTAAGTGCTCAGCTTCTCTAAAAGTGCCTGACAAGCCCAATAAGGAGGGTATTTCATATGCAGAAGAGTGTGCGAGCATGGATTTTGTTCTTTCAATTACAAGAGATAAATGAAAAAAAAAAAAAACCTCTTAAAAGCTTTGTTGAGGTGCAGGTTTTATTTGATAATCAGACAGCATCTTAGCTGAATAGAAACAACATATACAGAGTGAACTCCGGGAGGTGGTGATGGACAGGGAGGCCTGGCATGCTCCGATTCATGAGGTGGCAAAGAGTCAGACATGACTGTGCGACTGAACTGAACTGAACTGATACCTTTTATGCAGCCAGAATATTTTCGTCTTCCTCATTCTGAAATAGCCAGTCAAGTTAATCAAGGAATTCATAAAGTTGGAATGGCATTACTGTTTTTTAATTTTATTTCTTATAAATTCTGGTGTAACAAGTAATTCTACCATACAGAACACTTTTTATTTTAGTGGTGATCATTATTGGTATTTATGTATGTTCTAAAAGTTTATTCTTTTCATATTTGTTGTCTGGATTATAAGAGCATGTTTTTTTGTCAGTGATCACGAGTTTATAGAGTACTGGGGATGAGGCTATAAAATTTGGTTTATGGATTGCTAGCAGGGCACCATATATTTATGGAAGCTCAATGTACTATTGTGTTGATGAATATTATGATGATGGCTGATGTCTTTTTTATTATCTGTACAGCATTAATCATCTCTTATTGCTTTAATCTCTCAATGCAACCAAATGAATTTAACAAGAAACCATATGGAATATACATGCTTGCTCAATACGAATGTTCATTATATTTTGTAGAATATGATAAAATATTTATAAATTAATCTCAAGGATTAAAAATAACAAAATCATACATAAATCTGATGGGACACCAAAAAATATACTGTGAAAGCCTAAAGTGAAGTCGTTCAGTCGTGTCCGACTCTGCAGCCCCGTGGCTGTAGCCTTCCAGGCTCCTCCGTCCATGGGGTTCTCCAGGCAAGAATACTGGAATGGGTTGCCATTTCCTTTCCCCAGGGGATCTTCCCGACCCAGGGATCGAACCCAGGTCTCCCGTATTGCAGGCAGACACTTAGGTTTTATGATATATTTATTAAAAGAATGTCTGTCTCTCGGTTCACTGAGAATCTGCTATGACTAAATAGTAAGTGAAAGAAAATGAGTAGCATGTAATCTACTCTTTCAAATAAACCTAATTAGAAGTAAAATAGCCACAGAGTAATGCATATGAGCATTGTAATTAAAAGGAATACTGCAAATAATCCTACAAAAATTGCAAAGAGATTTGGGTAGAAATTCATTGCTGATGAAGTGAGGCACCCTGGCTAAATTTCAATTCCTGAGTCTACTAACAGCAGAACAATAAAAAATATGTTCTCTTGAGCATTTTAAAAATCTTTACACAAATGTGCTCATGAAGTACTTAACAACGATTCCAAAAACATTGTTAACAAAATTATTAATAATTTGCTCTACTTGAGTAAGCATGCAGGATAATCTTCATCAATTAGAAAAACAGAAAAGAAAGTGCTTTTTTTTTTTTTCAAAACAACTAATGTCCTACCCAAGCTAATATCCACCACTTTATACATGAATACCTGAAAATATTTTTTCTGCAACTTTTTGACTCTGCAGCACTGATCATCTTTTGTCAGCTAAGGTTTTTGGAAATAATACATTTTGAATACCCAGACACTAGTCTCTGAACCTATGTGGAACTCAATTATTTTAGAATATTTAAAAGGTAACTTAAAATCACAATATTGTATTTTTAGTATCTTATTGAAGACTCTTTGAAATGAAATGGTGTTAAACTTATATTTAATTTTAGTTTAGGGATTAGCTTTAGGAAGTTTCTGGACTGAGTCCTGAAAAGGGTTAATTAACTCCTCTTCCTGACACCCCACAGAGTGATTTCTTGCAATTCTAACTAAAGGGAGACAATTTGGAAATGAACAAGAGAAAGAAGAGAGCAGAAAGAACTCTACCCTGAACACCCCCAACCTAAGGACCTCTAAAACCAAAAGCCTACTTTTGATAAATAGGAAAAAATAGAGAATGACTGTATCTCAGCTGTAGGCCGAAAGCTCTTGTTAACTGCTATGGGGAGGATGTACAGACCTTTTACTGTTGCCTGCTGTGTCACTTCATTTGTTTCAGAATTCCCATTACTCAATCTGATTTTTTAAATGTATAGAAACACAGCTATAGGAAATGTATTAAGCATTATGATCCCATGGACTGTGGCCCACCAGCCTTTCTGTCCATGGGATTTTCCAGGCAAGAATACTGGAGTGGATTGCCATGCCCTCCTCCAGGGAATCTTCTAGATGAAGGGATCGAATCTGTGTTTCCTGCAGCTCCTCCATTGCAGGCAGATTCTTAACCACTGAGCAACCAGGGAAGCCTCCCTGTACCTAATATTTTCTAGTAATTTTATTCTTCTGGTTCAGCTTTCAACTGTTTTATTCTTTCCTCTGTCTTGATTTTATACTTTTATATTATTTATTGTGGATTTATATTATCTATTTAACTTAAACATATATTTAACATAGCAATAAGATTATTTTGATTCATATTGATACCTGATCATATATGAAGTAGGAGGCTATGATATAAGAAAAGAGTCCATATTCTATGAGATAGGCAGAAACTGCTCCTGCTCAAGGCTTCTTTATAATACATAAAGCAGCTTTCTGTAAATGAAAAAGCCTGTCTTTCAGGATGAGTGCAACACTGTACTGGATAAAATGGTGAATAAATAGTACTTCGCATACAGAAAAATGGTGCTGGGGACCTCGCCTTGTGCAGGACACAAGCTTGATTCTCCCGCTTTCATCTCTGGGTCAGGAAACCCTATGTGATACACAAGCTGCATCAATGTGTATGACCATCATGCTTGCAGAATTTGTACCAATTTGTTCCTCAGAGACCTCCCTCCATGTCTGAGCATAATCTAAAAGTAAAAGCTAGCAATATTATAAATTACTTAGCAAACTGTATTAGTTTATCAGATCAAAATTTCTACTCATATTCAAACTCTATATACACTTTCCTAGGATTTCCCTTTCCAATTGCAGAAGAACTCTGTTTCTCTTGATATCAGTACTGCGAGTTGAGAGATGATTTGGTCTCCTTATGTCTAATTTACTGAACATCCTCATAAGGTCTATAGTAGCACTGTAGGACCTAGATTATAAGCTCTCGGGAAAGACCTTAGCACAAAATGAAATAGAATGCAGATGTGTCAGGAAAGCCCAGTTGTAATCTATGTAAGCCATTAATTGCTGAACCTTCTGAGTGGGACTCCTAGGAAAGACATGGGGGTGACATAATGAAAATTGCAATCTCTTCTCTAATTTTGTAAATTTTTCTTTCTCCTTGTCACTTGTCACTTTCTTTTTGCTAATGAAAAAGTTCAATACACTTCCAACAAAATCAATGAAAGAAATACATTTTCCCCAGACTTTGCTTCATTTTGTTCTACAAACCTCTTCCAAAATAGGACCTCTTTTATGACAGGTGTGTATACTCTTATATGTTCTTATGCTTGGAAGTTGGTAACTTTCTATAATCTTATCAACTTATCAATTCCTCTCTTATAATCCTATCAATTTATCAATTCTGCTCTTATAATGCACACCTTCCTGTAAACTTTTTTGGTTCTCTCAACACATTTCTTTCCTAATCTTCTAAGAACTTGCTATATTGTTCCTCCTTCTTCCATTGATATAGTTCAAAACCCCCTCTCCTATAGCTGCCTCTGTCAGAATGTAAATTTTAGTCTGATAACATCAATGAAGAACTTGGAAGGTAGATGTCTCTGGCAAAGTCTTCCACCTTTAATAACATGAACAACATCATCATCAATAACAAATACTTACTTTTATACTTCCTGTGAGTAATGCTCCACTTCCTTTGACCATGTCAATCTTACTGAAAGAGAAATTAACCCTCCCAAGTTCAGTTCTTTTCTATTCTCAATACCATATGAAAAATTTACCAAGTCTCTAATTTTTTTTATATCCAGAGGTTGCATTTCACTCCTTATTCAATTGCTTGGAATATTTATAACAGAATTGCACTTTTTTTTTAAAATGCCCTTCTTTTCTATTTTTCATGAGACCAAGTTCTCTCTGGGTTGTCTTTGTATAATGGGACTATAGAATCTTACTCTCCAACAGGCAACTTTTGCTTTTGCTCACCTGTAAAGCATTTTTGCATTATATTCTCTCTTAGGCCTTATTCTCTTTAAACTGTGTTCTTTCCTTGCACTCTCCAGAAGGTGTCAATAATCATGAAACAAAGAAAACTGTATTTTTTCTGTTGCACACTTCAAAAAGAGTGAGAATAAACACTTCTTATTATAGCATAGTAATTTTTATTTTAGTAGTTAACATTTGAAATGCTTAAGAAGAATCATTTAAAATGGTTACTCACATCTGTATGTCTTTAAGGCTATATAGAGGAATGATACTAATGATGAAGTCTTTATAAAAAAATAAATTTCTCTTGTTTTTAATGAGTTCTTGTCTTTCTTGCCAGTTCTATTGGCAGTGAGTAATTTTAATTCCCATATTAAATGTAGACTGTGTATTTCAAAAAGGAAATGCTTAGTGTCTCAAATATTGGCTACTCCCCCTTAGGTACTCATTTATTTTTCCGCTTCTGCAGGTTTTTGAATAAGCTAATTACCTATAAAACACTGTGGCAAGAATTTATTTCTGCTAAAAGCTGATAATGTCTGAGTAGGAATAAGTATTTATCTACAACATGTTTTTGAGGAATCAAAATACTTTGTATGTGTCTTTTCAAAACATGTGATAGGAAGTACTAAAAATCCCAAACAAAAGCTCCTAGTGGTAGTGTTTCTTCTGTCCATGAGTGGCCTCATCAAGTGAATTTCTTCTGTCCATAAGTGCCCTTGGTCCATGACAACTTGGACTACCAACCACTGAAGCCAGATGTGAACTGCATTTGATGAAATAAAGAGCTGGTTTATGAATATAAGAATGTAAAATATCAACATTAACGTAACGGAATATAATTCGTTTCTAGATAAGAAAGAATCATAAAATTTTTTTTCTTTACTTCAAGAAAAAGAGAAAAAAAATTTTTTTAATGTTAAGACATTCTTCAAAACACTGACATTAGCAGAAACACACATGCTTGGAAAACAGTGACATGTTGGTCAATGGTTAAATAATATTTCTTTTGATATGTTTTTGCAGTTAAATCAATACTTGAATGAAGCTTGACATTCATATTTATTAGAAGTGTATTTGAAGCCTGTGAGAGCCAGAAGGACTTAGTCACATACTGCCTTCTGTGGATTCTATTTTCTTTTGAACTAAGAAAGAAAGAGAACATGTAGTCTGTTATGGTAACTTGTGCACAAAGATTCAAACAAGAAAAATGTGGGTGTCTGTGTGGGGAAAGGTTTAGAAAATCTGGCATGTTTTCTGTGAATATTAAGAACTTATAATATTGGAATTTTGCATTCCCAAATGCAAATTAAGGGAGCTATGTATCTCTACATATTATAAAATCGATTGGAACAGAGTTGAACAAAACAGGAAATTTTTAAAAATGAATCAAGTAAATAAAAAATAATTCTGTTCTTTCTAAAGAAGATATAATATTATCCTCTCATTTCTAAGTGAAGAAAATAGGAACTCCAGTATACTACCTACATGGTTAATACTATATTTCATTAATTGATGTGAAGATTTATAGCATAGAAGGGCTTCCTTGGTGGCTCAGGTAGTAAAGAATCTGCCTGCAATGCAGGAGACATGAGTTCAATTCCTGGGTAGGAAAGATCCCCTGGAGAAGGGAATGGCAACCCATTCCAGTATTCTTGCCTGGAGAATCCCAAGGACAAAAGAGCCTGGTGGGCTACAGTCCACAGGGTTGCAAAGAGTCTGACATGATTGAGTGAGTAATACTTACAGCATAAAACTATTGAGGTGTATATAACTATTGAAACCTGTCTCCTCATCAACCTAATTTTTGATACTAAACATCTGAATAGATGCAGGCTTGACAGGTAGATGTCCATTTAGGCATGGAAAATGGTCATTTGTATTGGTGATGAATGCAGGGAAACCAAAGGCCTAGATGGACTATAAGGGGAGAATTATGAGTGTCTTTTCAGGAGGTCCCCTGGAGAAGAGATAGGCTACCCAGTATTCTTGACTGGAGAATTCCATGGACAGAGGAGTCTGGTTGGCTACAGTTCTTGGGGTCACAAAGAGTTGAACATGACTGAGAGTGACTAACACACATATATTCTGGGGAGGTACACCATGTTTCTCACAAAAATGAAGGGAAACACAAAAGTCTATCATGGGGAAACACACACAGATGCTGTCATTATTATATCAGCTTCCTTTAACAACTTGCAGTTCAAATTTTAAAGATGTTAAAACCATTGCTGGTTTTCATGTGCTCAGCAGCATCGGCGAGCCAGGCACTACTAATGGCTTGGTGCGAATAGTGTGTGTTGTACTTGGTATGCACATTCTCACTACTGAAGAGGTTCTTTCAAGTCAAATCTACAGCTGAACACATCCACATTGATGCAGAAATTTTCATTAACTAAAGCTCTTTCTGTCAACAAAACAAACCAAAATACAGTAACATCAGTAAGAACACTGAGATCTTTGGTCTCCTTTCCATTTCTTGTGAATTTGCTAAACTGACCATTTCTTACAGCATCTAGGCCAGAGTGGCTACTAAGCACCTCTGTGAAGGGATTTACTTTATCATTCTATCATTATCCACTTTTATGCAATTCTACCAATCCCCTCAATATCTGGATAAAAATATGCCAGTTTTTATAGTGTTTCACCGAAGAAAACACAATATTTGTGTTTCCTTATGTTCTAAATCTAAGCTGCATGAAAATGAGTTCACATACTAGAAGAAAAAAATGAGACTCATTTTTCACTTAAATTAAAGTTATTATCTATGTCTAGTAAGTAAGAATATTAGGAAATAAAGTTTTATATTCAGATATTCATGAGAAATGTGATGTACTTTTTTTCCCACAGAAATATACTATACCCAAGCCTAGGTATAGTGCCAGTATTTAATATAAATACATAAAGAATTAATAAAAGTTAATACAAAGATGTTTAATAATGGTTAAAGAGAAACCTTTTCACAATAATGTGTGTGTGTTTTGGGAGATGGGAGATGAAAAAGAATATCCTTTCCGGGGTTGCATTGAACCATACAACCTCATATGGTTCTCCAGTACTAATTCTAACAGTTATTGTTTTTCTTTTTATCTTGGGGAATTATTTGACACATTGTCTCAAATAACTAATAATCTTCAGACACTTTTAATTTCCTTACATTCATTGGTATGTTAGAAAATATGAGAAGGCATAGCTTTTTGAATGTTGTTTGTGACTTTTTGAGCTATTATGCATCCAACATACTCATTAAGACATGACAAAGTTGAAAATTATTACATACCAATTTGAAATCAGTTTTTTTCCCAAATTCATTGATCATGCTTTTCCAGACCCCTTTAAATTTAATTAAATTTTCAAGACATACTTGCACCTTGAGGTAATTACATTCCTGAATACAGTGTAATACCCTCAAGCTTCAGTGTTTGCAAGGAGGCTTGCGTTTTAGAGGTTTTCCAAGGCATTTTTGCATTTTAAAAATATCCCATTGGCCAAATGAATCTGGTTATCCATTTTTCTAAGCTAAAAGTAGCTTCTACTCTGAAATTAAACTAGGAGAATTTAAATAAACCAATCTTTTGTGATAACCGGCTCACATACTAATTTTCTCTGATTTCTTCTGCTTTGAAACAATTCACAATTAACATGGGCTTGGAACTTTGAGATAATGCTATTAATTAGTAATTCTTTAATCAAGTCCTTCATATAATTAACTTTTCTTGACAAAAATAATTACTGTCGAACATTGCCCAGTCGTTCAGGGGCCTTGCAAACATTAGATGTAACTACCACTCTAGCAAGGCCTGTATCATGTCACGATTCTAAAGGATAAAAATGGCCCTCCACTAAAATTCTGTAGGCATTGCAAAGTCATAGGAACTAAAGCTGTTAAATGAGTCCCTTTTTCTTTTACCTGTGAGGACTAATCATCTAGTACAGAGAGAAATTCCTCTTCCCACCCTGCAGCCTTTGTCTCTTGATTTATGAGCATACACTGTGGGTGTAGCTCAGTTTGAAGTAGTTATGAGTCACTGGCTTATAGCTGATCATAGTGAACCAAAACTTATACATTCACAATAGTGTCAGATTGCACAATGGAACATAGGCATGAGTATTCATTTCCACAAAGCAATTTTAAAAGCTGGTTCTAGGTTTTCTTTTATCCTTGTTAGCTGGGGATGCCTTAATCCCATAGCAACTTTATAATCTCTAAATAATTTTAGTTACTCAAATTTTACTAGAATTTACTAGAATAAATTTTACTAGAATACCTGGGGACTTCTCTGGTAGTCCAGTGGGTAAGAATCTGCCATGTAGTGCAGGGGACATGAGTTCAATCTCCAGTCAGGGAACTAAGATCCCATGTGCCAAGGGGCAACCAAGTCCCCTGCTTCAACTATTGAGCCTGAGCATTCTAGAGCCCATAAGCTTCAACTACTGAGCTTGTGCGCCACAACTAGAGAAACCTTGTGCAGCAATAAAAGATCCCCATGCCACAACTAAGACCTGAGAGGGCCAAATAAATTTTAAAAAACTTATATTTCCTCAAATTACAGAATATGTCACCATTTGGACTATTTCTCCTTTCCTACTACTACTTCTCCATTATCTCCATAAAGTCCTATTTTTATTTTTTCTTCTACTCCAATATATCCATCTCCTGTTAAAATAGAAACTAAAACAAATGAAACCCCCCACTACCGCCCCCCCCAAACTTGCAAACATCCTTAAGAACTCAGAAATTTACAAGATTCCTCTTTGATCATATAAATTATACAAGACTGGCAATCTTCCATAAATTTTGTCCTGACAAATTCTACTGCCAGAGAGAATGAAATGGTAACTTTAGATCCTAGAGGTATATAGGACTAGAAAACTCAGAGTTGCTGTTTGCTGTTTTTTTCCCAAAATAACTATGAGTCAAATACATTTATCATTACTAACCTATTTTTTGAGGCCAAGTTTTTCACCTTTGGATTATAAGTTGTTGGTCAGGAAACTTCAACAGGATTCAGACCAAATTAGTGATGGTTGCAAATGCTACCAGAATGGGAAACCAAAAGCTTGTCTTCATTTATAGATGAGTGCTGTGTGCTCAGTTACTCAGTTGTGTCCTCCCATTGTGACCCCATGGACTATAGCCCACCAGGCTCCTCTGTCCATGGAGTTCTCCAGGCAAGAATACTGGAGTGGCCATTTCTGCCTCCAGGGGATATTCCCCACCCAGGGGTCGAACCCACATCTGCGTCTCTTGCATTGCAGGCAGATTCTTTACCCGATACTTTGCACTTGCTAAAAGCATTAAAAAAAAAAAAAAAGCTAATAACTAAAGTTCAATAGTTTTTTTCAAATGAATGGACTTTTCCATTTTCTTTCACTATGTCTAGATTACTTATTGCATAGTGTTTTTATTTCTATCCTGCTGTGTGACGGGCCTCAAAACTAACAGACTTCCCCAAATGTAGTTTCTCTGAAGAGAGTGAGGCATATGATGTTAGTTTACACAGGAATTAGGCAAAATGGAGTTTGAAAACAATTTTTTAAAAATGTGAATACAGTTTTCCGAATGAAAGAAACTGACTTCAGCCATTTAGCTTGGATTTCCTCCATGCTAAATATGAGATCACTCTATGTGTTTGTGTGCTCAGTCATGTCCAGACTCATTGGGACCCCATGGACTCCTCTGTCCATGGAATTCTCCAGGCAAGAATACTGGAGTGGGCTGCCATTTCCTACTCCAGTTAAAGATGTTTAGGAGGATGATTGCTAGTGTTTTTTAGTTAAACAGTTTTATTTTCTCCAAAAGTGTTATTATGAATATTATTTTTTAAATCACATATGCATTATTTTTTAAGCTCTTGTGAGAGTTTTAAGTAAATACTCAAATTTCTTTTCTGGGATTAAACTTTCAACACAAAATATCTTCAGTAGACAAACAAGAAGCACAAGCACAATGGCTTAGTTTCATTAAAAAACAAAACAAAACTAAACTAACATATATTTTAAGGTAGATGTAAAAATAAGATGGGGCTTCCTTGATAGCTCAGTTGGTGAAGAATCCACCTAAAAACAGGAGACCCCAGTTCAATTCCTGGTTTGGAAAGATCCTCTGGAGAAGGGATAGGCTACCCACTCCAATATTCTTGGGCTTCCCTTGTGGATCAGCTGGTAAAGAATCTGCCTGTAATGTGGGAGACCTGGCTTTGATTCCTGGGTTGTGAAGATCCACTTCCAGTATTTGATTGATATAATTTATCATCTTTTTTTTATTATTATCAAAGATGAATTGACTTTTCTCTGATAATTTTCTTGCATGTTTCTGTGACAATAAAAATATTCATGCTATCTAATTATTAAAGATGACATAATCAAAGTTCAAAAAACTGAGACTCAAAATCAAATGCACATATTCTGTTTGCTAAAATATTGTTAAATATTTAACAAATTGCTTCCCATGCAGAAAAGAAAGTAAATGAAGCTCTGCCTGCCTTTTAAAATGTTAATATATATACTATACACAGATATTAAAGAACAAAATAATTGTTTTATATATAAATTTTATATGACATATAAACATATACATAATTTTTTGATACATACATATGTATGTGTATTTTATGTGTGTGGCTTCTCTGGTGCTCAGATGGTAAAAAATATAAATGATATAAAGAAATTTATCAAGAAAGATGTGGAATACAAAACCCATAGAAAACAAGATAGTTACATGTGGGCAGATGGTTAACACATGTTAACACATGCCTTTTCTATAAGCACAATTGATCTGGTTAACTACTTAGATCTGTTCATCTGATAAGCTCATGAGGTGCTATATGATTAAGTACATAAGCAACACTGTTTTTATAAAAAGACACCTAATAAGGAAGTTGTACTTGCCTGGGAGAACAACAGATACCTGAGAATAAGCTACAGCTTTGAGATTTTCTGAGTATAATGATACTTGTAACTAGGTCTGCCCCTCCAGAGAGCCCAAAACTGTTGTCAGGCATAGTGACTATTGAAATAAGACATCTCAGTCAGGGCTTTTCCTGAGATAAATATTATAGACATTTAGGTAGATATTAAAAATACATATACTCATTGTTCAATTAAATAAAACAGTGCATTTCTTAGCTCCATTCATGAAAAACTAGTTGCAATGGAGAATCATGAAAACATGCTTTCAACAAATATTTACTGAATCTCTGCAGCATGTGCTACAAAAAAATATATATATATGTATACACATTAACATTTAAAATATGTAATTAAAACATAGAAAAGAAAGGTTGTCGGGGTCCAGACCTGGTGGATCTGGGGTAATTCAAAGCAGGGACGGAGTCGGTGTCTGACTTTTCAGGTGGGCGGTGGAGACAGGGGCAGAGGAGTGCAGGGGGGTCTGCAGCACCCTAAGTGGGGTCCTATCCATCCCGAACACTCAACACTGGGGGAGTAACCGAAGTTACTCCAGGGGGAGTGATTGAAATCCCTCCAGGGGGAGAAATAGAAATTGCTCCGAAGTACCTGCCTTTGAATAGCCTGTTCCAGGTGCCACTTGTCAGGGTCCAGCTCCAGTGGATCCACGGTAATTTGAAGTGGGGATGGAGTCGCCATCTGGGAAAGGACTATTTAATTAAAAAAGAGAGATTTGGAAAGAATAGTGTAGTAGGAAAATTTAGTGGAGAAAAGAGGCTAAATAACTTAGTTTACGTGGAAAGCTAATAAAGTCTCAAGACAAGAAACTTGTACCACCTACATAGGCCACCGGCGCCCACTTGAATAGTGGAGGGTGCCCTGCCTTGGGCTCCCACTCGCATGGGTCTTAGAAGCCAGGGCAAGTAAGTAGACATGGCGAGCCTCTACGCTCCAGATGGGAATTCAGCCAGAAAAGAAGAGAAGGAGAAAAGACCACACAGGGGAAACCAGTCTTTCCAGTGACTGGTCCATCCTTTATTGTCCAGAAAAACTTTTAAACTTTTAGTTGTACATAGAGATAAATGTAAAAAGCAAAGTCATGCAGGGGCAGTAGTCCTGACCCTTTCTGTATATCTTTTTGTATACAAAAGGTCTCAGGTGATTTACATTATCTTCTGGCCAAGAGGCCTGCTAACACTTATGGCTCTCTTCCTTAGTGAATGTTAATCTCATTTCCTCTGAAGTGTTTTTCTTTAATCTGCATCACTCTTAAAGCACAAAAGTTACATCCCTATAGAACAAAGGTGCAGTGGGTTATAACAAAGAAGGTACTTAACTCAAAGATCTATGTTGCTACTTGTTTTTTCTATATACCAACTATATCAACAAATAAAAGATATGAAAATTTGGCAGCAAGTATTGGCTCAACAAATGAAACCCTTAATCAGTCCTAATGATTTTGACTCCTCAGAAGCCCCTACATTCCTAGGATGTTTTAAGCTTCCTGTGCCTCTCCAGGTCGGGAGGCTGCAAACAATCACAGGCACAGCTGTAAGAGTCCTGCAGGCAGGCTAGAAAGCCATCAGAGGGGTTTTTGGATTGAAACACTCATATTATGCCCAGGAGACTTATTATCTAAAAGCTCTAAATTAACATTTTCCAGAAAAAGGTGGTGGGGGGACAGCCCCCTGTTAATGTCAGAGGAGTTGGTGAGAGCATAATGCAGTAACGCAGGTAGACTTTGGTTTTGGGGGTAGATGCTCGAGAAAATTCAACGAGGCTCCCTTAAGGCCCAACTCACCTTTGCCTGTCGGACCCCTTAACTTCATGACCTTTGCCATAGGCGGGACTCCTCATGCTGGCTCCCAGCAAAATGTATTATTTTTTCCAAGAACTTAACTTTAGCCAGGGATATTTACTGCATTCTTATATATAAGAACATTACTATGATTTTGCATACTGGTATATCATGAAGCTTATAATATCATTTATAGAAAATATCTTATAGTATGAGTAACTGTTTAGTTAAAAATAAATAAATATTTTTAATCTGGATATACATAAACCTGATACCTTCATTTTGAGAAGAATAAATGGAAATACAGAAATGCATCAACAATATTATTCCCCAGTTAGTGAGATTGAAAATAGTTTTTAATTTTTTGCTTGTATATTTCTATTTACTAGAAAGTATGTGTATAATTGTTCAAAATAAATAGTTCTATAAAAGACCAATAAATCTGCACATACAACAAAAATTTAAAGTATGAAGTTAAGAGATATACAGTGAGTGACTTTAGCATATGCCTGGCAGCACTTCAAAGAAAATTTCAAGAGGATGGTAGAGAATCAATATTTAAATAATGTCAGAAGTACAGTTCTACATGTATCAGCAAGAAAGACAAAATCTTATTTCAGTTTATCCGAACCAAAGAGCAGTCACGTTGTTGGTGTTATTTCTATATTCAAGGGCAAAATCATTCAAGAATGAGAGTAAAATAGATATATTTCTGGATACAAAATAGCCAAATTGAGGAAATTTCCATTTTGAACACTTTGGGAAGAAATAATTACTAATAGAATTGTCTCTGAGAAAAGCAAATTATACTCAGATATCAGAACAGATGAAAGAAATAATGTTAAGCAGATGAATTGGTAAAACTAACACAATTGACAAGAGTTAATAATTATAGCTGTAATGGTTTATTAGCTTATGTTGTAAAACAAAATACTGAAGACTGAGTGGCCTAAATAATAGAAACTTTTTGTTGACAGTTTTGAAGGCTTTAAGTCCAAGATCTAGATTCCTATTTATCGAGATTTGGTGAGGACTCTCTTCCTGGCTTGTAGACATTGTCTTCACATGGCCTTCCCTCAGTGCATGCATGCAAATAGACCAGCCAGCTGTCTTCTTATAAACAGACTAAAGCTATCATTTTCGGGCTTCCCAGGAGGTCCTAGTGGTAAAGATCTCGCCTGCCAAAGTAGGAGATGCAGACAACATGGGTTCAATCCCTGGATCTGGAAGATCCCTTGGTGGAGGGAACAGCACTCCAGAGGAGACTGGCAGGCTCCTAGTAAATAGAGTTGCAAAGAGTCAAACATGACTGAAGTGACTTAGCACACAAGGCTATCATTTTAACCCCCCATTATTATAACCACATTAAATGTTAATTGGAGAAGGAAATGGCAACCCAATCCATTATTCTTGCCTGGAAAATCCCACAGTTGGAGGAGCCTGCAGGCTACAGTCCATGGAGTCACAAAGAGTTGGACACGACTGAGCGACTTCACTAACTTAATTACTTCCTTACATGCCTATCTCTGAAGATGCCACAGTTGGGATTAGGGTTTCACCATCAGAGTTTGGAGGGAACAAAAATGTTAAATCTACAGCAGCTAGTATGTAAAGAAGGATTAAAATGAAAACATTAGCAATACAGAAATCAACAGTCAGAGGAGGCAATATAATTCAGTGGAGAGACAGGCTTTAATAGGGTTCTTCTCTTAAAAATTGAGAGTGAATAAAAATTACTAAATAATTTGGACTAAGATAAACTAAAGATAAATAAATAGAAAGGTAGTTGATAAATATTTTTTCTCTCAGGAGCCACAGAGTTCTGGAGTTAAAAGCCATCACCAGCTAAAAAAAAAAAAGAGAGAGAGAGAGAGAGATGCAGAAATATCACAAAAACAATAGCAACATTACTAACCCAACAATAATGTCTATTGCAATTAAACAGGTACACTGTTTCTCCTTGATATGTCAAAAGTAGAAGAGAAACTCACAAATGCATTTAACTACTCACAAAAGTATTTCATATCAAAATTTGTGGGATAAAAATAAACAGCATGTGAAGAGAAATATTTAGATTTAGGTACATTTATTAAAATAAAAGTAAAATTATATCCCTGAGTTGCAAAAAAGTAAATAGATGAAAAACACCTGCATATTAAGCAGTATTTTAAAACTTAAAGAAGCTTGCTGCTGCAAAGTCACTTCAGTCATGTCCTACTCTGTACGACCCCATAGACGGCAGCCCACCAGGCTCCCTGTGATTCTCCAGACAAGAACACTGGAGTGGGTTGCCATTTCCTTCTCCAATGCATGAAAGTGAAAAGTGAAAGTGAAGTCGCTCAGTTGTGTCCAACTCTTAGCGACCCCATAGACTGCAGCCCACCAGGCTCCTGTGTCCATGGGATTTTCCAGGCAAGAGTACTGGAGTGGGTTGCCATTGATAAAATGAATGGCTTCAATGTGGAACCAAGGGGTTTCCAATGCCCATGGATAATGACTGGCCCAAGCAAATTCTAGAGGACATGTACATAATTTCAAGTGAGCTGCAAATGCAAGAGAGTTTGGGTCCCGTTAATGTGCACCTTAAAAACAGAAGTTTCATAAACATTCTTGAAAAACATCTGCTTCTCTTTTCCAGGTACTTGCAACCTCAAATAAAGCAACAGAAACAGTTGGCAGGCAGCTTAACGAAAATAAAAAATGAAAAATAAGTGACAGCATGGTTGGAAAGGATTTTTTTAAGGCAAAGAAAACAGGAAAAATGAATAAAGGCTGACAAATTTATTACATCAAAAGTAAACTGTAACTCAAAACTATGCAAGTATAAAAAACAGAAGACAAAAAAAAGTACAAATTGTCAGTGGCAAGAATAAATATATTTCAAAAAAGCTCCATTAAACAAAAACATTGAAGTACATGCAAATGCTATCAATAATAAATTTTCAGAGAAAGAACTATAAAAGGTCAATAAACATGAAAAATGATTACAATAATGGAAACACAACATAAAGCTCTGAGATATATTGAAGATATGGAGAAATGGGAACTCACCAGTAAACCAGCATGCCAAGCAATTTGCAAAGTATAAGAAATGTTTAAATGTAACACTGTGGTTAAGATATATCTATGATATTGCTAAGAAAAATTATGAGAATTCAGCCATTGATAAAATTAATATAAGTGCAGTGATGAAAATTTTATCTTAATAATATAAAAACCTGTCCAGCTAGCAAGAACTGAGGCCACTTGCACCTGCAAAGCCTAACTAGCAAGCTTGAAAACGGGAATCACTTGTGTCAACATGAAATAATTTTTAGTTCCAGGAAATTCCTGATCAGGAAGATAAAACCACAAATCAAAAAATAATTCCACTTATTGCCTCAGGAAGTTTCGACAAACCCACCAATTTGGTAAAAAGTTTGCTCATCTAGCTAACATTTCTTCCACTCAAACAGTTCTCTTAGACATTTTACACATAGACTTGCTCTAGATTGTAACCTTCCTGTGTCCCTCAACCCTAAGATACTGTATCATAAACACTGAAACTGTGAAAGTGTTGATTGCTTAGTCATGTCCAAATCTTTGTGACCTCATAGATTGTAGCCCACCAGGCTTCTCTGTCCATGGGGATTCTCCAGGCACTGGCATGGGTAGCCATTCCCTTCTCCAGGGGATCTTTCCAGGTTTCCTGCATTGCAGGCAGATTCTTTATCATTTGAACCGTCGAGGAAGCCCTCTCTTAAATATTGCCTTACCCTAATTAATTCTTCACCTTGAAAGATCCACTTAATATGTCAGAATCTCTGAAGGTGAGGCTCTGAGGACTTTAGTCGTTAAAGCTCATCTAAGTATTCTGAATGTGATTGTTTAAAAACTATTGGGGTTAAAAAGAGTACCTAGCTTCAATGAATGTATAGTTTGGAGATAAACTAAAACTTGTAGGTTGAATGATGAGGAATTATAGACACTGGACATGATGTGAATACATTGGGAGGAATAATCTGACATATTTACTATCATATCTTTAAATTACTCTCAAATACCATTTACCTTTACCTGGCTGGTAGTCATGTACAGATGTGAGAGTTGGACTATAAAGGAGGCTGAGCACCGAAGAACTGCTTCTGAATTGTGGTGCTGAAGAAGACTCTTGAGATACCTTGGATAGCAAGGAGATCAAACCAGAAAATCCTAAAGGAAATCAACTCTGAATATTCATTGGAGGGACTGATGCTATAACTCCAATCCTTTGGCCCCCTGACCTGAAGAGCTGACTCACTGGAAAAGACCTGGATTCTAGCAAAGACCAAAGGCAAAACAGGGGAGCAGCAGAGAATGAGATGGTTAAATAGCATCAACAACTCAATGAACATGAATTTGAGAAAAATCTGGGAGAAATTGAAGGACAGGGAAACCTGACATGCTGCAGTCCATGGGATTGCAAAGAGTCAGACATGACTCAGTGACTCAACAACAGCAGCAAGTAGTTCTTCATGTTTTTAGCTGTCACTCCAAAACATACCCCTGGTTATGCTCTATATATTCCCAGGGTAAGTAAGTAAGTGTAACTACTTACATGTCTGACTCTTTGCAACCCCATGAACTGCAGCATGCCAGGCTCCTCTGTCCATGAAATTCTCTAGGCAAGGACACTGGAGTGGGTTCCCATTCCATTCTCCAGGGGATTTTCCTGACCCAGGCCTCGAACTAGGTCCCCTACATTGCAGGCAGATTCTTTACCATCAACAATAGAGCTGGCAGCAGTGGGATACGAACCCATACCCTTGAAGAAACTGGAGCCTTATTCCAGCACCTTAGATCGCTGAGCCATGCTATCCCCAGAGTAGTACTTGGTTTATGATTACATTTTTGTTCTTATCTCCTGTTTTCTGAACTATGAGCTCTCTGAGGAAGGAATCTTGCCAAACTCTCATTCACACTATCTAGCACCATGCCTGGCATATTATATATGATTCATAATTGTTAAATCATTAGATATGAATAAAAAGTTTGCATGCTTCCTCTATAATTTAGTGCTGATAATTTTTAATTGTTTATGTTTGTCTGCATTTCAAAATTACATATGTTTTATTAAAAAAAGCAAATATGTGTTCCTTTCAGAAAGTTACAGGGGATAAATGAGTTTTATAATGAAATATCATTTATGTACTGAAAATAAATCAGAAGGTAAATACAAATCAAAGATTTATATCTGGCAAAATGTTTTAAGTATGTTTAATGAAGAAACACATGACTCTTCTTGAATGAAAATTAACTGTAATAAAAACAAGATGCATTTTAAAGTACTCCATTTCCTACCTACTAACTCTTGTAGCCATGCTAATGAGGAAAAGAACTACATATCACATGGTCTCATAGTAACTTTGATGTTTGGTTTTGCATTGCAAGTTATTTATCACAGTGGTAATTTTATATTTATTTGATGAGTGAACACGATTAGCATGTCCCTTCTTCAGTTCAGTCGCTCAGTTGTGTCTGACTCTTTGCGACCCCATGAATCGCAGCATGCCAGCTTCCCTTTCCATC
>SJXQ01000963.1:0-72249 GCA_006408695.1 Aepyceros melampus
GACTGAGCGACTGAACAGACAGCAGACAGAGGAGGCCTTAGGAATAGCTGTGAATATGGAAAGAAGAGAAGCAAAAAGCAAAGAAGAGGAAAGATATACCCATTTGAATGCAGAATTCCAAAGAATGGCAAGGAGAGATAAGAAAGCCTTCCTCAGTGATCAGTGCAAATAAATAGAGGAAAACAATAGAATGGGAAAGACTAGAGATCTCTTCAAGAAAATTAGAGATATCAAGGGAACTTCTCATGCAAAGATGGGCTCGATAAAGGACAGAAATGGTATGGACCTAACAGAAGCAGAAGATATTAAGAAGAGGTGGCAAGAATACACAGAAGTCTACAAAAAAGATCTTCACAACCCAGATAATCACGGTGGTGTGATCACTCACTTAGAGCCGGACATCCTGGATTGTGAAGTCAAGTGGGCCTTAGAAAGCATCACTATGAACAAAGCTAGTGGAGGTGATGGAATTCCAGTGGAGCTATTAAAATCCTAAAAGGTGATGCTGTGGAAGTGCTGCACTCAATATGCCAGCAAATTTGGAAAACTCAGCAGTGGCCACAGGACTGGTAAAGGTCAGTTTTCATTCCAATCCCTAAGAAGTGCAACACCAAAGAATGCTCAAACTACCACACAATTGCACTCATCTCACACGGTAGTAAAGTAATGCTCAAAATTCTCCAAGCCAGGCTTCAACAATATGTGAACCATTAACCTCAAGTCTTTAGACTGTAGATCTTTCTGCCAGGTCATCATTGAACTGAATGGGTCCTTTAAAGATACTGGCTCTCCAACTTGGCTCTCAACTCACTGAGTTGGGATGCCTTTATGGGTGAAGTGGAAAGAATTTTCTGTTTTTTTCCTTGAGTTTTGAGAGTGCCTTCACCAGGATACCAATCAATGGTTTCCTTTTAAGCATTTGTTGTCCGTAGTTGGAGATCTGGAATGGAAACTTGGCAATCTTCTACTCACTAATAATCCTTTTCTAACTTTTGTTAGTTTATAGAAACAAGTCATGTCATTCAGCAGATCACATCTTGCTGGCTGGACCAGGCAAGCTTCAGGGAAAACAGATCTATTTGTTCCCTCAAGATGTCCTTTTGGTAGCACAGATTCTAAAATATGTCTCAGTACATTTCCAACACCTGAGACTCTGAATTGCCTTTTGCTGGTTCACAGCAATATTTTAGAGTCCACATGACATATTTGTTACACATTTGAAAGCTTGAACTTTACTAAATATAAACTGCTGCTGCTAAATCGCTTCAATCGTGTCCAACTCTGTGCGACCCCATAGACGGCAGCCCACCGGGCTCCCCCGTCCCTGGGATTCTCCAGGCAAGAATACTGGAGTGGGTTTCCATTTCCTTCTCCAATGCATGAAAGTGAAAAGTGAAACTGAAGTTGCTCAATTGTGTCCAACTTCTAACGACCCCATGGATTTCAGCCTACCAAGCTCCTCCATCCATGGGATTTTCCAGGCAAGAGTACTGGAGAGGGGTGCCATTGCCTCCTCTGAAATATAAACTACGTACCAACAATACACTTTTACTTGAAGATAAGCTTTGTGTGGAAAAGTAAATAAAGAAATATACCTCTGCCTTCCTTGTCTTCACTAGAAAGTTTTCTCTTGGATTAAAAAAAAAAAATTCCCTAAAGTGAGATAAAGGAGAACATAGTAATACTCCAATATTATCAATGTACTGTGCATTCTTACGTGAACACTAGGCCCCTGTTCTCTCCCCAGTCCTTCAGGGCGCAGGAATGTGGAGTAGAGCTAGAAAGTCTGTCTGACCTGCTATTCTGCTTACAGAGTGCCTACAGAGTTAAGGGTGCTAATTTTTACTTTTATTCATTTATTTATTAAATAAATCCTGTGGACATTTGTCAGTTAACTAGGTATCTACTAACTGATTTCCTTGGAGTTGGAAATAGTCAAGCTTTGACACTTAGCAGAAGAGTCATCCAGACAATTTATTAAAAATAAAAAAAATGTTCGGACTCAAAACCACCCAGATTTTGCTGGAGTCAGGTCCCCCTGAATCTGAACTTTTAATAAGTAGCTCAGCTGCTTGTGATTGCCGGTGATTTCAGTGCCTCTACTGAGAGAGTCAATTCCTAGGCATATTGATAAGAAGTCCAGTGTCCTCAAGGAGGAGAAAGGGGTCTGGGGTTCTCAAAGTGGAGATAGGGGTCTGGAATTCTCCAGGAGGAGAAAGGACAAACTTTTTTTTTTCCTCTACATTCCTTGCCTGCCAAGTTGCTTCAGTCGTGTCCAACTCTCTGTGACTCCATAGACGGCAGCCTATCAGGCTCCCCATCCCTGGGATTCTCTAGGCAAGAACAATGGAGTGGGTTGCCATTTCCTTCTTCAATGCATGAAAGTGAAAAGTGAAAGTGAAGTCGCTCAGTCGTGTCTGATTCTTAGCGACCCCATAGATGGCAGCCTGCCAGGCTCCCCTGCCCATGAGACTTTCCTGGCAAGAGTACTGGAGTGGGGTGCCACTGCCTTCTCGGCTACATTCCTTAGTCTTAGTCAACTACACAAATCAGTTTAAACTCTGTACTGGGAATTATACAGCAACAATGTATCCTGCTTGAGGACAGTTTCTCCTTCCTGGAAACCTGACTAATCCTGATATTTTAGAATGTGTATTATGGGAGTGGGTCTGGTAGGATCTTTCTATTGTTAAATTCTAATCTTGTTATCCTAAAATGTAAATTGTGGGAGCAGGTCTGGTAAAATTTTCACAAACTTGAGACATTCTTTTGATTCATTGTAATAACTAATTAAAGGTATATAACTCCATTGCTAACAATAGCAAGGGGATACTCTTTCTTCCCCCTTCTGATGTCTATGTCAGAAGCTTTCTCTATCCCATTTATACTTTAATAAAAATCTATTTTATACTTTGTCAACAAAGGTCCATCTAGTCAAGGCTATGGTTTTTCCAGTGGTCATGTATGGATGTGAGAGTTGGACTATAAAGAAAGCTGAGTGCCGAAGAATTGATGCTTTTGAACTGTGGTGTTGGAGAAGACTCTTGAGAGTCCTTTGGACTGCAAGGAGATCCAACCAGTCCATCCTAAAGGAGATCAATCCTGGGTGTTCACTGGAAGGACTGATGTTGAAGCTGAAACTCCAATACTTTGGCTACCTAATGCAAAGAGCTGACTCATTTGAAAAGACCCTGATGCTGGGAAAGATTGAGGGCAGGATGAGATGGGGATGACAGAGGATGAGTTAGATGGCATCACCGACACAATGGACATGGGATTGGGTGGACTCCGGGAGTTGGTGATGGACAGGGAGGCCTGGCATGCTGCAGTTCATGGGGTCACAAAGAGTCAGACACTAGTGAGTGACTGAACTGAACTGAAAACTCTGTTGCACAAAAACTCTGAGCAATCAAGCCTTGTCTCTGGCCCCGGATTGAATTCTTCTCCTCTGGAGGCGTCTTTCGTGGTTCAGCAACAACCTTTCACTATGAGGAATACTGCTTGGGATACAGTTCAGACTTAGTGTTACATAAGAATTCCTACAAATCTGCCTTCTAGATATTTCACTTATATTTAGAAATCAAATTTGAGAGATTATGGCCAAATGTTTAACTCTTCTGAGTCTCAGCTTCAATAGCATTATCAAAGGAAGAATGCTAATATCTGCCACAGTCTTCTGAGATGAGTAAATGGGATTAAACACATAAAATGCCTGTGAATGTGTATTGATAATTTTGGACTGAGGAATTTGTTTCATTTTCAGAAACATCGATCTTCAATTTGTAAAGCTCAACCTCTCCAGAATGTAACCAGACAAATTTCTAAGGATGTGAAGCTGTGAATTGGCATGGGGAAAAAAAATAATAAAAGAAAGAAACATTGATGATTGGGTACCTCATGATATTTAGACATTGTGCTGTACATTCTGGAATAGCCATCTCATTTCATCATCATCATCACAACATCGTTGTCTCTACATGAAGGGGTAGAGGACACAGAGAGGCTAAGGAACTTGCTCAAGGTCTCCTATCTGTTTAGAGGTAGAGTTTGCTTCATTCCACGTTTATTTGACTCATAAATTTCTTCAAATACTGGAAACACTTCCTCTTCCAACCATGCTTGTAATTTTGGAGAGATTATCCTAAGAAATCACATGAACTTGAGGCAGTGATACAGTATAGTGGAATAAAGAAGTCCCAGGATAGAGAAGGGGAAGCTCCTAGAATGAAGCTCTAAATAATATAACATAATACTATGTCTACAGCAGTGGTTCACCCCATCACCTCATCCCTGGATGATGTTCATTTTGTCTGGCCTCGATCAGGGGGAGCTAGTGTACCAGTGGACTCTATGCCCCCAGATGGAACAATGACAATGCCTCAAAGGGGCCTTTACTAGTTCCTACAAGGTCAGTGTGAGCCCCAAGTAGAAATCATGAAGCTAAATCTCTCAGGACTTACATGGAACAGGGTGCCCCATTAAGAATGTATCTTTAAGATCTTTCCCAATGTATAATCCTATGCAAGTGGAAGGCTGAACAGGACAAAGGATAGGGCAGATTATGATTCATCCAGAAGATAAGTTTTCAGTTGTCTCTTTTCTGCATTTTCCTTTTGGGCCAATACACTGTGTTATTTCTTATTTATCTCCAGGAATAAGCCCGGATTCTCTGTGCTCATTTGTTCCTGGTTGAAGTAGATTACATTAGGAAAAAGGTCTGGTTGAGTATAGTCTGATCTTTTAGTTACATGATTCAAGTCACTAAATGAGTTCCTTTGTGAGATGAAATCATCATCAGGAGAAAAAATGATTTTTGCCAAAATGTCTATTTTTATACAATTCTTATGTCTTAATTTTTGTACTGAGCACATGGAATCGTCCACGTGGCAGTCACAGCTATCTTTCTGGAAAGACAATTTGTTTTGAAGATTTAGGAGAACTCTGTCTTTAGAATTGAACAAGTAGAGATGTATTATGGAGTCAAATATAAAATTCACCTGCACTGTAGTAATAAAGCAGGCTGACATGTGTTTGTGCACTTATATGTTAGGGCTTGGTTTATTTCTGTAGCTAAGGTTTACAGGGGCTTCCCCAGCAGCTCAGAGGTAAGGAATATGCCTACAATGAAGGAGCCACAGGAGACATGGGTTTGATCCCTGGATCGAGAAGATCTCCTGGAGGAGGACATGGCAACCCACTCCAGTGTTCTTGCTTGGAGAATCCCATGGACAGAGGAGCCTGGTGGGTTGCAGTCCATGGGTTAGCAAAGAGTCAGACAAGGCTGAAGCGACTTAGCACACATACACACAAGGTTCACAGAGCATCTGCTCTGTGCCAAGGTATAGTGAATGCTGATGTTACCAGTACCCAACATCTGCTAATAAATTTCAGGGGAAGTACTTAACAATTGGTGATTAAGTAACAGTGAAGAGGTATGTAAATATACGAAAAGTTTCATTTCAGGAAAACTTGTGTGAAATTGGTCTTTTAATTTCCAAAAGCTCAGATGGTACATGTTTTTGTTTGTTTGTTTAGGTTTTAATAGACTTATTGTGAGAATTAAAGAGAAACAAGACATATTCCCTATTCCACCTTAAATATCAACTACCTTTTCCTTTAGAATAGAGGAAAGTAGTGTAGCAGTGTCTCCAAAGTGTTCTTTTTCAGCAATTGAGATATACAGTAGTTTCTGGTTCATAACCAATGCATTACCTGTGCAAAGAGAATTTTATGGTATTTTCTCACAGTGGGGAATTTCAGAGTTAAAACGTATTTGCTCTTATCAGTAGAGAGCTATTATTTCTGCTCCTTTCCCAAGCTAATTCTTTGTGCCCCTATGGTTTCAACTTTCATCCAATACCTTGAAAGTCAAAGACAAGTAGTTAGCTCCTCTGTTTCAGAAGTAACCATACACTGTAATTTTCCAAATTACACATAGGAGATCAAGGTGTGAAAACTTGCAATTGTTCTCTCGAAAGTGGTTTTAGTCTCAATTATCTCTGGGCAACAAAACCACCTCTTTGAATCTGCCTAGTGCTTTATCATTCATTAGGAGGCTTCAGGTAAATTGTCTCTCCTTCAGTCCTTACAACAACCCCAGGAGGGCTGTTATGATTATGCACATTTTGTGCATTCAGATAAGTTAACAAACAGCTTAGAAAGTAGAGTAGACACTCCCCAAACCAGGTTTTCTGATTCCAAGTCTGGTCTTCCCCTTAAATGATTTCTCTTTTCCATTGCTTCTTTCCACCTTATAGAAACTGACAAGTTGCATTGTGTGATAAATACTGTGAGTGATGAACAGGCTGCTTCAGAGCCTAATGTTCGTAAAAGAAAGAGTGAGATGGTTGATTTTATGTGCCTACTTAACTGGGCTATGAGATATCAAGATAGCTGATAAAATACTTTTTTCTAGGTGTGTCTGTGAGGGAGTTGTTAGAAGAAAATAGTATTTGACTCAGTAGACTGAGTAAAGAGATACACTCTCATCATGTGGGCAAGCCTCATCCAATCCAATGGAAGCTCAAGTAGAACCAAAAGGCAGAGGAAGGGTGAATCCACCCCCCACCCCCACCCCCGCTTCCTGTTGAACAAAAAACTCTCTTGGACAGCCGAGATTCTGGTTCTTGGGCCTTTGGACTCTGGGGCTTACATCGGCAGCCCCTTGGTTCTTGGGCATCTGGCCTCAGACTGAATTATGCCACAGCCTTTCTTGATTCTCCCACTTGTGGGTGGCAGACTGTGGGACTTCTTTGCCTCTGTAACCATATGAGATAATTTCTGTAATAAATTTTCTCCAATCTGTTTGTCTCTATCTACCAATGTATCTATCTATCTTAGAGTTCTCTAGAGAACTCTAATACAAAGAGTTATCAGTGATTGTCTTTTGTGACGTTTTAGCTCTCCTTGCTCTTTCACATTCATCCCTGCTTCTGGAATCTGCAGATCTTAGTTGTACAAAAGTCCTTGTACTGTAACTTGCCAGTCATCCTTTCCTTCCACCATGCCTGAGTGTCACTTATAATGTTTACTTAGTGGTATCCCCATTTTACTCAGGTTGTCACTACGAAGAAATCAGATAAAGAATTTTTCAGCAAAGTCTTTGTGACTACTGGTATAATCACTCTTACTTCTCAGAATTTATTTTAGTTTTGATCAGAAGATGCCTAGATACTATAATGACTTGACCCAAAGGCATAAATCATTATGGCTTCTTTCCTCTCTCCCTCCCTTCTTCCATCCCTTGCTCCTTCCTTGTCTTCCATCCACCCTTTCTCCTTTGCTTCTTCCATTCCTGCCATCTTCCCTCCATCCCTTCCTCTCTGGTTTCCTCTCTCCATTCTTTCCTCTCATCCATTCATAAATGATTTTTGCTAACGATGAGTAAACATCCTAAATGTATCAGGCAATATGCCAAACATCATGGATAGAAGAATGAATTGACACAACTCCTGCTTGGAAGTCTCATGGTGACAACCATAATATCAGTAAGTGTTAGGTTGGAGAAGCCCTTTGTTGACTTTCATGTATAAAGATAGTGAAGCAGAGATAAAAAATAATAAATGAATTCAAAATTTCAAACGAATGGAATATAAATAAACATGCAAGTAGCTTGAATTAATAAAGCACCAAATAAGGCACAGGAGACTTCTGGGACATGTTGTTGGTGAAGAGGAACGGTATTTCCTTGAAATAATGTTATGAGTACTGTAGCAAACTGCCCTCACAGAAACTACATTGGTAGATTCCCCCCCGCCCCCGCCCCAATTTTCTAAGCAAAGAAAGCAGGAAAAAAAAACCCGGAATTGCTTGCAAGAAGTTTTTCTTAGAAAGCTAGGTAATCTGTGAATTACTCAAGATATCCTCCATTAGAAAAGTGGACCCATTATCTAGAAAATAGATAGACCAGCCCTATTGAGTTTCAGTTGTGAGAAGAAAAATCTGATTGGCTTCTACATATGACTCTCTGAGGATGGCAGGGAGTTAGGAATTCTGGACCCGTAAGGTACAGAACACAGACACCCGCCCCATTCCTGTCCTATGTGCTCTGCAAGTCTGCTGATGCGAATGTGAATTGGAAGAACTAAGCAATATGAGTTGAAACTCCAAGAGTTCTGTGCAGGCACCTTGATCTGACTTTGGTATTAAGGAGTTGATATTGTCTTCCCTTGGAGATTCAGTGATTATCAGTGTGGGTCTCAGATCACTGGAGTGTTGTCTCAGCAGTAAACTGTCTTCCTATCTGGGGCTGGATAGATCCCATAATTTATGGAGGAGCTTTCTGGCAGCCAAAAACAAAGCAGTAGAGGGCTGAGCTGAACTCTGTGCTGTGCTCAGTCATGTCTGACTCTTTGCAACCCTTGGGACTGTAGCCCCCCAGGCTCCTCTGTCAATGGGATTCTCCAGGCAAGAATACTGGAGTGAGTTGCCCTTTCCTCTGCCAGGGAAACTTCCTGACCCAGGGATCAGACTTGACTCCTGTGCTGTTGCATTGCAAGTGGATTCTTTACCTGCTGAGCCGTGGAGAAACCCCTCAAGGACTGAAGAGATACTTTTTTTTTTTTCCTGATAAGAGAAAGAAAAAAGAAAAGCCTAATTAATCCCCCACTTTCCATAAAGCCTATTGGAGATCAAATAATTTAAGAAGAGAAAAACTCCAAGGGGGATATAATGAGCTCACCACTAATATGGCATGGAGAATTGTGGTTACTAAGATTAATAAAATAACATGGGTGTCTTTTTCTAAAATCAATTTGTGAAATGACTCATACAAGTTAGAGTTAGATTTGGGTTCAACTCCATAATTTATATTTTCATGTCAATTCCTCTCTCCATGGTAGTTGATGACTCCTACAGTGGGAGACAATAACTGGTCTGGGAAGATGTGAAGAAGGTGATAATATTTTCCAACTTGATATTTTATAAGGAAAAATTACATTTCCTTTTACACAAATTGGCCTTCTGAAAGCCTGGTATGTATCATGTAGCTGAAGTCTGAAAAGGGCCTGAGGAGTTGAGAACACCTAATCAACCAATTATGATCTACAGCAATTACTTTTAAATGTAAATTCCTATATAAGTGGCTCTGACTAGAGATATTCATCTCTGCCATTAGCTCTCATAATACCCAGTAATGAGGAGAAATATGCTGTGCCTATTTCGCCTTCTGACAGGCATTATTTGATTGCCTCATTTCTCTTTCATCAGTTTAGGACATTCTGTTTCAAGATGCCTGAAAATGTGTACTGCCATAGGGTCCAGGGTGAGAGTCAGGCTTGTAATATGTAGAAAGGAATTTCAGGGGTCATCATTCAAAATAGTCACCCAGTGTCCTTCATGGCTAGATTTGTGGGATTCACAGAGGGAAAGCTTTTATATAAAAACAAAGCAAAAAACAAAACTAAACCTCCTTGCCCTCTTCTGAATGTGTAATCGGTTACCTTCTCAATCCAAATGTTTCAGATGAATTTGTTCTAATGTATCTTATGTGTGACATTTTGCAGCGAAGCACTTTTAAAAGAGTGCTCCATGAACTGCTTACCCTGGCTTAGTGATACTTTAAATCAGTGGTCCCCAACCATTTTAGGTACCAGGGGTGAGTTTTGTGGAAGACAATTTTTCCATGGACTGGGGAAGAGGAGAATGGATTTGGGATGATTGAAGTGTATTACCTGTTTTGTACACTTTATTTCTATTATTATTACATCAGCTCCACCTTAGTTCATCAGACATTAGATCCTGGAGGTTGGGGACCCCTGCCTTAAATAGAGGAGTATGTCAAAGCTAATTCACACACATCACGGGGAGCATGGGAAAAATGATTCATGTATCAATGTTTGTCTAGTTTACCACCCTCTCAACCATTAATGAGAATTTTTACTTTGGGAGTGCATTTCTTTCCTCTCACCCATTCTTCACAAATGGCCTATCCTGGAGAGAGTTGTTCTTGCGTTGATGGAAAAGTGAGGATTATGGGTGGGAAATAGTACTAGGTAGGTAATAGAGACCAGGAAGAACTTAACGAAATAAGTTTCAATCTATTTATTAAAAGTGGAAGGAAAGAGAGACCACTGAAATTGGGGGAAAGAAAGAAGAGGGAGTTAAACACATGATGGCAGAGGACAGAGAAGGGATTTTTCAAGAATTTGAAACTAGAGCAGTGATAAAGCAACTGCAGTGTAAACATTGGGTTTACCACAACATATGTTCAGATGTTTCTGTAAGATGGTAGAGAAAACCCCAAAAGAACATTTTGGCCAACCTATTACACAAAGGGGAAAGATATCCTGAGTCTGCTGTGATAGAAATCTTCCCTTTACAGTATTAAAAATGCAAGTTAAGTATGATTTTAAATCTTAACTTTATAGTAAGAAAATTCGAGTTAAGTATGATTTTCGGGTTTCTGAACTATCTCATTAATTGCAGCATGGCTATAGGTTAAGACATGGTTATATGATGCTTTTTAATTGTAACAATTGATCATTTTTATAGGGATTATTTAATTGAGGACCAAGGTGTGCAAATTATAGGCTGTGCGACAGATCCAACCTGTTGTCTGTTTACCTGAAAACATTTTAGTAAAATACAGACGTGTTCATTACTTACTTGCTGTCCATGGCTACTTAAACATCATGTGGACAGAGATGAGTAGTTACAACATAGATCTTATGGCCTGTAAAGCCAGATATAGTTATGTCCTTTTAAAAATTAAACTCTTTTCATGAAAATTAAGGTCTTTAATTTGAGCTAATTTTAAATTCACATGCAGTTAGTAATGAAAATCATAGAGATATCTCAGGTAGCCTGTATCCCATTTTATCATGGTATCATCTTTCAACACATAGTATAATATCATAAGGATAAAGTTGATAAAGTAATGTAAATAAAAGTTTAAACATGAAAAGGATTCCTCATGTTGCTCATTTATAGCCACATGTGTTTTCCTCCCAGCTCCAACCCTCTCCTTCAGCCTAGAAACCATTAATTTCATTTTTATAGTTTTGTCATTTTTAAGAATGTTATATATATGAAATCATACAGTATGTTACCTTTGGAATGGGCTTTTTTCACCTACTATTTTTCTGGAGATTCCTCTAATTTGTTGATTTCCTTCTTTTTATTTTATTCCTTCTGTTGTTGAATAGTGTTCCATTGTGTATATATATACACTGTAATTTATTTCACCATTTACACATTGAAGTACATCTTGGTTGTTTCCAGCTTTTGGCTATTACAAATGAAGCTGCTTTGGATGCTTGCTAGAGATTTTTTTTTTAAAGATAACCTAAGTTTTCATTTATCTGGGATGAATGCCCAGGAGTACAGCTGCTGGGTCTTTTGCAGCTGAAAATTTGATTTTCTTTTGAAACTGTCAAATTGTATTCCAGAGTTGCTATAATATGAAAGCTGCTTATTTTGTAATTCCATAAGCAAAGTTTGAACGATCCAGATTCTCTGCACCTATGCCAACATTTGATGTTCTCACGATTTTTTATTTTACCCCTTCTGATATGTAACAGTGATGTCTCATTGTAGTTTTAATTTGTATTTCTGTAATAGTTTTATTTCCTTTTATGTATTTTTAATTTTTGCTATCAGTATGTTCTCTTATGTGAAATAGTTTCATGTCTTTTGCGTATTTTCTAGTTAGATTGACTTTTTTAATTGTTAAAAATTTAATATTCTTTTATATTCTAGATGTCAGTTCATTGTTAGATATAGTGTTTGAAAATATTTTTTCTCACTTTATATCATGTTTTTGTATCATCTTAACAGGGTGTTTCACAGAACCAAAGTTGGTAATTTTGATGAGCTTTATTTTATCCTTATTTCCTTAATGAATCATGCTTTTGCTGTCAAGTCTAAGAACTCTGTCTAGGCCTCGATTCTCAAATTCTTATACTTTTTTTTCTGAAAGGTTATTTTACATTAACATTAAACTTTTTTTTTTTTCTTTTTTCTTTTTTGTCTTGTATGTCTGATTGCTCAGAATATTTATTGATGATGACTACCTGACATTCTACAGAAAAGATTTGCTGATTATTGATCTAGAATATTACAAAACATGTATTAGAAAGTACACTATGGAAAGAAAACCCAATCCATCTTACTATAAATTGATTTAAGCATAAATATATGAAACACATTTTTAAAAGATGCCTTATAAAATTTTCATAACAATGACTCTCACTAATAAATGAGCAAAAGAAACATTAAAACTGGTGGAATAGTGCCTAATCAATTCCATTCCACATCTCTCCACCAACATTGTTCTGACTGAGTTGAACCAATTCTGAAGACTCCACAGTGTTTGCTTTTATATTGTACAGGAATTTGTTTCTATTGTATCAGGATTGTTTGTGAGACTTACAGATGGTTTAAAAATTATATACTCATTTGTGTTCACTGTAACCTCTGGGTCATTATGACCAAATTTTTAAGTGGGCACATGAAGCTCTGAAAAATGAGGTTTGTCTGCTTCATCTGTTTATCCAGAATGCCTTCTCCCTTTTCTTACCTGAGTGTTTTGACATCTTGCTTTCTGATTCCTTAAATATATTGCAGTGAAGTCTAGGCACTTAAAATTTCTTGATAAGAGGCATAGCCTTTTGGTAAAAACATGGACAGCATAACACTTTCTGAGTAAACATTATTATTACTCCTCCCCAACTCAGCTAAATCCCTTCAAAAGATATCCCAGATCAACAATTTAATGACAGACGCTTTGAAGGTCATGGTCTTATTAATAAGTATTTTATTTATCCCAGGAAAGTGAGTTTTTACATGAGTTTCCAGCTACCCAAGGCTTTAAGTACGTCAACTTTCCCTCACTTTAAACATTGATATCAAAATCTTCCTAAAGAATGCAACTCTGACCTTTCTTCTTCAACAGAAGATGTTGCATGAAGTCTACCATCTGCTGAGAACCAGGAATCATTCTTATGTGCATCAACTATTGTGACAATGATCCCCTGTATAGCCACTGGAGTGTACACAAGGTGTTCATCTCCCCATAATTACTCCAAAAATGCTGCAATTTTTGAGTTCTTTGAATTAATTTCAGTAGTTTTGCCATCTCCACTTGCAATAACATCTTGCTTCTGTCTTTACCCTGGCACTCTAATATGTTGCTTCTATTTTTTTTGCAGGGGATAGAGATTAGAATGATTACAACTAAAGCAAATTAGAGTTTCTTCTATAAAGACCATGAGATTAAAAAAAAAAGATCTTTTTGTCATCTTTTGGAGTCTCTAAATGAAAGAAAAAAAGAAGAAACTAAGAAACTTATGGGTTTTTTTATGACGAATTTTAAAAATTAAAGTATAGTTGAATTAAGATGCCTTGAAGAAGGAAATGGCTACCTACTACAGTATTCTTGACTGGATAATTCCAGACAGAGAAGCCTGGTGGGCTGCATTTGAGGGTCACAAAGAGTTGGACATGGCTGAGTGACTAACATACGTACACACATCTGTTAATCCCAGATTCCTAATTTATCCCTTCCTCAGGCTTTTACCCTTTGGTAGCCATAAATTTATTTTCTATGTCTGTGAGTCTGTTTCTGTTTTGTAAATAAATGCATTTGTATCACTTTCTTAGATTCCACATATAAGTGATCTAATACTTGTCTTTTTCTGACTTACTTCATTTAGTATGATAATCTCTAGATCCATCCATGTTGCTGCAAATGGCATTATTTCATTCTTTTTGTGGTTGAGTAATATTCTATAGATAGATGCATAGATAGATGTCACATTTTATTTATCTATTCATCTGTCAGTGGACATTTATGTTGCTTCCATGTCTTAGATATTTTAAATTGTGCTGCTATCAACAATGGGGTGTATGTCTTCTTTTAGAATTAGAGTTTTTGTCTTTTCTGAATATATGCCCAGGAGTCAGATTGCTGGACCATATAGTGACTGTTCTTTAATAAATTTACTTTAAGTATGTCAAATATTATGGCTATTTAAAAATTAGAGTGCCCACTTTTAAAGAATTTCTAATTTAGTAAGAGAGGGAAGAATGAGCTGAACTAGTTTTCCACTTTCTCTTCTTAATCCACATCAATGTATTTTACTTTCCCCTTGGGACTTATTCCCAACATTATGTGCTAGTAGAACTCAAGGATAGTTCCACAAGTCCCTTCACAATTCAATTAAAAGCTCATGTCACTTGATTTTATTGAGACTGAGATAATGTTTAAAAAATAACAAATTCCACAATATTGCTATCAAAGCTGATATAATTTAAATGCTTATGTTAACATATAAACAATTTTAACACAAAAATAATACATGATGATGAATATGCAATTCACATGGTAATTAACATAGTTCTTAAAAAGATTTGCTTGGATAGTGGAGGGGGTAGATAATATAATACATGTTTAAAGATGTATTATGAATGTATTATTCTTTATTCCTGCAAGTGCATTAGTCCTATAAGTATATCTCCATTTTTGGACTGTCAATTTGAAGCCCTTCATGAGTGTGAGGTCCAAGCTGGTACAGATCTACCTTGACCTAGTAGTTGGGATGAAGTTTAGTCTTTACGGAGCTTAGTGTCCAAGGCAGAGTTAAAGTTCATAAGCAAGAGTGTCCCAAGAGGAGAGAGATCATCCAGCCCAGTCTTAGTAAAATAGTTCAAAATTCCCAGGAAAATGGCTGTGGGCCTCCTGAATATGTGAATAAAGCAAAACAGCAAGAAGACATCTAAGTGGGCGGGAAGATTGGATGCCTCAGATGGAATCCTCGCTGCTGTGCATGATTCTGGGGACAAATAGACACACTCCTAAATCCTATTTGGAGAAGGCAATGGCACCCCACTCCAGTGCTCTTGCCTGGAAAATCCTATGGCTGGAGGAACCTGCTAGGCTGCCGTCCATGGGGTCGCTAAGAGTTGGACATGACTGAGCGACTTCCCTTTCACTTTTCACCTTCATGCATTCCCCACTCCAGTGTTCTTGCCTGGAGAATCCCAGGGATGGGGGAGCCTGGTGGTCTGCCGTCTATGGGGTCGCACAGAGTCGGACACGACTGAAACGACTTAGCAGCACAGCAGCAGTAGGTCCTATTTAGCCTTACAGAGTTGAAACTTAACTAAATGAACTCCTGGATAAATCCTGACAGGTACTTCTATACCAGTTAATTACAGAAAGTACAAATTCAGATTGAAATAGTAAAATTTACACATTTAAACAATTACATAGTGACTGGGAGGATGAACTTTAGGTACAGGTAGACCTGGGTTCATATTCCAGTTGTGGCTCACAATGTATTTGACATTTCTGAACAAACATGTTTTCTCAACTGTAAAATGGTTGTATTAATATTATAGCCTACCTTATAGGACTTTTGCGTAAATTAAATGTGATTCTTCATATAAACCATTTAATACTGTGCCTTGTAAGGTATAAATTATGATTATTTTCATCTCATTTTAGCTTTTAACATTTTAATAAGATGGATATTTGTGAAGGCCTGAACAGGTATTATAATGACTAGTTGTAATTCGTAGAATTTTGCAGTTCATTGATGGGTAGATTTATTTAATAAATACTTATTTAACATTTACTGTATTTAGATACTCTACACACATAAAAGACTAAATCCTTTAAAAAGAGTTTTCACTTTTGTTTGTTCAAGTTTCTTTGCTTTACTCTATGATGTTATTTTCATATAAATCTCTATCTTTGCATTTCTATTGGGTTATGCAAAGCTCAAGATTTTAAAATAGTTCAGTTTTCCTCCAAAATAAGGAAGATCTTATTTTTAGTGGTCAATAGAAGTATCAGTTGAAGGTAATCTGCCACTTCCCCATATTCTAATGATTCAGTTATGATAATACAGCCACGATACAGGTGGCAAAATCAGATTGTGCCTACCAGTCGAGCGACTGTTTTTGCCTTCAGGGCATGCTTCCGCCTACTGGGAAGTTCTGATGGTATCTTCACATCATCCTCATTTGCTGTCACAGCTCCGTGCTGCTTGGAGCTTGAGTCTCAGTGGAGGAAGTGGAAATGAGTGGAGAAGTGTCTCGCCCTGATAAAGCCTAAAGGAAGGGAAATGCAGGTTTCCTCTTCTCTTGCTCCCTAGATGACAGAACCACAGTCATAGGCAATTTCCAAGATGTGGTGCTGCAGAAGAGCAGGCTGCCTGGAGTGTCCCAATGACTTGTATAACATGCACTTACATGGGGAATTGCTTTTCTCAGGGAAACTATGCAAATGGGAGCAAATAATCCCAAAAGGAATTGGACTCCAAGTTTATCTTGAGTAGAAAATTCCCTCAGAATTGGTAACTATTGCATTTTAATGACAGGAAAGCTGGCCAGTGTTTTAACAGGTTAAACATAAGTCTTGATGAGCGGTTGTAAGAAAGCATTGTTTAAAAGAAACCTTGAAAAAAAAAAAAAACTAAATGGAGAACTAGGAGAAAAAATAAAGTTAGAAATAGTGCAGATAGAAACGCAATGGACAGCTTCTTAAATTTGACAATAGCATGTAAATAAGCCTGGTGGTAAAGCCAGTCTTAAAGATTCGAAAAACTTTTGTGAATTAGCAAGGTTTTCAAAGCTCAGCACTACTGACATTTTTCATCAGGTAACTCCCTCTGTTGTAGGATGTTCAATACATTTCTGGGACCTACCTCCCAGGCGATTGTGAAAACCTTAACCTTATATTATGTCAACTAAAATGTCTGTAGATACTGTCACATCCCCCTAGGGGAAGAGCAAAATCATCCTCCTCATGATCAGTTCAGTTCAGTTCAGTTGCTCAGTCGTGTCCGACTCTTTGCGACCCCATGAATCCCAGCACGCCAGGCCTCCCTGTCCATCACCAACACCCAGAGTTCACTCAGACTCACGTCCATTGAGTCCGTGATGCCATCCAGCCATCTCATCCTCGGTCGTCCCCTTCTCCTCCTGCCCCCAATCCCTCCCAGCATCAGAGTCTTTTCCAATGAGTCAACTCTTCACATCAGGTGGCCAAAGTACTGGAGCTTCAGCTTTAGCATCATTCCTTTCAAAGAAGTCCCAGGGTTGATCTCCTTCAGAATGGACTGGCTGGATCTCTTTGCAGTCCAAGGGACTCTCAAGATCTTCTCCAACACCACAGTTCAAAAGCATCAATTCTTCTGCGCTCAGCCTTCTTCACAGTCCAACTCTCACATCCATACATGACCACAGGAAAAACCATAGCCTTGACTAGACAGACCTTAGTCGGCAAAGTAATGTCTCTGCTTTTGAATAAAGACATCTAAAACATGGTAAAAGAAGGTCCACTACCAAAGCAAACGGCACAGTAATAAATAACTTGTGATTTACTTACATTCAAGATCTGGCTTGGTCTCTATTCAAGCTCAGAATCTTAAGTTACTTACAAGGTCTGAGATGCAGTGTCCTTGTATTAATATGTCCTACAGTGTTATATTGGAGAAGGCAATGGCACCCCACTCCAGTACTCTTGCCTGGGAAATCCCATGGACAGAGGAGCCTGGTAGGCTGCAGTCCATGGGGTCGTGAAGAGTCGGACACGACTGAGCGACTTCACTTTCACTCTTCACTTTCATGCATTGGAGAAGGAAATGGCAACTCACTCCAGTGTTCTTGCCTGGAGAATCCCAGGGATTGGGGAGCCTGGTGGGCTGCCATCTATGGGGTCGCACAGAGTCAGACCTGACTGAAGCGACTTAGCAGCAGCAGCAGAGTACTATATGATACATTCCCAGCACATGATTTTGATAAACCAAATGAGACAATGTGCTATGATACATAAGATGATTCCATATAGCATGTTTTCTTTTTATGTAGGTATGTATGCATATATGTATGTGTCTGAGTGTGTGTATGTGTGTGTGTGCACATGTGTATACATCTTACAGAAAAACACCAGTGAATATTCTGGCTAACTCAATAAATATACAATGGAGTGCATATATATGCCCTCTTACAAATAAATCCATTTTTTTGTTTTGGAGTCCTAGTATTTGAGAATGTCCTTTTTTTAATGCCAGTAAAATCTGCCATACTATAAGGTTTATTCACTGATTCTTATTCTGACTTCTGGAGCTTCTTAGAATGTCTATTTACTCTTCAAAAAGATAGCTGGTAGGATTCTAGAGACAGTCATTCTGTGTTGACTTAATTGTTGCTTTTATTTCCTATATCATAAAACCTTCAAATGCCAAAAATTAATATTTTATTTCAGTTCAGTTCAGTCGCTCAGTCGTGTCTGACTCTTTGCGATCCCATGAACCGCAGCATGCCAGGCCTCTCTGTCCATCACCAGCTCTTGGAGTTCACCCAAACCCATGTCCATCGAGTTGGTGATGCCACCCAACCATCTCGTCCTCTGTCGTCCCCTTCTCCTCCTGCCCTCAATCTTTACCAGCATTAGGGTCTTTTCAAATGAGTTCCTGGTAAATGTATACTTAAATTTTTATCTTTCTGAGAATAACTGACAGGGGTCCATATGGACATGGTTCCTATTTTTGTTAACAATATTATTAACAGCAATACAAGGAATAATAATTGATTATTTGTCACTAAGAAGAACACTTCATGTACGAAGATCTTTCTCAACTGCAATCTTATATGTGTTCACTTTCCTCTTTTTTTATTTTATTGGTTTAAAAACTGAAACAGAGGATGTTTATAAAACCTAACAAAATAATGCCTAAAATAGCCAAAGCTGGTGATGAAGCCAGTCCTATCCAGTGCTAAAGCTTGTGGTGTTCACCATGCTGTTGTTTTGTCCTGTAAGGTCAACTTCTCTAGGAAGTAGGTGCCAAAGCCAGAACCAGAAGGGCATCATGTCAAGAGCTAAAGTAAGACCTCTCTTATAGCAGTCTCAGGCTCAGGATGCATTTGGAGAGAAATCCCACACGTGGGCAGCACTAGCCACTTGAATGGGACAGACTTCCTCCCACAAGCAGACATCAGGGTGGCTCTCCATGTTCCTTGGTTATTTCTCTTTGAGGATGGTTCTGCTCTCTCTGAATCTTTAGTAAAGGTAGCTTTCAAAATAAATTTCAAATAGTTTCTGTTGAGATAGTGAGTAAAGGTTTTTTTGTGTTGTTTGCTTGTTATTATTCATTGAGTTGGTCGGGATTCATTCTTTACTAACCTAGATTTAAGAATGAAAATACTCTGGATAGAACTGAGGAGCAACAGCCCCCACCAAAACTCAAAGGTGTGTAAGAGACACACACACACACTCCTCACAAAGGGAGCAAAGGAGAAGTTCCTTCTTTTCTTCTGATCCTCAGAGCAGTGTTTCTCAAACTCTGTTGGAAATCACTTTTTATTATTTTTTTAAACATTCAACCTGTTGTAGACTGATACTTTTGAAAATATAAATGTAAAATAACAGAACAATAAAATCAAAATAGCATACCCAAAAGAGAAGCCTACACTTTTTATTGTTAAATTCAAGGAACATGAATTTATTCAGTTGCTCTACAAGTTTCTAACTGTGCTCATTCTGTCATTATCTTTTTAAAAAAAAAAAAAAAACACTTCATATAGCATCTCCTCAGGGGATTTTGTTTCAGAGAATGGCAGGTGAACATGTTTGTGCATAAAAGATAGGCTGTATAACTTGACTTTACGTATATTGCTTATTTCTACGTCCTGTTAAAGAGAAGCTATGGCAAGTGAAAAAAAGATGCAAAGAAGAGGAAAGGAAATAGGACCAACTAGGGGTTAGGGTATGAGTCTTTCTTCCCTCTCAGCTAACTTTTGTTGATATTCTTGTCATTTTTTTCCCTTTCTGTTTCTGCTTCTATTCCTTATTTACTAGTTGTAATTCTTTTTCTCTTGCCATCTGCTTTCTTCTATGTTATTATCCATCCCCCTTTTCTCCCTCAGTTTCTTTCCCTTTCCTTTTTTTATTTGTATATGAAGCATTTCAAATATAGAAAGTATCACTAGCAGCCAAGAAAAAAGACCCATGACTGAAAATGATTTAAGCTGTATGGCATGGCATATATATATATATCACTATGATATAATGTATATATATCATTATGATATAATATTTATATGTATATCATTATGAAAATTTCATTTTTAAAATGTAGTAGCTTGTGAATCATACATGATAACATGTAGATTGAGTTCCTTTATTGTTTTTGCTACCTAGTATTCTGTTATATGGAAATGAACAATTAGGTTATTTGGTTAGCTATCCCTCTTAAATTAAAATAATGTGTATTTTAAAAATTTCGCGATGCTAGATGTTGCAGATAATATCTTTGTGCATGTCTTCACATGACTTTTAGAAGAGTTTTTCTGTCACAGATAGTAAAGAGTAAAGCTAGGTAATTGTAAGATATTACCTAAATAATTAGGAATATAACTTACATGACCACTATTTTCTCATTTTATCCAGTCCTTGGTGTTGTGAGTTTCCTTATGTTCTTGGCAATCTAATGGATGAGAAAAGTTACCTTTTTAAAATTTGCATTTCTCTGCTTATTACTGAGATTAATATTCTTCATATATTTATTATCAAAATAGGATTCTTCAACTAAGAATTGCTCATTCATTGTTTGCCCATTTTTCTATTAGATCATTTCCATAAGATCATTAGATCATTTTAATTTGTGTGAGTTCTTCAAGCGCAACATTCATTAATTGTTCAAATATCTTCAATTAGGATGCAGCTTGTTTGGTTACTTAGGAAATGCTATTCTTTGTTATACAGACAATTATTTTATACATGTAGTTAAACTTATCATTCATTTCCCTTATATTTATGCTATTTATGGATACTTTAGAAAAATATTTTCTTATACCTTAAGTGTATTTTCCTATATTTTGTCCTAAGGGTTTTAGATAGGTTTTAAAATATTTCAGTATATAATCCATCCAGAATTAACTGTGTCCTCTTCCCTTTCAATCTTCTATTTTATTATCTTTTACTTTTCTTCAGTACTTGCTTACATTTCTTCTCTCCTCATTTTTTGTATCCTTCAAAACCTTCTAGCCACCTATTAGGATATTGGTTAAATAATCAAAAATTTCCATGTTTATCTATTTATTTTTTTCTAAACTGCTGATGTTTATACTTCCTGCTTCAAATAATGATAGTAAATGTGTAGTGTAAGGGCAAGACAAAGGAAACTTTGATGCCCAGCAGGGTTCCGTGGGGCCCCTGGGCACAAAGTCTTTCTGTGTTCCTCTGTTTGATTATAGGAAATAGCCTTTATTCAATACTGTGATCTTTCCTGAGTTCCGATGGGCAAATTCATTAATAGTTCTAATAGTGGTTCCCTTAAGTCTCTTGGCGAGTTTCTTGGTATTTAAAAATGGAGATAAGTGAACATACTTGGAATATTAACTGTGAAGATTATACGAGAAAAGGATGCAAATGCTTGTAATTAGTCTGCTCCTCTGGTAGCTCAGTTGGTAAAGAATCTGCCTGCAGTACAGGAGACCAGGTTTGATCCCTGGGTAGGGAAGATTCCCTGGAGAAGGAAATGGCAACCCACTCCAGTATTCTTGCCTGGGAAATCCCATGGACAGAGGAGCCTGGTGGGCTACAGTCCATGGGGTTGCAAGAGTTGGACACAACTTAGTGACTAAACTACCACCACCTTTATTTCTTGACAACTGCAGTTAGTGTGATGCAAAAGACCAGTGCATGAAGGGTGTGTTGAACCTTTCAGAGGGAAAAATTTCCCTTAGAACAGAGCAACAGTGGAAGTCAGGAGTTTCAGATATTATTTCCATAAGATGTTACAAAAAGACCTGAGCTAACTTTTAGGCCAACTGAATAACTGGTTCAGCAGTCGAACTAAGTATGAGTTAGATTAGGAAAAAATGTGAAAGTTGTAGGTACTCTTGCCATCCCCAGTGGTATTAAAGAGGAGGCTGTCTGTTTAAAGAGTTAGCTTATTTGTTGATGGCTTTTCAGCAAAGAGAAGCTGAGAATTGGTGTTTAGGAGCTATATTTTCCTGGATCAAGGTCTAAAAAGCTGATTCCATTCTGCAGTGATAGCAAGAGAGGTGATACAGGCATTGCCCAGTGAATATTTCTCAGGAAATAAACTGGGCATCCAACTGCCCACGGGTGGATGATGCCTTGCTGAGCCTCTCTGTGCTTAATGTATTATATTAGGAAAGTGAGTGGAATAGGCATTTTCAAATTGTAAAAATGATCATGTTTTCTGAACTCTTTCTAATGAGCCCTATCAGTAGAAGCATTCCCACTGTGCTTTGTTTCTCAGGCCTTCAGAATGAGCCAATTACTTTTGAAAATGGAACAGGCAGGAGAAACCTGCCAATGACAGCACATCAAGACTGGACCGTGCAGTGGTGCACAGACTTGAACACCGTGTTACTCGAAGTGCAGTCTGTGGACCAGCAACAGGGCCATCACCTGGGAGCTTTGAAAAAGGTATCATCCCATGGCCCACACCAGATCTCCTGGTTTAGAATCTGCCTTTTTAACAAAATCCTCAAAAGAGTCCGATGTACCTAAAATGTTGCAAAGCTCTGTTGTAGGTATGTATGTGTACATACCCTGGAGGTCTGGTGTGCACACACACACATAGGATTTTGATTTGTGATTCTAGCTTAGATCTGAGGAATCATCATTTTTTCTTATAGTACAGGTTACTTCATATCACACTGTGAAGCAATCTGTTCTCAGTTCACTTGTTCACCTTTGTAATGTGGTCATTTCTTCTGGAAAGTTTTGGAAGACTGAAAACTTAAGGCATCTATATTTACTATCAGTCCAATAGCGCTACTCTGTGTATCAAGTACTGTTGTTGTGGTCTACTCTCTAAGTCATGTCCAACTCTTGCAACCGCATGGACTGTAGCCCACCAGGCTCCTCTGTCCATGGGATTTCCCAGGCAAGAGTACTGGAGTGGGTTGCCATGCCCTTCTCCAGTGGATCTTCCTGAGCCAGGGATCAAACCCTCCTCTCCCGCATCTCCTGCATTGACAGGTGGATTCCTTACTGCTAATCCAGTGGGAAGCATGTATTATGTATAATAAATGTACCTTAATATATAGCTTTGAACATAACAGTGATATATATACTTTTTTATGTGCATATATGCACATATGTTCACTTTGGTTTTATTTTGTAAATTCTCTAGGTACCTGGAAAGAATACACAAAAGGAACAGAAACATTTTATTTTGGATAAAATAAAGCTCTGTTAATACATGGACACATTTCTTTAAATGCTTGAAGCTCCCTTGGAATCTAAAAAGCCTGTAGAAGCAGAGCTTTTTCTCTGCAAAGTAAATTGAAAGTGTTTAATAAAATTACTCCAGGGAGAATCATCAACTAGAATGCAGTGGGAGGTCACCTTATGTCAGGGTTCCAGTTTGCTTGCAAATGCTTATTTTTTGTGTGTGTACTGTTTTTTTAAGAGGAATAGTAAAAAAAAAACAATTGATTTTGGAATATCTACGCCAATCTTCATTCCCAACTATAAAGAGCCCTGCCAAGTCTGAAAAGGAAAAAAAGAACAGACTCAGAATTAAAGGGGAAGGAGACGAAATGCATTACTACAGAGAAAAACCTAGAGGAATTACTCTGAGAAAATGTGCAGAAGGGCAAGTTTACTTGTTGAGAGAAATGTGTTCTTTAATCTATGAAAGGACAAATGTGTGTAAAATGATATGTGTGTTCTAAGTCCCTTGGGTCGTGTCCAGATCTTTGCAACCTCATGGACTGTAGCCCCCCAGGCTCCTCTTTCTATGGGATTCTCAAGACAAGAATACTGGAGTGGATTGCCATACCCTCCTCCAGGGGATTTTCCTGACCCAGGGATCAGACCTGAGTCTCCTATAGGCAGTTGGTTTCTTTACCATTAGCACCGCCTGGGAATAGACTTACTTGTGCTTACAGACCCTGACGAATTCTGCGCATCTGTGGCCTGCCCTGTTTGTGATATACCTCAGCATGAAACAACAGAAATGTAGTTTAGAGGTATAGAGTGACAAAGGTGGCAGGATGCTTACACGTATTATCACTATCAGTTCAGTCACTTAGTCGTGTCGACTTTATGCCACAAACCGGACTACAGCATGCCAGGCCTCCCTGTCCATCACCAGCTCCCAGAGTACACTCAAACTCATGTTCATTGAGTCAGGGATGCCATCCAACCATCTCATCCTCTGTCGTCCCTTTCTCCTGCCTTCAGTCTTTCCCACCAACAGAATCTTTTCCAATGAGTCAGTTCTTCTCATCAGGTGGCCAAAGTATTGGAGTTTCAGCTTCAGCATCGTCCTTCCAATAAATGTTCAGGATTGATTTCCTTTAGGACGGACTGGTTGGATTTCCCTGCAGCACAAGGGACTCTCAAGAGTCTTTTCCAACACCGAAGTTCAAAAACATTCATTCTTCAACGCTCAGTTTTCTTTATACTCCAATTCTCACCTCCATACATGACTACTGGAAAAACCATAGCCTTGACTAGATGGACCTTTATTGGCAAAGTAATGTCTCTGCTATTTAATATGCTGTCTAGGTTGGTCATAAATTTTCTTCCAGGAGTAAGTGTCTTTTAATTTCATGGCTGCAGTCGAAATCTACAGTGATGCTTGAGCCAAAAAAAATAAAATAAAGTCTGCCACTGTTTCCACTGTTTCCCCATCTACTTACCATGAAGTGATGGGACTGGATGCTATGATCTTCGTTTTCTGAATGTTGAGCTTTAAGCCAACTTTTTCACTCTCCTCTTTCACTTTCATCAAGAGGCTCTTTTGTTCTTCTTCACTTTCTGACATAAGGGTAATGTCATCTGCATATCTGAGGTTATTCATATTTCTCCCAGCTATCTTGATTCCAGCTTGTGCTTATTCCAGCCCAGCGTTTCTCATGATGTACTCTGCATAGAAGTTAAATAAGCAGGGTGACGATACACAGCCTTGACATACTCTTTTCCCAATTTGAAACCAGTCTGTTGTTCCATGTCCGGTTCTAACTGTTGCTTCCTCACCTGCATATAGGTTTCTCAAGAGGCAGGTCAAGTGGTCTGATATTCCCATCTCTCAGAATTTTCCAGTTTGTGGTGATCCACACAGTCAAAGGCTTTGGCATAGTCAATAAAGAAGAAATAGACATTTTACTGGAACTTTCTTGCTATTTTGATGATCCAGCGAATGTTGGCAATTTGATCTCTGGTTCCTCTGCCTTTTCTAAAACCAGATTGAACATCTGGAAGTTCACAGTTCATATAGAATTGAAGCCTGGCTTGGAGAATTTGGGCATTACTTTACTAGCATGTGAGATGAGTGCAATTGTGCACAGTTTGAACATTCTTTGGCATTGCCTTTCTTTGGGATTGGAATGAAAACGGACCTTTTCCAGTCCTGTGGCCACTGCTGAGTTTTCCAAATTTGCTAGCATATTGAGTGCAACACTTTCACAGTGTCATCTTTTAGGATTTGAAATAGCTCAACTGGAATTTCATTGCCTCCACTAGCTTTGTTCATAGTGATGCTTCCTAAGGTCCACCTGACTTCAAATTCCAGGATATCTCACTCTAGGTGAATGATCACACCATCATTATTATCTGGGTCATGAAGATCTTTTTTGTATAGCTCTTCTGTGTATTCTGGCCACCTCTTCTTAATATCTTTTCCTCTGTTAGGTCCATCTCATTTCTGTCCTTTATTTAACCCATCTTTGCATGAAAAGTTCCCTTGGTATCTCTAATTTTCTTGAAGTGATCTCTAGTCTTTCCAATTTTATTATTTTCCTCTATTTCTTTTCACTGATCACTGAGGAAGGCTTACTTATCTCTCCTTGCTATTCTTTGGAACTCTGTGTTCAAATGGGTATATCTTTCCTTTTCTCCTTTGCCTTTGGCTTCTCTTCTTTTCTTAGCTAGTTGTAAGGCCTCCTCAGACATCTATTTTGTTTTTTTGCATTTCTTTCTCTTGGGGATGTTCTTGATCCCTATCTCTTGTACAATGTCATTAACCTCCACTCATAGGTAATCGGGCACTCAATCTATCATATATATTCCATTAAATCTATTTCTCTCTTCCACTCTATAATCATAAGGGATTTGATTTAGGTCATACCTGAATGGTCTAGTGGTTTTCCCTACTTTCTTCAATTTAAGTCTGTATTTGGCAATAAGGAGTTCATGATCTGAACCACAGTCAGCTCCCAGCCTTGTTTTTGCTGGCTGTATAGAGCTTCTCCATCTTTGGCTACAAATAATATAATCAATCTGATTTTGGTGTTGACCATCTGATGATGTCCACGTGTAGCGTCTTCTCTTGTGTTGTTGGAAGAGGGTGTTTGCTGTGACAAGTGCTTCTCTTGGCAAAACGCTGTTAGCCTTTGCCCTGTCTCATTCTGTACTCCAAGGCCAAATTTGCCTGTTACTCCAGGTGTTTCTTGAATTCCTAATTTTGCATTCCAGTTACCTATAATTAAAAGGATATCTTTTTTGAGTATTAGTTCTAGAAGGTCTTGTAGATCTTCCTACAACCATTCAACTTCAGCTTCTTCAGCATTACTGGTTGGAGTATAGACTTGGATTACTGTGATATTGAATGGTTTCCCCTGGAAATGAACATAGATCATTCCCTCATTCGGGAGACTGCATCCAAGTACTGCATTTTGGACTCTTTTGTTGACTATGATGGCTATTCCATTTCTTCTAAGGTATTTTTGCCCACCATAGTACATATAATGGTCATCTGAGTTAAGTTCACCCATTCCAGTCTATTTTAGTTTGCAGATTCCCAGAAAATTTGGAAAACTCAGCAGTGGCCACAGGACTGGGAAAGGTCAGTTTTCATTCCAATCCCAAAGAAAGCAATGCCAAAGAATGTTTAAACTACCACACAATTGCACTCATCTCACACGCTAGTAAAGTAATGCTCAAAATTCTCCAAGCCAGGCTTCAGCAATATGTGAACTGTGAACTCCTTGATGTTCAGTATGGTTTTAGAAAAGGCAGAGGAACCAGAGATCCAATTGACAACATCCACTGGATCATGGAAAAAGCAACAGAGTTCCAGAAAAACATCTCTTTCTTCTTTATTGACTATGCCAAACCCTTTCACTGTGTGGATCACAATAAACTGTGGAAAATTCTGAAAGAGATGGGAATACCAGACCACCTGACCTGCCTCTTGAGAAATCTGTATGCAGGTCAGGAAGCAACAGTTAGAACTGGACATGGAACAACAGATTGGTTCCAAATAGGAAAAGGAGTACGTCAAGGCTGTATATTGTCACCTTGCTTATTTACCTTCTTTGCAGAGTACATCATGAGAAATGCTGGGCTGGAAGAAGCACAAGCTGGAATCAAGATTGCCAGGAGAAATATCAATAACCTCACATATGCAGATAACACCACCCTTATGGCAGAAGGTGAAGAGGAACTAAAAAGCCTCTTGATGAAAGTGAAAGAGGAGAGTGAAAAAGTTGGCTTAAAGCTCAACATTCAGGAAACGAAGATCATGGCATCTGGTCCCATGACTTCATGGGAAATAGATGGGGAAANAGCAGAAAGTGAGGAGGAGCTAAAAAGCCTCTTGTTGAAAGTGAAAGAGGAGAGTGAAAAAGTTGGCTTAAAGCTCAACATTCAGAAAACGAAGATCATGTCATCTGGTCCCATCACTTCATGGGAAATAGACGGGGAAATAGTAGAAACAGTGTCAGACTTTATTTTCGGGGGCTCCAAAATCACTGCAGATGGTGACTGCAGCCATGAAATTAAAAGGCGCTTACTCCTTGAAAGAAAAGGTATGACCAACCTAGATAGTATATTCAAAAGCAGAGACATTACTTTGCCAACTAAGGTCCATCTAGTCAAGGCTATGATTTTTCCTGTGGTCATGTATGGATGTGAGAGTTGGACTGTGAAGAAGGCTGAGCGCCCAAGAATTGATGCTTTTGAACTGTGGTGTTGGAGAAGACTCTTGCAAGTCCCTTGGACTGCAAGGAGATCCAGCCAGTCCATTCTGAAGGAGATCAACCCTGGGATTTCTTTGAAAGGAATGATGCTAAAACTGAAACTCCAGTACTTTGACCACCTAATGAGAAGAGTTGACTCATTGAAAAAGACCCTGATGCTGGGAGGGATTGGGGGCAGGAGGAGAAGGGGACGACCAAGGATGAGATGGCTGGATGGCCTCATGGACTCAATGAACGTGAGTCTGAGTGAACTCCGGGAGTTGGTGATGGACAGGGAGGCCTGGTGTGCTGCGATTCATGGGGTCGCAAAGAGTCGGACACGACTGAGCGACTGAACGGAACGGAATGGACTCATGTATGATCAGTTACTGAATCTTTTGGATCTCTTTTTCTAAATAAGTAAATGCATACCCCTCCACTCTATTACCACTACTACTTTTTTTGTACTGCGGTGCCAGAGAAGGCTCTGAGAGTCCCTTGGACAACAGGGAGATCAAACCAGTCAATCCTAAAGGTTATCAACCCTGAATATTCATTGAAAGAACTAGTGCTGAAGCTGAAGCTCCAATACTTCAAACACCTGATGTGAAGAACTGACTCACTGGAAAAGACTCTGATGCTGGGAAAGATTGAAGGCAGGAGGAGAAGGGGATGACAGTGGATGAGATGATTGGATGGCATCACTAACTCAATGGACATGAATTTGAGCAAACTCTGGGACATAGTAAAGGACAGGGAAGCCTGGTGTGCTGCAGTCCATGGGGGTCATAAAGAATCGAATATGACCGAGTAACTGAACAACAACTGAACAGAGATCATAGAATTCTTTTTTAAAGTCCATGATGTAAACATAACTGAATAAATATTGGCAAATAAGTAGGGGAGAAGGAATAACTCTGTGTACAGAGTAAGTCCAATTAGTAAATGGAGAAATGATAGAAATACAAGGCCACCATTAGGCAAACACCACAGAAATAAGTGTTGAAGACAAGATCCACAGATGGATGCTGAAATCAGTGGGTGATTAACACAGTTACAAGGCCTACTGGCTACTTCTCCCATCTGCAGAGTGAATGTAAAAGCTTAGGTCAATAAAAAGCACATTTACTCAAAGATAAATCCCCAAGGAACTTTGCATTATAAAAAATATTCATGGAACTTCCGTGATGGCTCAGTGGTAAAGAATCTGCTTGCCAGTGCAGGAGACATCGGTTCAGTACCTAATCCCGGAAGATCCCACATGCTACAGAGCAACTAAGCCCATGCACCACAGCTGTTGAGCCTGTGCTCTGAGGCCAGGACCTGCGATTACTGAGCCCGCACGCCACAACTATTGAAGCCTGTACTCCCTAGAGCCGCACTAGGGAAGTTACCACGATGAGAAGCCCAGGTACCCCAGCTAGAGAGTAGCCCCTGATCTCCAATGTCTGCAACTGGAGAAAAGCCTGCACAGCAATGAGGACCCAGCAAAGAAAGAAATGAAATTATATATAAAAGAGTATTCACTAATGACCCACAATAAAATTAATGGAAACTTTTTTAAAAATCTCTTCAGAAGAGACATGCTAAGAATAAACAACTTTACATCCTTGACATAATGAGATCAGTAAAGATTGGCTACAGCAATGGCCACTCCTCTGCCTTCTGCCGTGTTCAGAATCACCGAAAGTGTATTTTATAAGTTGTGCACAATGGAATTAGACACCTGTTTTCCAAGAGAACATGCAGTAAATGGGAAATAGGTTTTTTGGTTCAGTTCAGTTGCTCAGTCATGTCTGACTCTTCCTGACCCCATGGACTGCAGCACACCAGGCTTCCCTGTCCATCACCAATTTCCAGAACCTGCTCAAACTCATGTCCATCGAGTTGGTGATGCCATGCAACCATTTCATCCTCTGTCATCCCCTTCTCCTCCTGCCTTCAGTCTTTCCCAGCATCAGGGTCTTTTCCAATGAGTCAGTTTTTTGAATCAGGTGGACAAGATATTGGAGCTTCAGCATCAGCATCAGTCTTTCCAATGAATATTCAGGACTGATTTCCTTTAGGATTGACTGGTTTGATCTCCTTGTAGTCCAAGAAACTCTGAAGAGTCTTCTCCAATGCCACAGTTCAAAAGCATCAATTCTTTGGTGCTCATTGTTTGGTTAGTTCATTTTTTTTTAACATATGACGTTTACAGTAAAGAATCAAACATACTGCTGTGTATTTGTGGATATTACAAAGGTCCCCCAAACAGAGTGAAGGGACAGAAATCCAGCAGTGCTTGCAGCCAACCAGTGGAAGGGACACATTTTGTAGTTCTTCTATAAGGAGGTGCCTTTTGGAAATTATCATCTTGGGAGAATTGCATTTTGCAATTCTCTTAAAAGTATGTTGGGCTTCCCAGGTAGCACTAGTGGCAAAGAACCCACCTGCCAATGCAGGAGACATAGAGAAGTGGTTTTGATCCCTGGTTCAGGAAGATTCCCTGGAGGAGAAAATGGCAACCCACTCCAGTATTCTTGCCTGGAGAATTTCATGGACAGAGAAGCCTGGTGGGCTGCAGTCCATGGGGTTGCAAAAGAGTCAGATGCAACTGAGTGACTGACCCCAGCTAAACGTGTCTGTGGTTTGTGCTAAAGACTGCTTATAACTAAATAGCAAGCAAACAATAAGCTGTAAGCATCGTTTAGATAGGAATCTGGATTCTGAGTCTTCATTGATGAAGTCAGGCTCGTGTTTCTCCAGGACTCACTGCAGGAGCAGGGACCCCTGATCCCTCTCCCTATGTTTCGGGAGCTTTGGGGGTAGAGCATCCCCTAGGTCTCCTGGAACAGGAGGGCACGAGGGGCCGGGGACTCTGGTGAAGGCCAGGAGTTGGAGCTCCAGTGGCTTCTTTCCTAAAGGGTGGCTGAGCAGAAGCTGTGAAGGTCAGAGTCTCTATGAGGGCTTCAGCTTCTGGAAATGACCAGCTTGGCATGGAAGGAGTAGCCATGGGCACACAGGAAGTAGGGCAGATAGAAGAGTGAGAGTGTGTGTGTGTGTGTGTGTGTGTGCGTGCACACTTATGTGTTTGAACTTTTCCGGGGAACTTGAGAGGCTTCCCTGGTAGCTCAGCTGGTGAAGAATCCGCCTGCAGTGAGGGAAACCTGGGTTCAATCCCTGTGTTGGGACGATCCCCCAGGGAAGGAAACAACTACCCACTCCAGTATTCTAGCAGAAAGACTTCTGCACTGATAAAGCGAGTGTGATGCTGGAGTGCCTACTAGGTGTTGCTGCTGCTGCTAAGTCGCTTCAGTCGTGTCCTACTCTGTGCGACCGCATAGATGGCAGCCTACTAGGCTCCTCTGTCCCTGGATTCTCCAGGCAAGAATACTGGAGTGGGTTGCCATTTCCTTCTCCGATGCATGCATGCATGCTAAGTTGCTTTAGTCATGTCCGACTCTGTGCGACCCTATGGACTGCAGCCCACCACGCTCCCCTGCCCACAGGATTCTCCAGGCAAGAATACTGGAGTGGGTTGCCATTTCCTTCGCCACTAGTGGCTGTTTCTGGAGGGCAAATGGATGGAATTCCGTCTGTTCACTGCTGTTGGGAGGAAAGGTGACTTGTGTCACAGTGGACTCTGGTGAGGACTCCCACCACTAATGGAGCATGAGAAGACACGATTCTCTCATTGACAACATTCATAAGGTCAGCATTTCAAAGTCAAGGCATTTCCGTAGATGAACAATAGATTCTCACCATCCTAGGCTTGAGTGTTGACATGCTACGTGTCAATATGTTTTATTTTCATTTATTCTTTCTTAGTTCTTTGGTATCAAGAAGTCCAAAAAGGACAGATACACCCTCAATTTCACATTATGATAAAGTTTTCCAAACTTAAGAAGACCAAGTCACATGAATTAGAATCCATTTCAATACGTTTTTAAAAAATTGAAAAATAAGACACTTAGAGCTCACTTGGAAGTGGGCTATAGTAACAGTATTAATCAGTTGCATAATCCACATTAATCAGTCCTGCCTCAACGTTAATCAAAGTTATTAATCAGCTTGATGATCTAAGCAGTTGTCTGAAGAAATGAGTTTGTCTTAGAATTGAAAAAGTGATAATGGAAAAGTTAAAAAAAGAGAGAGTAAGCAAAGGAAAGATATTCCTGTGCTAAAGACTGCTTATAACTAAATAGCAAGCAAACAATAAGCTGTAAGCATCGTTTAGATAGGAATCTGGATTCTGAGTCTTCATTGATGAAGTCAGGCTCGTGTTTCTCCAGGACTCACTGCAGGAGCAGGGACCCCTGATCCCTCTCCCTATGTTTCGGGAGCTTTGGGGGTAGAGCATCCCCTAGGTCTCCTGGAACAGGAGGGCACGAGGGGCGGGGACTCTGGTGAAGGCCAGGAGTTGGAGCTCCAGTGGCTTCTTTCCTAAAGGGTGGCTGAGCAGAAGCTGTGAAGGTCAGAGTCTCTATGAGGGCTTCAGCTTCTGGAAATGACCAGCTTGGCATGGAAGGAGTAGCCATGGGCACACAGGAAGTAGGGCAGATAGAAGAGTGAGAGTGTGTGTGTGTGTGTGTGTGTGTGCGTGATAGGAATCTGGATTCTGAGTCTTCATTGATGAAGTCAGGCTCGTGTTTCTCCAGGACTCACTGCAGGAGCAGGGACCCCTGATCCCTCTCCCTATGTTTCGGGAGCTTTGGGGGTAGAGCATCCCCTAGGTCTCCTGGAACAGGAGGGCACGAGGGGCCGGGGACTCTGGTGAAGGCCAGGAGTTGGAGCTTCATTTATTTCAACACCAGATCTTCTGCTCATATAGAGTGACTGAGTTCTTTTCCCCCATGGCTTGATGTTTTTATTTTCTTTCTTTTTTTTAAATTAATTTTTATTGGAGTATAGCTGCTTTACAGTGTGTTAATTTCTATAGCAAAGTGCATCAGCCATATATATATGGAAAATCCCAGGCAGTGCTAGTGGTGAAGAATCTGCCTGTCAATGCACAAGATGTAAGAGACTCAGGTTCACTTCCTGGGTCAGGAAGATCCTCTGGAGACAGAAATGACAACCCATTCCAGTATTCTTGCCTGGGAAATCCCACGGACAAGAGGAGCCTGGTGGGCTATAGTCCATGGGGTCGCAAAGAGTCAGACACAACTGAGCGACTGAATACACAACATACACACATGTATATATCTTATAGTATTTTCTTCCTTTTCAAGTCACTCAGTTCAGTTCAGTTCAGTCGCTCAGTCATGTCCGACTCTTTGCGACCCCATGAATCGCAGTACGCCAGACCTCCCTGTCCATCACCAACTCCCGGAGTTCACTCAGACTCACGCTCATCGAGTCAGTGATGCCATCCAGCCATCTAATCCTCTGTCGTCCCCTTCTCCTGCCTCCAATCCCTCCCAGCATCAGTCTTTTCCAATGAGTCAACTCTTCGCATCAGGTGGCCAAAGTACTGTAGCTTCAGCTTTAGCATCATTCCTTCCAAAGAAATCCCAGGGTTGATCTTCAGAATGGACTGGCTGGATCTCCTTGCAGTCCAAGGAACTCTCAAGAGTCTTCTCCAACACCACAGTTCAAAAGCATCAATTCTTCGGCGCTCAGCCTTCTTCACAGCCCAACTCTCGCATCCGTACATGACCACAGGAAAAACCATAGCCTTGACTAGACAGACCTTAGTTGGCAAAGTAACGTCTCTGCTTTTGAATATGCTATCTAGGTTGGTCATAACTTTTCTTCCAAGGAGTAAGCGTCTTTTAATTTCACGGCTGCAGTCACCATCTGCAGTGATTTTGGAGCCCTCAAAAATAAAGTCTGACAGTGTTTCTACTGTTTCCCCGCCTATTTCCCATGAAGTGATGGTAAGTACTGTAGCTTCAGCTTTAGCATCATTCCTTCCAAAGAAATCCCAGGGTTGATCTTCAGAATGGACTGGCTGGATCTCCTTGCAGTCCAAGGAACTCTCAAGAGTCTTCTCCAACACCACAGTTCAAAAGCATCAATTCTTCGGCGCTCAGCCTTCTTCACAGCCCAACTCTCGCATCCGTACATGACCACAGGAAAAACCATAGCCTTGACTAGACAGACCTTAGTTGGCAAAGTAACGTCTCTGCTTTTGAATATGCTATCTAGGTTGGTCATAACTTTTCTTCCAAGGAGTAAGCGTCTTTTAATTTCACGGCTGCAGTCACCATCTGCAGTGATTTTGGAGCCCTCAAAAATAAAGTCTGACAGTGTTTCTACTGTTTCCCCGCCTATTTCCCATGAAGTGATGGGGCCAGATACCATGATCTTCGTTTTCTGAATGTTGAGCTTTAAGCCAACTTTTTCACTCTCCTCTTTTACTTTCGTCAAGAGGCTTTTTAGCTCCTCTTCACTTTCTGCCATAAGGGTGGTGTCATCTGCATATCTGAGGTTATTGATATTTCTCCCAACAATCTTGATTCCAGCTTGTGTTTCTTCCAGCCCAGCATTTCTCATGATGTACTCTGAGTAGAAGTTTAAGCAGGGTGACAGTATACAGCCTTGACATACTCCTTTTCATATTTGGAACCAATCTGTTGTTCCATGTCCAGTTCTAATTGTTGCTTCCTGACCTGCATACAGATTTCTCAAGAGGCAGGTCAGGTGGTCTGGTATTCCCATCTCTCTCAGAATTTTCCACAGTGCATTAAGTAGAGTTCCCTGTGCTAAACAGTATTTTCTCATTAGTTATCTATTTTATGTATAGGATCAATAGTGTGTTTGTATAGAATGAATGAGTTTTGATGTATATATCTGAACAAATAATTACTCCTTTTGATTGTTCCTCTTATCTCCATCTAGAGAGAAAGCTGTGTGTAACTGTGTCAGTGCAGAGGGAGTTTCCCGGAATTTTCTCCTTTGCTTTGTTCTTGGAAGAGGGAGGGAAGAGGTTGGGCAAGGTTAATATCCCCTGGAGACTAGTGAATAGCATCTAGGCTGAGGCCACATGTGACATTAAGTAGGCTTAAGCTAAGGCAAGGCTATCATTTCATTGGGCTATTTCAGCCAAGCAAGAGGCCAGCAGGAAGAAATTCAGACTAGTCATTGGCCTCTGTGAAGTTCAGAAAATGGTTGGGTTGATGGAAATGGTCAGGTTTTTATTGATGATGTGAAAACTGAACCATATAAGAAAACTAAGGCTATCCCATCATGACAAAAGCATTCCCGAATCTACACGGAATCTCCCTATAATCAGTGGAAACTCTACTGGAAAAGGTGGATTTGGGAGTTGAAGGTGGAAGTTGGGGGTGTTACCAAAGAAGTATTTTCTGCAGTTCTCTTATATCAAGTAATGATTGTTTCAACAGTGGATTTAGGGTTCTTTTGTTAAAGAAAGCAAAAATCTCCTGAGAGCATATTGTAAGACAGTAGTATAGAATATTGGAAGTAGAACCCAGCAGATTGAGTCACCTTGTACTTGAAGCCTAATTAGAAGTCTTCCTGACTCTTATGGGCTGGGGCCCTGATAACTTTTTCTTCTTTTTAGTATGTCCCCTCTGATCTTCTCCATTTAGACACATCATTTGCATCCAGAGTATAGAGACTAACTACTGTCTTGGGTCAAGCTGGGGCTTCCCTGGTAGCTCAACTAGTAAAGAATCTGCCTGCAATACAGGGGACCCCAGTTCAATTCCTGGGTGGGGAAGATCCCCTGGAGAAGAGTTAAACTACCCACTCCATTATTCTCAGGCTTCCCTCGTGGCTCAGGTCGTAAAGAATCCACCTGCAATGGGGAGACCTGAGTTCGATCCTTATGTTGGGAAGATCCCCTGGAGGAAGACATGGCAACCCACTCCAGTATTCTTGCCTGGAGAATCTCCATGGACAGACAGAGGAGCCTGGTGGGCTACAGTCCATAGGTCATAGGTCAGACACGACTGAGCAACTCAGCACAGCACAGGGCCAAACCTACAATTAAGCAATGAGAAAAAACAAGCATAACGAAAATTGTTTGTAAAGTCGGTCTCATTCCAGTCTTAGCATTCATGGCTGCGAATGAAATCCCCATCACTGAATTCACCTCAGTAAGAAGGAAAATTATGAATTAAATTTATTTTGCAAGAAAAAGCCCTAAAGAATATATTTGTAGATAAAACCAAACGAAAGATAGGATGGGGCACATATGCTAGGTGTGAAGGCAGGGGGTTAGTATTTTAGGTTGGGGCTGGGATTGTGGCGTCAGCAACGAAATATTTGAAGCTTCGGTTACTTTTCTCAAAGGTCAAACATTGTTAACAAGGATACAATTTTCGGTTTATCCTAAAATTTCTTCAGTGTGGCTTGGCAGACGTGAAAGTTTGAGAACCTCGGAAAAACCGTGTCAAAAGGACCTGCTTTGGAGTGATTACGGGGGTGTGGATTTGGTTGATGACACAGACTATTGAGTCCTTACAGAGAATTGTTTGTCTTCCGTTTTTCGATGGCTTTAATTCCTCCAAATTGCTCCTTGAATAATAGGAAAAAGGCAATTTGAATTTCAGTGACAGATTGGACATAACAGGTTGCAACTATTAGGTCTAATTTTACCATACTGAGAAATAAAATTGCCTAAACATAAACATCGATCACTGATGCAGTAAATTAATTTGTACAGAAAAAGTAGTTTAACTGCAGTGCACATTAAACATAGAAAATTTTCAAAATTACTGCTCTCTGAATTAATTTGTACACTTGTTTACTTGTTAAAAGCACACATAAATTCTTTTTTTTTTCCTAAGGCAGTGCGGGTTTTAACTGAGTAAGAAAGAAATATAAAAAGTGGCAAGGAAATATAGAGAAATGCAAATCACACACAATGACGTGAATACTTGAAAACATTTTTCCTGTTTTTATTTTTGTGTTTAGATACTATCTAGAACATGCTTCATTTATCCATAAGATCACTAAAGATGTGCTCATTCCCCTCAACCCATTGTAACAAGATAAATGTGATGTTTTCATAGCCTTGACTTATGTTTGTGAGAATCATAGGCCTGGAATAATTAGGTGAGTTTTATGATTTGGTTCCTCCTTCAGTTTACATTCAAAGGTGTCCTAGGGCTTGGAGCTGTTTGATCGCTTTGCCTTGAGAGCAGTATGACTCAGGAATTCCTTTGTATTTAGCACTTAAAAAAATCAAGGAACATGTTTCATTGTTACCTGTAATTCTATTATGAGGGCTGCAAGGCAAAGTTTGGATGGTATCTTTGTAGATTGTTCCAGCCTCCGTGGAACTGGAGCTGGCAATGCGCTGCTGTTTGATACCATCTCCTGCCTACAGTTTTCAAGGACAGTGGTTCGATTCAAATACAATTCTGATAAGTGGCAGGTTTTCGTGTCTTTAATGCCTTGACAAGGGCATCACTCTCAGGAGAGGGAGGTGAAACCATTTGAACGAGGAGTCCGTCTCTGCTCCTTTGTGCTGACACACTAAGATAATGGACAATTAAGAGAGCCTTCACCGCAGGTGAAAGGATGGGGTTATCACTAATATAAAGGAGCCCATGGGGTGCTGGGGGATGAAGGAGAAGAGGGATGGGAATTTTTTTAAAGGAATATAAAACACACAGATGAGGCGCCTAATAACTGTTCACATATTGCTCTTTCACAGGGAATAATGGTGAGTGATTGGAGTGTTCACTTGTGCTTGCTGTAACTTAAAAAAGAAAAAATCTGGCTCATTGCATTTGACACAAAGTATGCAGAAACTTAGCCCTGTGCTGGCCTGCCTCTCCTGGTGGAGGGGAGCCCAGACAATGAAGGGGTTTGTTTGTGTGGAGTCTGGCTCTTAGACTGCCTTCCACGGGGCTTTGCAAAATGACTCGTGATAGTCTAGAGGCAGCGGTTGTCAACCTTGACTGCATCCCCCAGGGCCCCGACCCTAAGAGGGTCTGATTTAATTGGTCTGGCATGGACCCAGTATTTTAAAAGCTCCTCGGATGATTCCAAGGTGTACCCAAGTTGTAGGCTATTGCTACAGGGTCTGTAACAGAAGGATCAAGTCCCTCCATACTTCGGTTCCCTAGCAGACTGTCTGATTTTGTAAGAGATTTGAATAATGTGTGTACTGTTATTAGAGAAGCTGTGTACTGATGTATTTCTAACAACCATCTAGTGTGTATATGGGCCCCATAGTGAGCGCTCAGGTGCCTCTGGAGAGAAGTCCTTCCTCTCTCAAATGCTGTTTCTCATTTGCCCTCATTGTCTTTTAGTTTCTGTTTTTTCTTTTTTTTCTAGTAGATTATTGGAGCTTCCTGGCTTCCCAGGTAGCATTAATGGTAGAGAACCTACCTGCTAACGCAGGAGACAAGAAACATGGGTTCTATCCCTGGGAAGATCCCCTGCAGGAGGAAATGGCAATCCACTCCAGTATTCTTGCCTGGAGAATCCCATGGACAGAGAGGAGCCTGGTGGACTACAGTCCATGGGGTCACAAAGAGTGGGACACGACTGAAGGGACTTAGTGTGAATTGGCACTTCCTCTTCCTGAGAGGGCATGGATAAATGATCCTAGGCAGAGAGTGAGTAGCCTGGTGAAGACAGACTTGCTGCTACCTCATTCAGGGTCATTGTGCAATTTAGTACCAGCAACTTTGTACCTGCTCTTCTTAATCTGATGGGGTAGCTGCTCTGCGTGCATGTAAATTACAGGGGAAAGCTCCTGGTACCATTCAGAACTCAGAAAAGTGAGACAGCCCTGAGTATTTCCAAACCGAGTGGAGAAGAGGTTAACTGATTTTCTTTTGACTTAAACTTTCATTTGTCTGGAAGAGCCCCAAACAACAATAGAGTGCATAGTGCTTCTGATAAGTATGGGTTCTCCTCAGCCTGAAGAGATGTGTGTGATAAGATAAGATGGCTTGAAAAAAAAAAAAGAGAGAGAGCTTGAGGGAAGGAATAGGAGGGGAGGGAGAGAGAAGTATGTTAACTGCTCTGACTGCAAAATACCCCCTGGTAGTCAGAGATAAGACACCTTGAGCTACTCAGAAGACCTTAAACAGGATGTAAATGAAGCCAATAAAAATCATTTGAGATCAAGCTACTTTTCTACTGCCCTCCTGTTTCCAGCTTTGACAGCAGAAGGCTTAATTTACTGTATGACATTCCACACTTACGTGCAGAACCCAGGAAGTTGCCTGAGACTGATAGGAGCCAGTGCAAAAAAAAAAAAAAAAAAGATATCTATGGTTTCTCAAGAGGGCCAGACTTAAGGCATGCAATCAGCAGTTCTAGTCATGCCTTCCTGAGTGCAAAAAGAGTATTGCTGATCATCGCGAGGCCCTGCCTCCTTCCTCTCTCCCTCCTTCACTTACTCATTTGCCTTGTCTTCCGTTTTATGATGACCTTCATTCTTTGTAATGGTTCATGGGATGAGCAGCATTTCATAGCCTATTGATATTTCTCATCAAGCTAATGCAGCTTGAAAGTAATTATCCACCAAACTTTATTTTTGGTGGATTTTTCCATGTTCACATTTGAAACGAGCTGTTTACTCACAAGTCTGTAGCCGAATCAGGTAACATCCAGCCTTTATGTACTTGGAACTTTATAACTTTTCAAAATGGTTACTGTCTGTTTCTAGAAATTTGCAGGCTGCTGCCAACAACACTTCTACAGAGAGGAAGTAATTTCTGGGAGCTAGTTGAATGTTACGCTGGAAAGACTGGAAACTTGGAGTCCTATCTATAGTAGGAGCAGGCAGTGTTAAGAGTTGGGAAAGCAAAGGATCATGATGTCCTTTTCTTTCCGAAAAAGTTGCCTCTTGGAAGAGATGGGATTTAATTGGGTCTTTGGGTGAGGGAGAGAAAGATTTCCATCACCCCTGCTCTAGTGTGGAGTGGCCAATGTGGAAAAGACACGGCCAGGCAGAGGGAACTTGAAGCAGAGGATTGAAATGATTCAGAGGGCATAGAAACAATAGTGGTTTTCAAATTCAGAAATACAGAGGAAGCACCCTAAAAGTTTCCTAAAACTGAGGATTTCAGAGCCCATCCCCTGAAAGTTCACTGTCAGCAGACCTGGGGAGGGGTGTGTGGAGGAGTTTGTAACTGTTCAACTGACTGGGGTGCAGGTTGGTGGATTATGCTGAGGAACGCTGCTCTTGGTCATCTGGTTGGGCAGAGGGTCAGCCTTTGGTTTCCTTGTGTGGGGTCATGGTAGCTGTAGTGATGACGGAGAAAAGGGAACATGGAGGAAGTTGAGGAGGCCCCTTTATTGTATCCCTCACTGGGTGAGTGGTCGAAAATGTGGCTCCAGAGGCAAGAGCACGAGAAGGATGAAGCTGACCACAACGCTAATCTGATGGAACCTTTTCTTCTGCTTTTATTTGCCAATACTTGACCCAATGGAACTGCTCCCCCCAGAGGAGAGGATGGAAAGGAGAGAGGAAGGGAGGGCACGTGCCTGCATGCTAAGTCGCTTCAGTTATATCCAGCTCTTTGCAACCTCATGGACCGTAGCCTGACAGGTTCCTCTGTGCATGAGATTCTCCAGGCAAAAATATTGGAGTGGGTTGCCGTGCCCTCCTCCAGGGGATCTTCCTGACCCAGGGATCAAACACACATCTCATGTCTTCTGTATTGGCAGGTGGGTTCTTTACCACTAGTGCCACCTGGGAAGCCCTAGGGAGGGAGAGAAGCATTATAAAAAAAAAAAACTGGAGGTGTGTGTTTGTATGTGTGTGTGTGTGTGGTTTTTAAGGAGAAGGGGACGACCGAGGATGAGATGGCTGGATGGCATCACGGACTCAATGGACGTGAGTCTGAGTGAACTCCGGGAGTTGGTGATGGACAGGGAGGCCTGGCGTGCTGCGATTCATGGGGTCGCAAGGAGTCGGACACGACTGAGCGACTGAACGACAACAACGAGCTGGAAGGCAATGGCACCCCACTCCAGTACTCTTGCCTGGAAAATCCCATGGACGGAGGAGCCTGGTAGCTGCAGTCCATGGGGTCGCTAAGAGTCGGACACCACTGAGTAACTTCACTTTCACTTCTCACTTTCATGCATTGGAGAAGGAAATGGCAACCTACTCCAGTGTTCTTGCCTGGAGAATCCCAGGGACAGTGGAGCCTGATGGGCTGCCGTCTATGGGGTCGCACAGAGTCAGACACGACTGAAGCGACTTAGCAGCAGCAGCAGCAGCAGCTGGAAGTAAAATTAAGAAATAGGCTGTCCTGAGCTGTCAAACTGCAGGTTACAGGTTCAAAGAATTGACTGTTAGGTTTTTGTTTTTCTCCATACAATTAAAGGCTTCCTTGGTGGCTCAGAGGGTAAAGAATCTGCTTGCAATCCAGAGACACAGGTTTGATACCTGGGTCAGAAAGATCCCCTGGAGAAGGGAATGGCTAACCATTCCAGTATTCTTGCCTGGAAAATTCCATGGACAGAGGAGCCTGGCTGGTTGCAGTCCATAGAGTCACAAAGAATCAGACACAACTGAGCGCCTAACATTTTATACAATTAAACAATGCTTGCTCCTTGGAAAGAAAGCTGTGACACGCCTAGATAGCATGTTAAAACGCAGAGACATCACTTTACCAACAATAATCTGTATAGTCAAAACTATGGTTTTCCCAGTGGTCATGTACGGATGTGAAAGACCATAAAGAAGCCTGAGTACCGAAGAACTGATGCTTTTGAACTGTGGTGCTGGAGAAGACTCTTCAGAGTCCCTTGGACAGCAATGAGATCAAACCAGTCTCATTGGAAAAAGGAAAGCAACCCTGAATATCCATTGGAAGACTGATGCTGAAGCTGAAACTCCCAATACTGGCCACCTGACGGGAAGAGCCGACTCATTGGAAGAGATCTGGTGCTCATAAAGGTTGATGGCAAAAGGAGAAGAGGGGTGGGGCAGAGGATGAGATGGTGAGACAGTGTCTGCGACTCTTTGGATATGAGATTGAGCCAACTCCAGGAGATAGTGGAGGACAGAGGAGCCAGGCTTGCTGCAGTCATGGTATCCCAGGGACAGTGGAGCCTGATGGGCTGCCGTCTATGGGGTCGCACAGAGTCAGACACGACTGAAGCGACTTAGCAGCAGCAGCAGCAGCAGCTGGAAGTAAAATTAAGAAATAGGCTGTCCTGAGCTGTCAAACTGCAGGTTACAGGTTCAAAGAATTGACTGTTAGGTTTTTGTTTTTCTCCATACAATTAAAGGCTTCCTTGGTGGCTCAGAGGGTAAAGAATCTGCTTGCAATCCAGAGACACAGGTTTGATACCTGGGTCAGAAAGATCCCCTGGAGAAGGGAATGGCTAACCATTCCAGTATTCTTGCCTGGAAAATTCCATGGACAGAGGAGCCTGGCTGGTTGCAGTCCATAGAGTCACAAAGAATCAGACACAACTGAGCGCCTAACATTTTATACAATTAAACAATGCTTGCTCCTTGGAAAGAAAGCTGTGACACGCCTAGATAGCATGTTAAAACGCAGAGACATCACTTTACCAACAATAATCTGTATAGTCAAAACTATGGTTTTCCCAGTGGTCATGTACGGATGTGAAAGACCATAAAGAAGCCTGAGTACCGAAGAACTGATGCTTTTGAACTGTGGTGCTGGAGAAGACTCTTCAGAGTCCCTTGGACAGCAATGAGATCAAACCAGTCTCATTGGAAAAAGGAAAGCAACCCTGAATATCCATTGGAAGACTGATGCTGAAGCTGAAACTCCCAATACTGGCCACCTGACGGGAAGAGCCGACTCATTGGAAGAGATCTGGTGCTCATAAAGGTTGATGGCAAAAGGAGAAGAGGGGTGGGGCAGAGGATGAGATGGTGAGACAGTGTCTGCGACTCTTTGGATATGAGATTGAGCCAACTCCAGGAGATAGTGGAGGACAGAGGAGCCAGGCTTGCTGCAGTCCATGGGATCACAGAGAGTTGGACATCACTTAGTGCCTGGACAACAGTAATATATGTGTGTAGACTTATGCCAGTTAGCATAAACTGGTTTTATAAAGAAAAAAAAAAAAACACAATGGAATCTTTAACAACAAAGAACAATGTGAAACACTATTTTAAGTTCATTCATTTACCCATAAAAACTGGATGACTAGGTGGCATTTGAGGCAGTTGTGTTTTAGGGGGAGGTGGGGAAGGATGGACTGGGAGAATTACCTGACACTTAGATCAAGCTGCTTGCCTGAACAAGAGGGAATAGGGCTTCGGTTTTAACAACCCCATGAGCTGCTATTGTTAGTGCACATTGTAACCTGTTACTCATTCTTGCTGATCTGTGTTTTCATCTGTAAAATTAGTGTGTTTTTTTCCTCCAAAGGCTAAGACTTCTCACAGATCTTAAATCTAACACTTCATATATATGAAAAGTTAAGAATGACAGCTTTGACTTCCTTTTCTCTATGTAGGCTTCAATCAGATTCATTTATTTTCTTTCCCTTGATCCCTCAAGTCAGACTCAGAGGTATGCATAAGCCATGCCAAACCACATCAGGTCATCTTAAGAGAAAAGAGTGGAGCTCAGATGTGGGAGGAGGCTTTGTAGAGGTTCAGAAACCAGTGGTTTCTTGCAGACAACTTTGAGTCAGTCAAGATCCCAGAATTGTGCCAGTTGGTTTTATGTCTTTGGCTATTAGAAACATGCTTCTGCAAGGGTCATACCCATAGGTTTTGAACATATGCAGATGTATGCTATCCATATTCCTCTTTTCAAAAACAAATTTTAAAACTCCAAAACAAAAGCAGAGAAACACTGCTATCAATTTCTCGATGAAAATTATTCAGAATTGGTGCATTTCACATGTGAACTAAGCAGTTACATATTATCTGAGTAGAGTTTCTTTATTTACTGAGTCATATTTGGTTTTCAGTGGAATTTTGTACACTCTTTGTTCTGTACGTTGGAGAAACTTCATCTTAGTTACATATATAAACAAGCCATATATATAAGGCTTATATATATATATAAAGGCTTATATATAAAAAGGCTTATATATACATAAGCCTTTATATATATATATATATAATGCATATCTATATACACACATATAGTATAATACAATTATATATATATACATATGTGTTAAATATATAATTGAGCATACAGTACATATAATTTAATAAAAGTAATATATCTAATAATAAACTTCATCTTAGTTACATGTATAAATAAGGCAATATTACACACATCTATACACACACATATTTTAATACAGTTCAGTTCAGTCGTTCAGTTGTGTCCAACTCTTTGCGACCTCATGGACTGCAGCACACCAAGCTTCCCTGTCCATCACCAACTCCCGGAGCTTACTCAAACTCATGTCCATTGAGTCGGTGATGCCATCCAACCATTTCATTCTCTGTCGTCCCCTTCTCCTGCTTTCAACCTTTCCCACATCAAGGTCTTTTCAAATGAGTCAGCTCTTTGCATCAGGTGGCCAAAGTATTGGAGTTTCAGCTGCAACATCAGTCCTTCCAATGAACACCCAGGACTGATTTCCTTTAGGATGGACTGGTTGGATCGCCTTGCAGTCCAAGGGACTCTCAAGAGTTTTCTCCAACACCACAGTTCAAAAGCATCAGTTCTGCGCTAGCTTCCTTTATAGTTCAACTCTCATGTCCATACATGACTACTGGAAAAACCATAGCCTTAACTAGATGGACCTTTGTTGACAAAGTAATGTCTCTGCTTTTTAATATGCTAAGTTGGTCATAACTTTCCTTGCAAGGAGTAAGCATCTTTTAAATTCATGGCTGCAATCACCATCTGCAGTGATTTTGGAGCCCCCCAAAATAAAGTCTGACACTTTCCACTGTTTGCCCATCTATTTCCCATGAAGTGATGGGACCAGATGCCATGATCTTGGTTTTCTGAATGTTGAGCTTTAAGCCAACTTTTTCACTCTCTTCTTTCACTTTCATCAAGAGGCTCTTGAGTTCCTCTTCACTTTCTGCCATAAGGGTGGTGTCATCTGCATATCTGAGGTTCTTGATATTTCTCCCGGCAATCTTGATTCCAGCTTGTGCTCCATCATACATATTCATACATATGCATAAGTATATGTATATGTGTTAAATATATGATTGAGTATACAACATATATAATTCAATAAAAATAATACATGTGATATATATTAATAAGTAAAAAAAATTGCGTCTAGAGCTTCCCCTAATGAAGTGCACTTCATTAAGGCATGATTGTACATATACACATATTAAGTGGCAAATTATATGATTAACACTTTGTAATGAGAAAAAGAAAAGATATTTTTAAAAAACTATACAAATAAGATCATTGATATTAATGACCTGTGTAGAAATATTTTGTTATGCCATAATTAGAGTTATATTAAGAACATACTTTTATCCTTTGCCATTTGTAAACATTATTCCATTTAACATAAATGGCTCCTTGTATCACTGGAGTTACTTGGGATCCAACATCACTTTTCAATTTTAGTTTTACTATGTAAGTGTTAATGTGAAAGTTAATGATTCTTTTCAAACACCATAGAAATTCTATCCTGTGAGGATGTATTGGCGATTTGTTTTGTAGATCTCAACATAGGCATAGAATCTCAAGATAGTCCAGCATCCACCAATTTTTAAATACCACCAATAGTACATAAGATCTTCCCTGGTGGCTCAGAGGGTAAAGAATCTGCCTACAATGCAGGAGACCTGGGTTCCATCCCTGGGTTGGGAAGATCCCCTGGAGAAGGGAATGGCAACCTCCTCCAGTATTCTAGCCTGGAGAAGCCCATGGAGAGAGGAGCCTGGCGGGCTACTGTCCATGGGGTCTCAAAGAGTCAGATACGACTGAGCGACTAACATAGTGTATAACTTCCCCATAAAGTGCATGAACACTGATTGGGTAGGAGGCTACCTACACAAACTAGCCTGAGTTGCAGCTGCTGGGTGTTTAGCTAGGTGCATTCACTAGCTGTCTGAGTGTGAGGCTAACCTCTGTACCTTAAAATAAAAAGAAAATAATAATTTTGCCTTAGATCTTAATTCCTATCATGTTTAGACACAGGAACCTCAAAATCAAGAATACTGATGACCACTGTATTATAATACCAAATGGATAATTCTAGTAGTAATTTCCTCCCTAATCTTTATAACAGCTTTTTCTATATTAGCACACCATATTTATCACTATACTGCACAATGAACCCACAGGGGTGCTAATTGGTCATTAATTAAATTTTAGCCTTTCAACACTTTTGTATTCTCCAGTGGCTTTATCTGCAGTGAAGTATACAATGTGGCCTCTTTAAACTGCCAAAAATTCATGTCAGCTTTGCGGCTGCCCTGGGTATGATACAGGTGGAATTCAGCTCAAGTGAATACCACTTCAGGACTGTTATAATTCCTTGTGACCCAAAATTTGCCAACCCTGAATCAAAGCCTACATGCTGGAAAAATATTCAGAAGAGTTTTATATGACAAAACATTCTCATACACCAATTTCCTCTTTGAAATAGAATTTGATCACTTTGTCTAAACATTCTAATGTGTTAGGGCAGTTTTTCAAAAAAGCCATTATTAACATGATGGAAGGATTTGTCTGAGGTCCATCATTCACCAATAAAGCCATTTTCAAATTTAACTTTCTTAGTGGAAGAATCCCTTTTACTTTACCTCTACCTCAGTGAAGAGAGTAACTTACAGGTACAATGATTAACATGGTAACTGAGAAATTTGTTGAGTATATTTCAAAAGATGTGGCTACATCTTCAAAGCTTTATAGGTATATTTCATCCTAGAGCAAAAGATTTTGAAGCAAAATAGAATTTACCCTCAAGAAATTTCTCAACAAGTAAAATAGTGAGATATTGGGCTAGTGTCAGACCTGTGGAATGTGGTTTCAGGATTTTGAATGCAAGCTATCCTATCATGGGAATTTTACTCCACTAATGAATTAATCACAGCTTGCTGTGTGGAGCTATTAAAGAATGAGCTAAAGCACATTGATTTTCAGGGTAATTATTATTAGCATTCAGAAGATTTTGTTTTGGTATTTTTTTTTTTTTTAAACAACAAAGATGTCCCTTAAGTCCTTTAAAATTCTTAGAATCTCAATATGGAAAAAAGAAACAACTAAATTAGTTAATTTTTATTCCTTTATAATGTTTTCACATTTTCAGTTATAAGGTAAAGGTAGCTATGGCTTTTAGAGCAGCAGTAGTAATTTTAGTACCTTTTATATTGCAGTAGTTTAGAAAGCTCTTTCATACAATGTCATGTTTGATTCTAAGAATATTAACTATGAGGAAGGCTAGAATTTTATTATTTATTTTGTTATAGACAAGCAAGTAAAAACTTTTAGTTATCAGACCTAAACACATAGTAGGTGCTTCATAAATGTTGGCTAAATAAATGAGTAAATGAAATAAGCAGTGAAGAAGTGCTTCAAATTCTTTGTGGTATGAGGTCATAAATACAAGTCTTCTAAGTAATGAAAACATGCCTTCTAACTCAAAATAGTTGAGATAAAAAGAAAACAGATTTGGGAAATTCACTGTGATGATGGCTGTCATTATTAAAGGAGAGATAAATACGTTAAATGATGTAGAAAGCTCACAGTCACAGCACTGTAAGCAGATGTGTAGCACAAGACTGCCAATTATTGAACGCCAAGAGCTTGGTGCTTATCATTAGTTATCTATATCTTTAAGTGAGCCAAAAGATGGGAACAGCAAAGCCGTGCTCACCCCCTGCCCCCCGTCACTGGAAACCACTTTTCCTTCTGTCTGGCTTCAGAAACACATCTTGGTTTCCGTGAGAGAGACGATGAGTGTTTTTTAACTGGTTTCACGTCAGCTTTTTCCTCTGATTTGAGAGGTGGAGTTAAGTGTGAACTGCTTAAGAATGCACTGTTTTCTGTTTAATTTGGCGGTAGAAGATGGAATTCATTGAGCTCCGTCTGTTCAAGTGAACTTTAAGCAACAGCAAGCAAAACATTTGTACTTCTCTGCACACGTAATAGAAATGTGTCTGGTGAAAGAGCCAGCTTGGCTCTAAAAACCAGGATTACCTAAGGAGGGGCTGAGGTGGGGTGATAACAACTTCTTATCTCTTCTATTGGCTCATCCTAAGCAGTGAACCTCTTTTTTTTTTTTTTAAGGGAGTATTGAAAGGAAAAATAAATAGCCTCTGAGCTCTGGTATCTGGAATTCATCTTGACTGTGTTAAAAAAATGTGTCCCTCCATTGTCTGCTCCCGCGTTTGCTATCATTAATAACTGACCACCCTTTTCCCTCATAGCCTGTTAATGCATGTAGTTGGTCCTTCCAGAACAATGTGTGATATTACAGAATTATAAAGCATCTGTGAACTACATATAATTGTAAGGTTCACTTTTCTCTTTTGAGCACCCAATAAAGAGTATTTCTTTTCAAGTAGATAAATAAGTTGTATGACAAAGGAGTGAATTTAATGCAGGATGGTGGGTTTTTTTTTCAAAAGTATGATAGTTATGTTACTAAAGTGGCCGCCTTTCTAAAGCTGTTGACATTTCTGTTGAGAATGAAAGGAAACAATTGTGTAATAATGCATAATGGTTTATTTACAGTGACCATATCCTTCAGCAATTTAGATCATTGCTTTAAAAATGTGTTGTGCAATTTGGTTAGGTGATTTTAAATATGATGATGCAGAGTTGTTACTGTGATGACTCTGGGTTGACGGGACAAATATCCTTGTTACCTGTGTGTACTAAACACACATTTCAAAATATGTTCTCTCTTAATAGCACCTAACTTCTCTCAGCCTTTGTGTACCCAGTATATTTTCCTCAAGGTTCTGTTTGTCTTAAGGTGTCTTAAGTTAAGGAGTGGAAAAAGGACTATGAACTCTAATATAAAAGCTCGCTCCTTCTAGCATGCTGGATAAAGAAAGAACCATTTTCCAGTCAGTGGAAGAATTAACCTGGAAATTTGTTTCGATCTCATGTTTTTACCTGTTGTCCTACACTTAAAAAAAAATCATCCGCTGAATGAACTTATTTTGATGTTAAATAATGCAATGATTGGGACTTTGCTGTTGGCTTTGACAGTAAAGAAGCTGCCTACAATGCAGGATACCTGGGTTTGAACCCTGGGTGGGAAAGATCTGGAGAAGCAGAAGGGAATGGCTACCCACTCCAGTATCCTTGCCTGAAGAATTCCATGGACAGACGAGCCTGGTGCGCTCCAGTCCATAGGGTTCACCAAGGGTCTGACACGAGTGAGTAACTAACACCAAGTATAACAGTGCAATGATTGTACTGCTAGTGTTTTAAGGATAAAAGAGGTGATTACAAAAGTCCATACTTGGCTTCAGAATTACCCAGTAAATACTCATTCCAAGGTTATCTGTCTGTAAAGACCTGATATTATATCATATGTATGATAATTTAACACAGTCAGCTTGGATTTACGGTTCATTAATTTTTAGATATCACCAACTATTTATATTTTATTTTCTTGATGACTGAATATACAGCTATGAATGCTTAAGACACTCTTTGGTACCTCTGTACTGGTACCTCTGTACCAGTCCTTAAAGCTGATATTCCAGTGGTTCCATTAAAGAAAAGAAAATGCTAAAATATGTTTATACTGCACATATAAGAAGCTTACATGTGAAAACGTTAATACATGCAACACATACAAGTCTTTTTGTTTACATATGCACCTTTTCTTCCAGCAATGATAGGTGCCCTAGAAACGTTCACTAATCTTTGTAACACCCTAGAGGGTAAGTAGCAAGAATTATTATCTTCATATTGCAGGTGAAATACCTAGGTAGGGGCAGATTAAATGACTTGGCCAGGTCACTCTCTAAGTCCGTTATGAAGCTAGAAATAAAACTCCAGACTCTTGACTTTTAGTTTTCATTCTGAGTCATTGACCTCCAAAAACAGAGGTACCAGAGCTGTCAGTATTTGGTCTTCTTTTCCACTCTTGAAAAGTAACCAGTGATCTAAATCCTGTTCCTGTTAAAGAAATCTTGCACACACATGATACTGAGACCTCGAAGGGTGGTTTAGCAAGAACCCTGCAGTTACAGTGAATGAACTCAGGTAGCGAAGGACATCAGTAGGCCAGCTTCTCGTGGGGCCAACCCTACAAAGAACTAAAAGTATTAGAAATTTCCATAACTTCAGAGACTCGGATAACTTCTTTAAAACGTTGAGTCAATCCACTTTGTTATTTGTCTTTCTCCTTAATAATTTCAGGATTGCCCATACTGTTGGAGTCCGCATTCTAAAAGACTTGGTCCCTGCCTCCAGAAGCATGTAACTTACCCTCTGCTACATTGCAGGCACATTCTTTACCTTTTGAGCCCCCAGGGAAGCCCAACTAAGACCTGCTTGATAGTGCAAAAAATTAAAAAAAAAAAAAGCTTTAGCATCCCCCTAGACCTTCCTGAACATCTTCTCTTCCTCTTTCTTTGATCTTTTTTTAATTGACTACTTGAGTTGGACTTGAAGGTGAAAGAAAAGCCGGACCCTCAGCAGCATTTTTCTTCCATAGTGACAGGCTGTAGACAGACATTATCAGCCCCACATTTGGCTACCAGGCAGCCCCACCTGGGGTGTATTCGCCTGTCTGTCCCCCAGCAGCCAGGATAAAATCACAGCCAATCTTTGCTTTCTCCTCCCAGGTTGGTCCATGAGGGGCGATGGCTCATGTCAGAGAGGTAGTACTTCCTGCTCTGGTGTCTTTTTCCCTGTGCAATCCCTCCTTCTAGCATGACTTCACTTTTCTGTTAGTGAGCACTTTCCCCCATAAATATGACCGAACAGGTGTGGCTCTGCCGCTAACTGAGTTTCCAGCTGTCCTCCTCCGATGCAGACCCAGCAAAATCTGTTGTTTTGTCCTTTCAAGCAGACTAGAGAACCATCAAGCCCGAGATGGAGGTCTTCCTTGCAGGATATGGCAGTTTTGTTGCCAGAAGATGGTCGGGAAAGCCTGGCTGGCTAACAAAGACAGGCCTTCAGCGGTTGGGTGTAGTTCCAGTTCTGTATCCCCTTTGGCAGGAGCACAGAGGCTGCTGCAGTGTGGCCAGCCAGCAAAATTAGGAAATAAGGACCTCTTTTATTTACTCAGGCTGCTGAATCATGGGCATTCCTGTCTGCTTGGAGAAAAGTCAGGCGGCTCTCCTTTCCACTGCAAATCTCAGGAGTGTTCGAGACTTTCATCTCCGAGTGTTCACACACTTGTTGTAATGTGCTTTATGGAAATGCTGAAACTCAGCAAGTACAGTTGCTGTAGAAAAACATCTGCACTAACTGTGCACACAATTTCATCTTTAAATAGACTTCTAGGCCATGGAGTTGGTTTCCAGCAAAGTTGTATCTGTGTATTTTTATTTTTTTCCCCTTTCCTTCTTCCCGTTGTAAGAGGTACAGCTCTCCGAGAGTCAGCTAGTGTGAAGTGATTGATTCCAAAAATTAAAATTTAACGTGGACATGTTAAGTACTTCACATTGAAATGCAGAAAACTTGCCATAACACAGAAAGACATTCCTGTTAGTAGCACTTAGTGAGTGCTGAAGGGAAAAAAAAAAAGTTCAAGTTGACTCTGTAATGGGGATTGAAAGAATCCTCCATAGTTTCTTCCAGATGAAAAAAACAACTTGAAATTGTTTAGGTCTGTAGCTAGCCATGTAAGCATCGTTTGAGCCGTGCATGCCAAAAAAACTTAAGGTGATGGAAATGGGTAGCTTGCAGAGACTAAGGTAGACCTCAGAGAATATTGGCAACACCACCACTAACACAAAAGTCTGGGGCGATACTGATACCCTTAGAGCATGAACTAACACCCCTGGGAGTTTCCTCAGTGAGTTCCTTGTGCATCCCAAGGAGAACAGGCTCAGTTATAGCCCTAGCAAATAAGCATTTTATAATTTTGACTTTAAAACAGAAACCAGCTTTTTGTGGAACCTTTGTTTATTCTTCTAAAGTAGCATTCCCTACTCAAACTTTCTACTTCTGCTCAATGTCCTCCATTCTGCAGCCTGTGAATCCGGTAGGGCAATTTCCATGCATCTCAGTTAGGGATACATCATCTGTGATTATCACATCTTTTCGCCAAGATCAAGTAATAGGGACAGGAGAGAGAATGAAGAGAAGGTTTCTAGCTCCCTTGAATCTTGGTTTGAGTAAAAACTCCTGACCCTCACTTCACTTGACTGTATTTGAAATTTACAAGCTTAGGAGAACTGTTAGGTAATAGGTATAATCAGGCATGGCCAAAGACAAGAACCTGATTTAAGCATGGTGTCAAGGATTGCACCGTGTGTATAATAGTCTATTGCTCTATAATTTTGGTGTGTTGTTTTATAATAATATATCATGCCAAGGCACAATCTGCAATTTAATAATAGATTCACTTGCTAAATTATCAAGCTTATGTTATATTCTTTCAGTCTAGATGCATGACTAATTTCTGATTCACTGTTTTCCCCAACTGTACACAGATAATGTGTTTGAAAATATTTTTAAGTGAAACAACAGGATATAAGCCAAAATAATAAATGTGTGAAAACTGACAGATTTTCCTTCTAGAATGCTGAGCCAAATTTAATAAAATATTATAATTTTCATAATATACCTATTATATAAATATTATAATTTAAAATTTAAATTTTTGTAAAATATTAGAAATTTTTAATTAGGAAAAAATATTTCAAGACTGGTTTGTTTTAGGGCTACCAGCTATAGATGGCTTATTTTCTTTAAGGGAAAAGCTAAATCATCATTGAGGTTGTTTTTGTTTTTAATTTTTCAAAATTGTTTCTCTATATGTTCGCTGATGAGCTTACTTGCATATATTCTTTACAGGTATTTACCTTTAAATTGAAATCACACCAACAATTCTCAAACTCTTTCTTATGCTGGAAACATGTTGGCTTATAGACGGATATAAATGAGGATGCAAAATCATGTGGCTTTCAACTTGTATTGCGAAGCTTTGTTGCAGTGGGCAGGAATCCAGGAATGGTGTTTGGTTGTTTTCTCAGAGTTAGATGGTTGCCATCTGGCATTGATAGTGAGATGGTGTTGTCATCAGTTTCTAGATGCAGGAAAGGAATGATCCTCATCTGTTTCCTGTGGATAAGCAAGAGGTTGATGATCTAGTAAAATCTCGTTACCTTAAAGAAAGCAGACGTGGAATTTGTTTACATAATGCTCGCCAGTTTCTCCTTTTATGTTAATAATATAGCTTGCTAGTGAACTTCAGCTTTGAAGGATTTTAAAATGTATTTGATCGCATTCTAATTGCGTCTTATTAGAATACCTCAATAATATTCTTAACCAGACCTATTCTAATAGAATCGCTATCTCCCCAACCCTACCCCATGGTCCTTACTTGTCGGCATTTATGAAAAATCTTGCTCCTTTGGAGAGTGAAAAGCTTCTGCGATGTCTTCTAATCATGAATGATAGACTAGAATTGTTTTGAAAAGTCAGAGGTTTCACAGTCTATTTAAGAGGTCTCATTTTCCACTTGGATGTTAAGAATGTGACAGAAGTAAGAGTGTACACTTGCTGCAAACATGGTTAAAAAAAACCACCTAATAGAAGGTAGAGTTACTTTATGGATGGCTCGCTAAGGTTATATCTGGCTTTCAGGCTTGTTTGTCTTCTCTTTGTTACTCATAAATCTTTCAGCATTTACCATAATCATTTATCACTTTTCCTGTTTCCAGTTTTTCACAAGTTGCTTTGTCTCCGCTCACCTCAAAGTGCAGGTCCTGTTTGGCTAAGGAAGTTCATGCTGCTGAAGCTTTAGCAAAAGGAAGAAATGGCGGGCCACCTCTTGAACTTTCCAAACAAAATACACTATTACATTCTGACCCTGTGAAACTCTCATTTTTTTTTCTTGATCCTGGCTGATCCTAGCTACATGTAATATCTAGTCATACCCTTCTAACATCTAATAATCCATTTTCTGGTCTATGCTATTCGAATCTTACAGTTATTGAAGAAATCCTGGTTGTCTTTTATTACACAAGACATAATTATTATTGTGTTTTCTGTCTTCTTTCATGTGCTTACTTTTTAATATTTTTTGCTGAATGCAATAAGGTCTGTATCAATAAGAACCCCATAAAAGAGTTTGGCCTGCAGAATTGCCTTTTCCTACAAAAACAAGCAAAATGCAGAGGGAATTTTTTATTAAATATTAGACATCTGGGTTGACTGCATTAATTTTAAATCATTCTTGTAATATTTCCTCTTTTCATTTGGTCTTTCAGATGCTCACATAATATGCAAATCATTTTAGAATGAATACAAAAGAAACATTAAATATATTAAAATCTGCATTTTAATAAAATTGTCAATGCATAATATATACCTTGCTCCAAGGAAGAATGATAAAAAGTAATAAAGGGGTAATTTAGACATTGAACTATTTAATATCGTTTTATATTTTACAAGCCAGCTAGAAGTCAACGTAGAAGAAAAGCTTTGGGCTCAGATTTGAAAGTGTTCTATCCAAATAGTCTCTCCTCCTTTTTTTTCCCCTCACAAGGTTCAGGTTGGCCCCACCCTGTGTACTTGCTGAAAGAGCACAGTAAATCTGTTCTTGAACTCTCGACCCAGAAAGTGAAAAGTTCTCATCTTCTCGTTGCAGATGGAGTGGATGTAGAGGATGACCCCACTTGCTCCTGGCCAGCTTCCTCACCTTCGAGCAAGGACCAGACGTCCCCCAGCCACGGAGAAGGTTGCGATTTTGGAGAGGAAGAAGGTGGCCCCGGACTCCCGTATCCGTGCCAGTTCTGTGACAAGTCATTCAGCCGTCTCAGCTACCTAAAGCACCATGAGCAGAGTCACAGTGACAAGCTGCCTTTCAAGTGCACCTACTGCAGCCGGCTGTTCAAACACAAGCGGAGCCGAGACCGCCACATCAAACTCCACACCGGGGACAAGAAGTACCACTGCAGTGAGTGCGACGCCGCCTTCTCCAGAAGTGATCACCTGAAGATCCACTTGAAGACTCACACGTCCAACAAGCCATATAAATGTGCCATTTGTCGCCGTGGGTTCCTGTCCTCTAGTTCCTTACACGGGCACATGCAGGTCCACGAGAGGAACAAGGACGGCTCCCAGTCGGGTTCCAGGCTGGAGGACTGGAAGATGAAGGACACTCAGAAGTGCAGTCAGTGTGAGGAAGGCTTTGACTTCCCGGAAGACCTCCAAAAGCACATTGCCGAGTGCCACCCCGAGTGCTCCCCGAACGAGGACCGGGCGGCCCTCCAGTGTGTCTACTGCCACGAGCTATTCGTGGAGGAGACCTCCTTGATGAACCACATGGAGCAGATGCACGGCGGGGAGAAGAAGAACTCCTGCAGCATCTGTTCCGAGAGCTTCCACAGCGTCGAGGACTGTACAGCCACATGGACAGTCACCAGCAACCGGAGTCGTGCAACCACAGCAACAGCCCTTCCCTGGTCACGGTGGGCTACACCTCCGTGTCCAGCACGACCCCGGACTCCAACCTCTCAGTGGACAGCTCGACCATGGTGGAGGCCGCCCCACCCATCCCAAAGAGTCGGGGGAGGAAGCGGGCCGCTCAGCAGACCCCGGACATGACTGTCCCCTCGAGTAAACAGGCGAAGGTCACCTACAGCTGTATTTACTGCAACAAGCAGTTGTTTTCCAGTCTGGCGGTTCTGCAGATTCACCTGAAAACTATGCATTTAGATAAGCCAGAGCAGGCCCACATCTGTCAGTACTGCTTGGAGGTACTGCCCTCCCTCTATAACCTCAATGAACATCTTAAGCAAGTGCATGAAGCTCAGGACCCAGGTCTGATCGTTTCTGCCTTGCCCGCCATAGTCTACCAGTGCAACTTCTGCTCTGAAGTTGTCAACGACCTCAACACCCTTCAGGAACACATCCGATGTTCTCACGGATTTGCGAACCCCGCGGCGAAGGACAGCAATGCTTTCTTCTGTCCCCACTGCTACATGGGGTTCCTCACTGACTCTTCGCTGGAAGAGCATATAAGACAGGTCCATTGTGACCTCAGTGGCTCCCGATTTGGGTCCCCAGTGCTTGGGACTCCGAAAGAGCCAGTCGTAGAAGTCTATTCTTGTTCCTATTGTACAAATTCCCCCATATTCAACAGCGTTCTTAAACTGAACAAGCACATCAAAGAGAATCATAAAAACATTCCCTTGGCCCTGAATTATATCCACAATGGGAAGAAATCCAGGGCCTTGAGTCCCCTGTCACCTGTGGCCATAGAGCAGACATCTCTGAAGATGATGCAGGCGGTAGGAGGGGCGCCTGCAAGGCAGGCTGGAGAATATATCTGTAATCAATGTGGTGCTAAGTACACGTCCCTGGATGGCTTTCAGACTCACCTGAAGACCCACCTGGACACCGTGCTCCCGAAACTGACTGTCCTCAGTGCAACAAGGAGTTCCCCAACCAAGAGTCCCTGCTGAAGCACGTGACCATTCATTTCATGATCACCTCCACATACTACATCTGTGAGAGCTGTGACAAGCAGTTCACGTCGGTGGACGACCTGCAGAAACACCTGCTGGACATGCACACCTTCGTCTTCTTCCGCTGCACCCTCTGCCAGGAGGTGTTCGACTCCAAGGTCTCCATCCAACTCCACCTGGCCGTGAAGCACAGCAATGAGAAGAAAGTGTATCGCTGCACCTCCTGCAACTGGGACTTCCGCAACGAGACGGACCTGCAGCTGCACGTGAAGCACAACCACCTGGAGAACCAGGGCAAAGTGCACAAGTGCATTTTCTGCGGCGAGTCCTTCGGCACCGAGGTGGAGCTGCAGTGTCACATCACCACGCACAGCAAGAAGTACAACTGCCAGTTCTGCAGCAAGGCCTTCCACGCCATCATCCTGCTGGAGAAGCACCTGCGGGAGAAGCACTGCGTGTTCGACACCAAGACGCCCAACTGCGGTGCAAATGGGGCCTCAGAGCCAGGCCAGAAGGAGGAGGTGGAGTTGCAGACCCTGCTGACCAACAGCCAGGAGTCCCACAACAGCCACGACGGCAGCGAGGAGGACGTGGACACCTCGGAGCCCATGTACGGCTGCGACATCTGCGGGGCAGCCTACACCATGGAGACGCTCCTGCAGAACCATCAGCTCCGGGACCACAACATCCGGCCGGGGGAGAGCGCCATCGTCAAGAAGAAAGCCGAGCTCATCAAAGGGAACTACAAGTGCAACGTCTGCTCGCGGACCTTCTTCTCGGAGAACGGCCTCCGGGAGCACATGCAGACGCACCTGGGCCCCGTGAAACATTACATGTGCCCCATCTGTGGGGAGCGCTTCCCCTCGCTCCTGACCTTGACCGAACATAAGGTCACGCACAGTAAGAGCCTGGATACAGGAAACTGCCGCATCTGCAAGATGCCATTGCAGAGCGAGGAGGAGTTCCTGGAGCATGCCAGATGCACCCCGACCTGCGGAACTCCCTGACGGGGTTCCGCTGCGTGGTTTGCATGCAGACGGTGACCTCCACCCTGGAGCTCAAAATCCACGGGACGTTCCACATGCAGAAGACGGGCAACGGGGCCACAGTCCAGGCCACTGGCCGCGGCCCGCATGTCCCCAAACTGTACAAGTGTGCATCCTGTCTCAAAGAATTCCGTTCCAAGCAAGATCTGGTGAAACTGGACATCAATGGCCTGCCCTACGGTCTGTGTGCCGGCTGTGTGAACCTCAGTAAGAGCGCCAGTCCTGGGGTCAACCTCGCTCCTGGCTCCAGTCGACCGGGCCTGGGCCAGACCGAGAACCTGGGGGCCGTGGAGGGCAAGGGCAAGGCTGGCGCCCCCAAGACACGCTGCTCCAGCTGCAACGTGAAGTTTGAGTCCGAAAGTGAACTCCAGAACCACATTCAAACGGTCCACCGAGAGCTGGTGCCCGACAGCAACAGCACGCAGTTGAAAACGCCGCAAGTCTCACCCATGCCCAGAATCAGCCCCTCGCAATCGGATGAGGTAACTCGCCTTTTTGTAATGCTTGCCCTTTAACCTCCCCAAACATCCCTCTCCACTCTAGGTTTACCCTTTCCTCAGCTTTATTCGTTGGCCTGTGCAGAGAGATGCTTTAGATCAAAAGGCAGTGGTGGTTTTCCACCTGGCCATTAAAAAGGATGGCTTGCTTCTTGGGAAGCAGCAATTCGGGCTTGAATGGTGCAAAGTAGGACTAATTCCAGACTCCCTAGGATGCTGTCTTCTCTGTGACTGAAGAGACCGGCTCTCATGCCAACACCACCTGAGATCTGGAATCTCAGTGTAGTGTCACCGTGAGTTGAAATCCCCACATCCGACTTGTGTGTATGGCTGAGAGAGAATGATATAAAAACGAGATGTTATGAGCCGACATGCTGGCGTAAATGAAAAAGAATGTGTATATTTGTGGATAACAAATTGGGTAGGGATGGCTTTTTAATATGGCGTTGTCACCCTCACTGTTTGTCTTTGTCTTCTGGGTGGTGAATTTTTAAGAGCCCTTCCATTTATTAAGGTCTATGCTCCACGCTGGTTTTAAAGGGTCTCTCCCCAAGTCTTCACTCTGTGGATTTGGAACATTTTCTTAGCTGAAGAGTCATTTTGTGTTCCTCCCCTCCACAGTTGAAAAACAAGTTCATTTACAGTGAAATAGTTTTGTAAGTCATCCTTCCTTGAAGCAGAGCCGAGGATGGCTTGTTTTATTATAATTTCTTTCTGCTTTATCACCTGGTTTCTAATAGCTCTCTCCCTGTTCCTACCTGTCTGTATCTGGAGATCCAACCAAAATGAAAACCCCAGGGAGACCCGTCTCCCTTCAGTCTGGGGTCACTGCCTTTTCCTTATCTTGTCTCTGCACTCAGCCCCTCTCCGAGGCCCCCTGCAGCTCCCTGCAGATAGCCATCAGTCAGCTGGTAGGGGAGAGCTGAGAAGACGAACACAGAGCCCCTCTTCCCCAGATGTGGGCTCTGTGTGAACAGGCAGGCTCCCCAACTTTGAAGTCGCTTTCCCCTCTCTCCTCCGCAAGTAAATCCTCACCTTTCTGTCCTCTAAAGAAATGAAATCTTTTCAAACCGGAAGGACGTCGTTTTGATAATGGTTCATGACGCGCGTGTTGGATCAAATCATTTCTTTGGAAGCAAATATTGCTAGTTGTCATCATATGAACTGAAATGTTTCCCAACTTTTTATGTCTATCATGTTTAAACCTAGAGAAAAGTTAAGGGAATAACACAAAGAACAGGTGTGTGTGTGTGTTCTTATATCCATGTCACAAATCTGCCAGATAGGAACATTTTGTCAGATTTTTCTCTGTCTTTGTAACCTTTTTTTTATTAAGCTGAGCTACATGGAAGTAAACTGTAGATAACATATTTCCTAAGAATAAGGGCATTTTCTTACTTAACCATAGTATCGTTAGCCCAGAAATTATTGAAATCAGCTAAAGGTGAAAGGTACTCAGTTGTGTCCGACTCTTCAACCCCATGGACTGACATCAACCAGGCTCCTCCGTCCGTGGAATCAGCTAAAGAGATGAAATAAATCTGTACTATCTTATACAAGTCCATATTCAGATTTCCCCAAATGTTTTATTTTTAAATACTTTTGAAAAAGAATTCTTAAAAAAAAAGCATGTTTTCAAAAAAATTATTCCTCTCTTTTGTTGTGTTTTACATATATAGAAGGGTTTTTATATTCAGATTTAATTTAAATAGTGCCTAAAAGGGGTTTAAAATTAATTAATATGTGTGTGTGTATGATTGTGGTGGTATGCATTTAAAGTAAAGCAAAATTCAGTTCTTAGTAGATTGTTTTTGGAAAGGAATTTGCCTGTTTCTTATCTGTTCATGGTTTAGATTTTCTGATATTTCTAAATTGCTCTGTATTGTACCATTTAGGGAAATTCTCTGGTGGCTTAGACGATAAAGAATCTACCTACAGTGCAGGAGACCCAGGTTCAATCCCTGGGTCAGGAAGATCCCCTGGAGAAGGGAATGGCTACCTACTCCAGTATTCTTGCCTAGAGAATTCCATGGACAGAGGAGCCTGGTGGGCTATAGTTTATGGGGTCACAAAGAGTCAAACATGACTTATCAACTGAAGAACAACATAGTACCATTTGAGGTGAAATATTTTAAAAATGAAGGAGGGCATTTTAATTGTCTTTACCTATTAATTTGGTTAGAGTTGATTTGGGAAATTTGCCTTTTTTAATAGTATTTTTAAAATATCTTGGCCCAATTTATTTATTTATATTTGTTTATTTATTTTTACTCTTTGGCTGAAAGGCATGTGGGATCTTAAGTTCCCCAACCAAGATTGAACCTGCACCCCTTACAGTGGAAGGCGAAGTCTTAACTACTGCTAGGGAATTCCAAGGGAAATTTATCTTTAAGGGATGGTCAAGTCTTCAGTTATACCTGAAATCTTAATGATAATTATAAAGCTTAACTATATCCTTCACTTACAGAGAATAATACGTTTAAAAGTACTTTTTAATTTAATTCTTACAATACTTTTTTTTAATAGTATTTTTAAAATATCTTGGCCCAATTTATTTATTTATATTTGTTTATTTATTTTTACTCTTTGGCTGAAAGGCATGTGGGATCTTAGGTTCCCCAACCAAGATTGAACCTGCACCCCTTACAGTGGAAGGCGAAGTCTTAACTACTGCTAGGGAATTCCAAGGGAAATTTATCTTTAAGGGATGGTCAAGTCTTCAGTTATACCTGAAATCTTAATGATAATTATAAAGCTTAACTATATCCTTCACTTACAGAGAATAATACGTTTAAAAGTACTTTTTAATTTTAATTCTTACAATACTGTTTTTTAAGCACCTAGCTACTGAGGGTTAAAAAGGACTCCATGCAAAAGAATACCTTCTTATTAAATCTGACTAATAATAACTTGTACCAGTGTCATTAATTGACTAGATATTAAGATTCAGTTGTACATTTTTTCTTTGTGCCTTAACAGTACACTAATCTATTCAACATTTTTACCCTTGTTACTGTTTTTCTTTATTATGCTATTTGTCGTAAAAATTTTATGTGCCTACTTCCTTTCTGATACTCTCCACCATAAAAAAATGTAAGTAGACCATATTATTTGGACTTGACTTAGAAAATTATCTAAAGATTTGTAAAGTTTTACAAAAATGAGCCTAAAAAATACATTGACGAGGAAGACATAATAGAGTTTTAGTTTGTTCTCATTCTTTGTTAGTCAAATTAAGCCTCTGTGACTTCTCATTGTGAATATTGTGGAAATTTTTATCAGCAGAAGTAAAGGTGAAGCTATTACATAAGAGTGTGCCAAAAAGCAGGCATACCATGTAGGGTTAAATTTTATCACAAAAAGAAATACCATGTGTATGTTCATTGACTTAGATGTCTTAGTTGGAATTAAAGGACTTAGCAATGTAGGTGGTATTTTCTTCTCTTCTTCTTGCTGAGGATTGAGGCTTCAGAAAAGAAAAGAAGACCTTGGGAGATAATAAAACCTGAAATCCAGATATTGTCAAGAGCCAGGTTAGATTTTTCTGGACTCTGACTTACAGTCACAAAAGAGTAATGATAGAAACTGGAATGCATCTTCCAAAGACTGGAAAAAGACAATTATTTGTTCCAGACTAGAGTGCCTATTTAGAAGGGATTTAGATATAATCTATAGAAGGATAAGTACTATATAAACCCATATAATCCAAGAAATAGATGAAAGACATGGTATATGACAATAAAGACGGGTGATAATAAGCAGCTGTCATGTGATGAAGAAATTTGGAATTGAAGACAGAAGACTTGAATTTAAATTCCCACTTCTTCTGTGTGATGACTTCTGAATTTGTGAAAAATGTTCTCTTTGTACCAAAATTCTATGAGTATCAACCTAAAATTGTGGTGGGGACTTTGTTTTGAATAAAAAATGGGCGGTGGAGGAAAACCTATTCATTTCCATTTGCTCCTCAAAGATTGACTGTCAATCATATGAATTTGTACCTGCAATGATTCCATAAATGGCAGAGAGAGTTTGAGGCAGGAAGAACACTGGATATCTAGCATTTCCACACATGAAGCACTTTGCAGACTTACTGACCTTTACTACATGTTGAGTAAATGTTAGTTCTTCTTTCGGAGTTCGTTGACACTAGCCTGGCTCCCTGGTCAGGCGCTGCCCCATCTGACCCTCAAAGGGTAGTGTCCTGATGATATTGGAAGCAGGTATCCATCTGCCTTCATTTCCTTAAGATCCTTCATAGCCAGGTTTCTCTGGGGGTTTATATATTCACATTTCAGTTCACATCATCCCACTATTCCATTGAAATTGCTCTTGCAAGGGTTCAGTTCAGTTCAGTTGCTCTTTGCGACCCCGTGAATNGGTTCAGGGATCATGATGATGATGCCATGATCATGTCAGAATTTAAACTGTGTTAAAACCCAGTGGGTGGGAGCCAGGGTAAGAATTTTGTCCTTGATTATGGTATTCACAGTCTTTTAATCTGTTGTCATTTAATCTGTGAATGAGGATAATAATCCCTCCTTTATTTTCACAGTTTTGTTGCTAGTGATTTTGACCTGTAAGAGTTTTTACAGGTTGTAAAACATGATTCAATTTTGAATGCATGCATGCTAAGTCACTTCAGTTGTGTCTGACTCTTTGAGACCCTATGGACCATAGCCTGCCAGGCTCCTCTGTCCATGGTATTCTGCAGGCAAGAATATTGGAGTGGGTTGCCATACCCTCCTCCAGGGATCTTCCCAACCTGAGATTGAACCCATGTCCCTTATGTCTCCTGCATTGGAGACATAAGCACTACCATTAGCACTACCTGGAAAGCTTATAATTCAATTGTAAGAAATTATTGCTTTACTACAGAAATGATTATCAACAATGGTTCCTGCCTCTTAGTATTTATATGTTAGATTTTTTAAAAAAAAAAAAAACCAGAAAAATCCCTCCAAACAATACAAAAATGTTCACAAAGCTATTTGTAACAACTAAGCACAAATTATTTTTAGTGTGTGCCAAGTGTGGGAATGTAAAGTGAACAGTGGGGATGAGGCTTAATGTTGATAAAACTGCATATTATGAATTACCCTATCCATTTATTCCCACTTGTTATTATGAAAATGCTCACACATGCACCTAGATTTAATAATTGTTGACATTTAGCCATGTTATCTGTATGTGACCATTTATGCTTTTTCTGGATCTATTGAAAGTAAATTGCAAACATCATGCCATTTCATGTCTAAACATTCAGTTTGCATCTCTTAATAAAAAGAATATTTACCTATATAATCATAATACCATTAGGATATCAAGAAAGTTAATGTAGTAATCCCCCAATATTGTCTAGTAACCAGCTAAGATTCACATTTCCTCAATTTCCCCCCAAATCTTTCTATATGTTTTCTCCCTAAATCAGAAACTACACATTGCATTCACCTCAAACTACATTTATTGCTGTCACTTTTCTCTGTTTTATTTGAGAACAGTCTTTCCAGTTTTGTTCTCCCTTATGCATTAACTTTTTGAAGATAACTGGCCTAGTGTATTTTTTGTTTTGAAGACTGTTCTGGATTTGTGTAAATTTTTTTCTGCAAAGAAACACTTGTTCCTCTCTCCCTGCATTTCCTGAAAATTGGATGTTTCATCTAATGGCTTAATTAGATTCATGTCGGGGCTTCCCAAGCGGCACTAGTGGTAAAGAACCTACCTGCCAGTGCACGAGATGTGAGAGGCACAGGTTCGATTCCTGAGTCAGGAAGATCCCCTGGAGGCGGGCATGGCAACCCTCTCCAGTATTCTTGCCTGGAGAATCCCACGCACAGAGGAGCCTGGTGGGCTGTGATCGATAGGGTCTCAAAGAGCCGGACAGGACTGAAGTGATTTAGCACTCATATATTTTAGATTGGAGTACTTTATTATGATGCATTATACTTCATATTGTATCACACTGAGAGAGACATAATGTCCACTATTCGTGGTTGTAAGCTAACTAGCTTGATTATAGTAAGTACCACCAGATAAGTCACTGTGAAGGGACATACCCCTTTCTGTTTGCTGTTGTCAAAGGAGGAGACTGTGTCTCTCAGAAAAACCTTTCTCCTCAAGATTTTAGCATCCATTAATGAGCTTCCCTGGTGGCTCAGACAGTAAAAAGTCTGCCTGCGATGCAGGAGACCTGGGTTTTGATCCTGGTTCAGAAAGATTCCCTGGAGAAGGCAATGGCAGCCCACTCCAGTATTCTTGCCTGGGGAAATCCGATGGACAGGGAAGCCTGGTGGGCTACAGTCCATGGGGTCGCCAAGAGTCAGACACCACTGAGCCACTAACACTCTGATAATTATCCTGGACCATTTTATTGGCGTTGCAAAATGGTGGATTTCTAATTTTGTCATCTCTTACTGTCAGCCTTTGGTAAAGAAAAGCTTTCCCTCATCAAAAAAGCATGAACTACACGTCTTCCTAAAAAATCATGATGCTTCTGTGACTTTATTGTCAATTTTCAGAACAAGAGATTCGTGTGATTGTCTCTTCGATGGCGGCAGCTGAGATTTTTCTTTCCTTTTGTTTTGGAGGATTACTGTGGACTCATTGAAGTTTTTTTATACTTAGTGTTTTGTTTTTTAAAAATCAAAGCAATTACAACTACAAAGTATAATTTTTTTTTTTAATTTGATGAGGCTAAATGTGAAGCCTAAGTCCTAATGGAATATAGATTGAATGGGGAGGGAGGTTAATCAGAATAATGTGTTTTTTTAAAGTATACATTATTAGAGATCCTAATCATTTTTTTTTAATTTATGAGATGCTCTTTTCTCAAAGTCTCTGAGTACCTTAACCAGAGTATCACTGAAAACAAGAATGTCAAAAAGGCACATTTAAATTGTTCTCAAAATCAATCAAAAATAATGAGGTGCTGGGAAAAAGTTGTATCCTTGATAATTACATCTATCAGTATCAGAAAACAAAAGAGAACAATCAGGAGATGACAACTCCACTCCCAAGTAGCACATTAAAAAAAGGCTAATGAAAAAAAAAAGTCTCTTTTAAAAATTGTACTGAATTAGCATTTCAAGTAAATTGACAACTTAAGCGTTGATAAAGGCCAATCTGGAGCCCAAACAATGGAAGTTCTGTTTCTACTTTTATCTGCTTTTAAAAGAAATGATCTCACTTGACTTTCTTTGGTTGTTGTCCTCTATATAATTGGAAGTTTAGTCACTCAGTGATGTCCGACTCTTTTGCAACCCCTTGGACTATAGCCCACCAGGCTCCTGTGTCCATAGAATTCTCCAGGCAAGAATACTGGAGTGGGATGCTATTTTCTTCTTCCCGACCCAGGGATTGAACCCAGGTCTCCCACGTTGCAGGCAGATTCTTTACCGTCTGAGCCACCAGGGAAGCTCGTATACAAAGCATTTGTCCTACTGGAGAAAACAGTCCTTCTTTACTCTTCAGGGGTCAGGGAGTCCCTGGAGTATTGTGCTTGATTTAGAGCTCTATTTATTGAAAAACTGATGTGGAAGAAAGTAACAAGGCTGGTGAAAGTTGCTTAAAGCATTTCTTAAACCAAACCTCTATTTTCATTCTGCAAAGGGGTTCCTGTAACTGTCACTTTCAACAAGAAGTTCAACTTGTTCTTTATAGCTGCAGAACCTGAACTTAGGACCATCGAGTGAAAGTAGCGGAAAAGTCAGTTTGTGCTGAGAATGAGGAAGAATTCCTTCATAAACTCAGCTGTACAGAGCTGTAATGGCTTTACCTCCAAGGGCATGAGCCAACACTTTGAGAGGTTACAGTCACTTTACTTAAAGATGGTATAAAAGCAGGAGTCTCTCAAATATTTTGCTATAATTATAATTATATATTTTATCATTATAATAAGGAATACGAGTCTACAAGTATAAAAAGGAACGAGTCTATAATTATAAGGAATGTCTTAAAGGTCATTTTAAAATTAGTTTAAAATTTTGAGGGTAAAAATTTTATTTTTTAGTGGTCTGTTATTTTTAAATAGATTTTATTTTTTTAACTTCTTATTTTATATGAGAGTATAGGTGATTAACACTGGTGTGTTAATTTCACATGTACAGCAAAGTAACTCAGTTATTCATATACACATATCTATTCTTTTTCAAATTCTTTTCCAGTTTAGAAAAGAATTGTTGTGTTCTATCGAGCAGAGTTACCTGTGCTATACAGTAGGTCTTATTAGTTATCCATTTTAAACACAGCATGTGTGCCTGTCAATCCCAAACCAAGAAAAAAAAAAAAAAGAATTTTATATCAAAGCTTTAAAAAGAAAACCACAGCACATCCAAATTTGTGTATCACTGCTTTTTATTTAGGAGATACGAGATGTATGATGAGATGAAGTTTAAGTTATAGCATTTTAAGACCACGTTCTTGATCACATTAAATTCTTAACTCTATCGAGTCCCAAATTTAGGAGCTTTTACATCAGAATAGGACTCTCTTAATAAGAATAGAAAGTAACATTTTAGATATTGTCTTCAGAGTAGAATTAGTATTTGAATTATCAGTAGTAGTGACAAAAGCATTTTCTTTCAATGATGAAGAAAACTGGTATGCATAGATCTCCCAGTGTGTCAGTTCACTTTGAAGGCAGTAGTAAGTGCTGGTATTTTATTATTTTGGCTTGTCAAGTGATTTTATTCTTTATTATTAGACCAAGAAAAAAAAAGCCCTAGTATATTCCACCAACATATTCATCAGTCATCATTTTTGGAGACAGTTTTCGACATATTGTATGTTTTACTGTGCTAACAAGAGAAAAGACTAGCCATTAAGTTTATGTTTCTTTGTTTTTCAGCAAGGTCACATATCAGGAATGATGCTGGAAGTATGCTAATAAACAATATATAATGTAGGTCATCTGGGAGTAAGAAATATTTTCTAACTAGTTCTAAAGGGAAATATTGTTAAAAAAGGGAGCGATGTTATTTACGCAACACATGTTGCTCTATATGTCACCATCAAAAGCATCTTGTAAACAGCTCAGCGCAGTAAATCTTCGTTGGTGATTGTCAGGGTTTTTCAAGTCCGTGTTAAATTTAGACACAGCACACTCAATTCACAACATGCCTAATGTACAAAGCCTGTTAGATTATGTAGAAAGCTTCTGCTGGAAATCAGCCTGCACTTCTGTGTTGTTCAAGGAATACCATCCTCTGATGCAGAAGCAAATACTATGTTAAGAGAAAATAATTAAGAAAACTTTACATTAAAAACATTTACTTTTAACTGCTAATAAAAGGATGCTACTTTTTTTTTTTTGCTTAACTTTGATTTTGTTGAGTTCTTTAAAATTAATTGCAGTTGACAGTCTGATATTTTCTATTGCTACCATTAGTAAAGCAATTTTATGTGACTGCTGATGAAGTGGTAATTCTGTTAGAACGCCTTAACAAACTGTCATTGATGTGATTTTACAAATGTCATTTTCTCACTTTCGGGAGAGTTTCAAATGGATTATTTCATAATGCTTTGTTTTTGTTTTCCAAGGTGGTTTTTAATTGTAACTATCAAGTTTCATCATAAAGGCAATTATGTAACTGTGTTCTGGAAAACTTAAAAGCAATACTTTACTTATTGAGTTCATCTAATATGTACTAAGCTGTATAGGGGACACAGAGATAAAGATGAGAAATCGTAAAGGCTGCCTTTATCAGAGAGCCCTACTTTTAGAATTGAGAATTCATTTCCGGAAGAGTGTCATACTGAATGACGTTAAGTCAGATAGAGAAGGAGAAATATCGTATGACATCCCTTTTAGGTGGAATCTAAAAAGAAATTATACAAATGAACTTACAAAACAGAAAGAGACTCATATTTACAGCTCAGTGCAGTAAATCCTCCTTGGTGATTGTCAGGGTTTTTCTTACTTAAGAAACAAACTTATGATTGTCAGGAGGAAGAGATAGGGACTTCGGGAAGGTCATGTACACATTGCTATATTTAAAATGGATAACCAACAAAGACCTACTGCATAGCACATGGAACTTTGATCAATGTTATATGCCAGCCTAGATGGGAGGGGGGACTTGGGGGAGAATGGATGCATGTATATGTATGACTGAGTCCCTTCACTGATCACCTGTACCTACCACAACATTATTAATCAGCTGTACCCCAATACAAAATAGAGAGTTTAAAGTTTTGGGGAAAAAGACAGAGAGAATTTATTTCTATTACCAGCTGTAAGGCACTGTGACATTAGGCACATTATTCTACTTCCCTGGACCTCAGTTTCTTTATTTTGATACAAGAATTATAATGAATACTGTTCTGTCTATTCACAAGACTTTTGTGTAATGATGAAACAGTGTTGGAATATTCGATGTAACATGATTTCTTTATAGGAGATAAGTATTTAAATGCTGCTGCTGCTACTGCTGCTAAGTCAATTCAGTCATGTCTGACTGTGCAACCCCATAGACGGCAGCCCACTAGGCTCCCCCGTCCCTGGGACTCTCCAGGCAAGAACACTGGAGTGGGTTGCCATTTCCTTCTCCAATGCATGAAAGTGAAAAGTGAAAGTGAAGTCGCTCAGTCATGTCCGACTCTTAGCGACCCCAAGGACTGCAGCCTACCAGGCTCCTCCGTCCATGGGATTTTCCAGGCAAGAGAACTGGAGTGGGGTGCCATTTAAATGCTAGTGTTCAGCAACTTCTGAAACATCATCTAAATTTCATACTTCAGCTAAAAATTATCGTCTCTAAATCTCCTAGCTAGATTTTGTGAATCTTCACTTACTGGCTGTTTTGTGTGGGTATCTCGAAGCAACCCTGCAGTTACGTGGTTCAGAATGAAAGTGTGCCTGATCCTCAAAGACACAGGTTTTTGAAACTCAGCCACGCTTTACATGTATTTTCAATACCAACTTCTGTTTTTATAATGTAGGAATCTTTAAACATGTATTGTACTCTAATTATGTGTCTTCATTTCTTCCAACTGTTTGCAACGAAAAACATAATGTTTGGATCAAGCCATGGGTCATAGTAGAGAACTCAAAATTTTGCCCAAATAGCCCTACAGACATTTATTTAACAGCATGGTCTCAGGAAAATTCTGTGACCAGGTAGGGTTTGTTTTTTGGGGGGTTTTGTTTGTTTGTTTGTTTTTTAAGAAAAAATTTAAAAGATGCATGTGTCTAAGTAATTCTGTTTATACTTGTTTCCTCAGAAGAAGACCTATCAGTGCATCAAGTGTCAGATGGTTTTCTACAATGAATGGGATATTCAGGTGCATGTTGCAAATCACATGATTGGTAAGTGACACTCGAACCTTCTTACGGATAGATTTTCCTCTTCCTTGTGTACATCAATGCCTATATAATTAAACAGAGTTAAAGATGAATTAATTGTTCAGCCATCAATCATTTACCTAGGCATGATTGATTTTTTTATTACTATTATTAGGCCTGATAAGGCATTAGCACATTTTATTTTCTGCAAGGGCTAGTTTAGACTTCTGCAGAGGATTATATATCTACTGCCAGTCAAAACACAGGTGATTAACAAATTAAACTTCTAATCATTTTTGCATTATTGAAAACTAACAGGAATGGTTAATGAACTGGATGTTAGCTTTCCATAGAGTTTTAGACAGGTTTTAATTTCAGAAGTTATTACGGTAATGGCACTGCTGTGTGTTGCTTAAGCATCTTTGTATCCAAATCTAAAGTGGTGAGTTTTTGTGATAGGGAAACATAAATAATTTAAATTGCCGTAAAATAATTTTATATGTATGGTTTCAACAGCCTGGAAATAATCATGATCATAAAGATCATGTAAAGAATTCAGTCATCATTTTTTATTCCCCACCAAATTTTATGCAGATTTTTATAAAAGCAGTTTGGGTAAAGATCTCTGAGGTTACTCTAAGCCTGTGTTTTCAGGGATTTTGCATTTTTTTACATGGGCTAGAGCTAAAAGGATAATTTTTTCACTTACTCTTATTGTCCCATTATCCCTTAATTCCTCTGGGGTTACCTCCTATGTTTTAATTTGATAAGCACTTAGTAATAACAGTAAGAATTTTACCAGCCAATTAAACTTTATCAAGCAGATCTTTTTCTACTAGTAAAATGACAATTGCTATTACTTTATACTATTTTTGTCACTCATTTGTGTTTTTACATGATGTGAGTTTTTTTTTTATTTCATACTGCTTTCATGGTATTTTATAATATCATAAATTATTGTGATATGGTATTTCAAAATTCTGATCAACCTCATGCTCTCTGTCTATCAAACTCTAAGAAAGGAAAGAAAATTCAGCATTTTAGACTCTGAACTCATTTCAGGGGTAAACAAGTTTTATCATACACCTAATCAGCTGCATTCTAAGAGGGTGCAGTAGAAAGATTGCTCCAATTATTATTACTGATCCTTACAACCAGCTATAATAAAATTTCTAATGACTTTGTAGCTATTAATGAAGATGAAGTCAAAAGTATGTTGGAAACTTTATTAATAGGTTTTCAGTAGGATTTGCTTTATAGTTTTCAAATGATGGTCTTTAGCAGGATTACAGTTTACAAAAGACTAAGTGTTTAACTATACAATATGCAGTTTATACCTAACAGCTAAAATATTGGTTACTTTTTCTCTATATTTTCCAGATATAAGTGCTAATATTATTAGTGATTTTCTTCCACATTAAATGGAAATACTCTTAAATGTACCAGAATAACATTGACAGTTTTACTGAGTGTTCAGAAGATAATGAGAACATGTAAGAGAGACCGAAATGTTTCTTATGTTTTCCTTTCTATTTTGGATTCCAAAAAATACTCTATGTAAACTTTCAAAATAGACTGGCATGGGGGGAAACACATGGGTTAGAAAAAATGAATTCTTCCTTCCAAATATGAGTATTAATATTTTCCATCTCTTTATTTCGTGAGCAGAGCTTACTGGTGGCAGTCAGTCATGATTCTGCATTAGGCCACAGTTTTACAAGGGTGTTAGTGAAACTATTTCTTGGAACTTTGCAGCTTATGGAAAATTTAGTGAAACATTGTGCTTCTGATTAGTTTTATTCTTTGTAAACTTGTTTCTGGTTCTGGATTTATTATTTATCCCAGGGCCCAGCTGAACAAATGGAATATATTTTCAACACATTATTAATGTTCTTTTGCCAAAGTAGAATCTGAATGGAATGCTGAGCATGAGAAGAATTTTTTATTTTAGTATCATTTGTCCAGAATGTTCATTGGTTTGGCCTGGTCCTTTTTTAAAATTGCTTTATACCTTTCATTTGGTATTTCCCTTAATATTTCTTGCATCATTAGTGCTTTCCCAAAGCTTCCCCGCCTCTACTTATGGTGGATTAATATGACACTCACCTCCTCTTGGGATCTGAACGTTTAACAATGCACCTTCCATCAGAGAAGAAAATTCGATTCCTTTTCACAGAGGGCCTAGGTAGTTAATAGTCACGCTATTTTTTAATAATAAAATATGTAATTCTCTTACACTTGAGGCCTAAACAAAAGAATAGTAGCCATTTAATTGTTATATCTGTTGACCACGTATCCAAGTCCTTACATTTCTTCCCCGCTGCATTGTTAGTATCTAGAGAGAGAGAGAATGTGTACCAGGAGGATGTCACAAAGGCTAAGATATCCCTTTTTAAAATCCCAGTGTGATGCTTAGTTTTTCAAATGAGGCAGGCAGCATGATTCTGTTGGCTAAAATACCTCCATTGAGGGTAGGTATTTTTAGGTTGCGTATCTGTATATCTTTTTTTGTCTAATCAAAAAATAATCTCAACTGGACATTTAGCAAGGAAGAGGGATTAGAGGCTATCTGAAAAGCCTCTTACTCTCTTTGTTAAGAGGGCCTATAGTGTTTTTACAGATTTTGTTTTCCATTTCAATCAGTCTGGAGGAGAGATTATGTCACCTGATGGAAAACAGGGTCTGCAGATGACCCAATGAGGTGTGACTTAAACTCCTTCTTTGACCAAGTCATTTGCATTTGCTTCTACGTAGCACACATGTTTTAATGCAGTTTCAATGTCAGGGAACCTCCACGCTTCTTTCTGGATGTGCTGGTCTCAGACTGTTGGCCAGGGACATTTGTGAAAGGAAACCCATCAGTGTTTCTACCAGGTATACACTGGAGATGCTGTACCGAAGTGCCATTTTGCAGTGAGGTGTGGACACGTGCTTTGAGTTGCAGGAATAATTACTCAATAAACATGCATTTGGGATTTGACTTATGTCTATTAAGGAAAAAAGAAAACCTCACTCTCGATCGCATTTTGACACAGTTTCAGTAAGAAATCAGACCAGCGACTATTTAGAGGTTTCTCTTCTTTAAACACATACACATACACCACCACCCCCACCCCCACC
>SJXQ01000963.1:72423-84923 GCA_006408695.1 Aepyceros melampus
GAGCTGCAAAACACTTTAACAGCTTTCCTGGGGGAAAGATTTCCCTCTTTTAAAGTCTGCACAGATGAAAATTTTTTTCCTGTCTTCCTTTGTTTCTTTCCCGTAGTTTACATTGGCTTTTGACCTGAGAATGCAGAAAGAAGCCATTGTGCATTGTGCCCTTTAATTCATTATTCACTCGTCTCCTTCTATCAGCACAATAAATATTTATTGTTTTCCCCCTTTGATATTTCTATTATTATTATTATTTGGTATGGATTAGCACAGATAGTGATGAGACCAGAGAATGTAAATGTGTTTCACCCAGCAAAGGGATTGCCTCATATAAAATTATGAGGCTCAACAGCAGTAGAGTAAATTTGTAAGTGCTCTGAATAAAGGGCTGTTAGGCATGCGATAATATAAAGAGATGACATTGCCAAGAACTATTTATGAGAAGCTTAATTTTTTTCACTCTGATAATTCTTGACCAATAATTACCAGCCTCTAATTATCTATTTTAGTTTGAAAGAAATTTCTATCACTACAGAGGTTGGCATTGCAACTAGCGCATAAATCCCCAAAGAGACCAATGTGTTCCAAACAGCCACAAACAACTGTCTCATGAAACAGAGTGAGCAAATTGCGAGCGGCTGGTGGTAGACAACCAGCAGTAAGCTCACCATGAAGGCCAGTCAGCTTGACAAAGAAATGATCAAAGGGGAGAAATACCATTATCCTTGGAATTGATTGCTACGGTCATAGCCTTTGGAGGACAAGTGGCCAGGGTATAGCATAGCCATTTCCAGCCCTTGCTTTCAAAGTTCTTGGATGAAGAATATGAAGGGAATGAGCATAAACCATTTACCTAAGAATTGTTTAAAATTGGCATAGAAATGATTACTTAAGTTTATTTTTTGTATGATCAAAAGACCAGTTGGAATAGCAAAATTGTAGCTAAGGTGGCAGAGAATACCCTTGTGGGAAAAAAAAAAGGGGGAAATCAACAAATAGTCAGTAACAGATGTGTCCCAGATGGATCAGGGATACTTAGTGCATTGGAAGCAGTAAATGTATTTATCTCTTAGTGAAGCAAAACTAGAATTAGGGACTATAAACGACAGCTAATATAAAAACATGGATGCATAGATACTGACTATTTTTATTCAAATCTCTAATACTCCATGCTTTATGAATAGTTACAATTTTTAAATATCAAGGAAAGGATTCAAGCTTTCTGTAGTGCACGCAGGACAATACCTACCCTATGTATTTTGTTCCATGTGATATAAATTACTGATATTAAGACAGAAAAAATGCATGTACAGTGTGCTGAGATTTCTGTCTGTGCTTGTGGCAAGTGACATTCATATATTCTGAAATTTGCTTGATGCCCAAGGTCACAAATGGCATCCTTTTCCTTCTGTTTCTTTAGTAGATGCTGTGCTAAGTGACTCATCTTCATTAGTTTTGTGATATTCAACATCACTTCTGAAACATTCCAGCTTGAGTGCTCTTGCTTTAGAATAGACTAAAACCAATATTTTGAGGTTTGTAGTGGTTTGGGATTTTATGCATCTGAAGGGGAAATATCCAAAGATATGTATCTCTGCATAGGAAGATAAAGAGCCAAGTTGCTCTTTAAATGCTCAGCTCTCATTGGCTGCTTTTTAAAAAACATGATCATGGTGGATCTACAACAATGCATCATGGGTCAGTGTTTATATATGTGTGTCTACCTGCACTATCCTAAGCAGCTCAAAGTCCATAAGTTCTCTGGAGTTTACATGAGTTCTAAATGAGAAGACTATTGAATTGTTTTAAGTCATCTTCCGTTGATTGCTTACAAAACTCAGGGAATTAAGAAATAGGCATTTGGTGTTAAATATGTTGAAATACTGGCTAATTTCATCAAGAGCTGGATTAAAAAAGATGAAATCTGGGCAGTTTAATGGTAACAGAAAGCTACCCTCATGTGGGCAATGCTGGCTTATTTGAAAAGCCCATAAAGGGTTTCTACATGGACCATACAAAAGGGATACTTTCTCTTTAATAGCCATCTGTACAGGAGAGATGAGAAGTGGGCCAGGTCATCTCTCCTCAGCTGTCATGATATTAACGTAGGTAATGGAGCAAGCTCGGCATTCTGCTGGGTGTTGTTTTTCATAGATGTTCATCGATTTACACAGATAATTCTATTTATTTCTTCGAGTTGGTCCAAGTGAGCCCAGCAGAATAACAAACACCAAAGCATTTCAAATGACTTTATCTTTGTTTGCCACGTAACTTTTGTCTAAAAAAATGGTGTCACACCTACTGTGCAGATGGCGGCATGATTTGTAAACCAGCCAAAACATTTAAACAAATGTGTGATCTGGGGATAGATTTAAATAAAGGATAAAATGGAGTGTGGGCCACAAATTCTAATAATCAGATGATTGTAAGTTGTGTGCAGTGTGGAGTGATGGTCACAGCGACGGCAAAGAGAGCTTGCCAGGGACAGCAAGGTGCCTCACAGCTCTCCACACGGTGCCTGTGGCCCGGCAGGCCTCAGTTTGAGAACCGCACATTTGCCGTACAGCTGGCAGCTCTGTATGGGGACATCAGATAAAACTTATGTAAAATGAAGTGTTATTGCTTCGTATGAAATCGTTCAGAGAGGGAATCCGCAGACAGTAACTGAAAACAGAATTCATGGTACCAATGAAGCAGACTGTAAATATGAAGAGGTTTAATTATCTGCGCAATTTAACAAAAATTCAAGATATATTCAGAAAGGACATACACAGGCATAAATAGAACGCGGCTACACCATTGAACAAATGCAAAGTGGGGACGCAGGAAATGACCAAGCTTCTCTATACCATCAAACAAAGACAGTTTAATATAAAATCAAAAAGACCTTAAAAAAAAATCTTTTTGGAATAAGATCCAGTTTCCAAGAGTTCATCTTGATTCTTTGGATTCTTATTTCTGGAGCCACTTTTCAAGAAATCTTTGAGACCTCTCTCTTATGTCAGTGTTAAGCTATTAGAAGACACATCAGAACGTTAACCCTTGTTTTGTGTTTTAGCCTGTGTCTAGCAGCTTTAATTTACAAGACTGAAAAATACTGGTGGTTAGTGGAGTTTCTAACGTACCAGCCCTTAAGAAAGCTTCTCAGACATTTCTCATCATGTTCATTTTCCCTGAGGCTGGGGGTTTTCACTGAGCCCAGCGACAGTTAGAAGATCCAGTTTCTTGTTCCTTTTTAGAGCACATGGTCCTAAAAGAGACCTCATAAGAATGTTGTTCCCAGGCAGGATTATGGAGATGCCAGCCTGCCTTCCTAGGCTCTGTACAGAGACACTGGGCAGGGTCTGTGCCAGGTGGAAAGTTCTGTGCGACTGTCTGAGACATGCTGGTGGGGCTCCTGGCCCTGGTTTTGTCCTCTCCTTTGGCTTCCCTGGAGGCTCACGTGGTAAAGAATCTGCCTGCGATGTAGAAGTCCCAGGTTCGATCGCTGGGTCGGGAAGATCCCTTGGAGAAGGGAATGGCAACCCGCTCCAGTATTCTTGCCTGGGAAATCCCATGGACAGAGGAGCCTGGTGGGCTACAGTCCATGGGGTCACAAAGAGTCAGACACAACTGAGTGACTAACACACTTTGACTTGCTGGAGAATATGCCACAGGGCATAACCGTCCACTCGGCATTAGTTGATTATCAAATAGGGGTGATTGTCTGCTTCTGCATGAAGTTCGCAAAACATTTCAAATGGAGGGTGGGTAAAGTCATCCACCAAAGATAAATAGAGGGATCCCTCATACACACACACACACACAGACCCAGATATGCATAGGCACTGTGACCTAATTCCGCAGGATTGGTTCAGACGCATAAAGAGAAAAGGTGGCTGATGACCTGTTTCCATAGGTGATTTCCTGGTCGCGGGGCCATTCCTAGCAAGTAAAACAAAGGAATGTGGAGAGTGGGTGTTGAGCTTCAGCGGCTCATATTGCTGCATTTGGTGAGCTGATCAGCTTCCTAGGTCACCTTTAGAATTATGCCTATGACAGCAGCAGCTACCTGCCAAGACTGCAAGGTATCTCACCGCTCTCAGAATGGCGCCTGTGGCCCGGTAGGCCTCAGTTGGAGGGTACACATTTGCTGTACAGCTGGCGGCTCTGTATGGGGCAGCCGTGTGGGCTGTTAGGGAGCTGGAAAGGAGACAAGCATGAAATTTCTTCTAACCCCAACTCTGTTTTTCTGTACTGTTGGCTGCTTCTCAGTTCCTTGACAAAAAAAAAAAAAAAAGAAAAGCAATCAGGCACCCTTTAATCCGCCTGTGATTACCACTGGTATAAAAAGAGAAGCATAATGAGGAAAAATGCCTCGTTTTGTTGCCTTCAAAAGCCAACAAATTGGAGTTAACTTGACAGGAAGTGGCTTAATAATTAGATTATTTATTTATTCCTGACACATATCCCCCTGTTACTAGTCTCAGGAGACCCTGTAGATGGTACGATTTTCAAGCTGCCATTACTTCGCTGTCTTCTGTGAACAAAGAAGCTACTGTCTATCAGTCAATTAAATGCACTCTTTAAGCGGAGGCTGCGAAGTCCTCAATGGAGAGAGCCCTGGGACGCTGTGGCTGATGATTCTTTTCTCTGTACTGTACATCACACTCTCAACTACAGTCCCCACAGAGATGGAATAAAGTCAGGCATTAAAATATCACTTGTTGATTTGTTTGCTAATGAAGAGCCATTGAAATGTTTGTGTATTTCTATGGCAAATTGTTGATAAAAGGGCCTTCTTGCCTGTGTATCTTAGTTCATCCGCTGTGAGTGCTTATTTAAGAACTATTAAAATTAAATTCAACCCACAACAGAAGTAAAAAGAAAACTCTGCGATAATAGGAGTTTTCTTACGATGTTCATCACGTCAAGTGACTCAAGGCAGGGAAAATGGAGAGATGGTATTATTTCAGTCCCTGACTTACGTTGCATTCAGCCAAACACCTTATCTTCTCTGATGTAAAACTGTGTAAATCTTTTTTTCAGAGAATCTGGGAACCATAGTTTTACGTAGGAAAAGATATGAGAGTCTGTTTGTGAGAATAATGTCCTGAGAAATTTTTTTAAAGATCAATGGCATTTTGGTAGCCATTTCTCTAACTCAGTGAAATAGGTGCAGAAGTTTTTCTGGGAAGCTTAGTAGGGGGTTTTATGACCACTGACTTCCACTCTCTCTGTGGTCCTCCTCCTGTTTTCTTTCTTCTTCTTCGTCTTTTTTTTTTTCTATTTTCTTTCCTCAGTATTCCTTTATTTCCATTTACGTGGTGGTGACTTTTCGATCACTGTTTAGTCAAGGTTTTTAATCCTGCAATATATTCATCGCCTTCTTACTACTTCCTGTTTACTATGTACAAAGCATGCCTTTGCTAGACCTTTCAGGCTCCCATTAATTGGTTTTATTTTAAGAGTACATCTGTTGTTAGCTTGGAGGGCTCAAGGTCTGCCTAGGCTGAAAGACTCAGACAATATTATGACAGCTCTCTGCTGAAATATTTAGCCATGGCTCTGCCATTGAAAGGAATAAATTTGGAATTGAAACCAAAGCCAGTGAACACTGGAAATTGTCCCCACTTCTTCCCATCAGGCTTCATAACTGTAATCAAGGCTTGAGCTGTAGTTTTCATGATTACCTGTCAACAGGCTGTGAAGAATTAATTCAAGCTACCATCAGATGGCCGTATTCCTTATTTCTACCTTGTTATTCCAAGTCATTTTGTTAGAAAAAGCTTAGATACTCGGGGTGTTCTATAATAGAAAATGAATTCGAAACCCTTTCATTAATTGGTGATTAATATATTTCAGGATTAGTTTAAGCAGGGCCCTACCTCCTGCCCAGTCAAGTATGTTCTGGTTAATATCCAATTATCTGCACCTTCGTAGTTATTATGTCTTAATATTTCGGATATGATAACCAGAAACTTGAGAGTCATGCTAATGAGGAGCATAGAACAAGAATTAACCAATGACATACTCAATGATCCTTGGTGAGGAAAGAATCTCTTTTTTTCCCCTTAACACATTGCTTCGGCATCTTCTGAGCACTGGCTGAAAACTAAGACCTTCAGCTGAAGCAGGCCAGAATGGGAAAAGCCAGTCATGTTCTCTTTTTAAATAACAGCAACCTGAACGCGCAGCGCTGAAGTGCCCCTAAGAGCACGGTTGAAGTTCATTTCATGGAGAATCAGAATAGGAAACAGAAGGCTGGTTTCTCTTTCCCAAACAGGAAACATCACATCCTTTATCTTTTCCTTTTAACAGAGCCACAAGTTGTTGCCTCTTCAAAGGATGTTTTAATTCAGATTAATTTGAAATGCCTTTAATAGTTCACAAAGGAAACACCTTTCCCTGCGAACCTTTTATCCTCTTACCCCACCCTCCCCCCATATATCACCATGCTGTACGCATGTTGCATCGCTATTTAATTTTTTTTTGCAGGGAATTTCACTTTTGCCCAATATGACCTAGCTCCCCGAGCAGTGCCCGCTAGGGTGGCGTGTGCTGCTTCAAACCACACAGCTTTCAAAGAGTCCACATGGTACGTTGCCCCTTTATATGCTGTATTGTCATGAAGCCACATCAGTAAATTGCAGTGAAGGGTGATTGTTGCACAGGGATCACTACTACACCTCAGGGTCCATTTGCACCTGATTATTCTTTTTATTGTTATTATTACTTCCCATCTCCTCTACTCTCTTGCCGGTGAACTTGCTCTTGGCCACTGGTGCAACACAGAGGGGATCTTAAGGAACACTGCAGGCAGCTGTTTTTTCTCTTAGCCCATGCCGATCACCGTTCAGTTCCAAACCCAGGTACCCTGGGTGGCTTGGTGGGACCTTATTGACACCGCTTTACCCTGCTGACCCTGTTCATAATGTTCCTCATCTTCATCTTCTTAGAAGACACGTTTACTGTGAATAAAAGTGACCCATTTCTTTTCATACGTCTCATCTAGATGTTATAAATTTACCCTCAGGATGATCAACTCATTTGACTCTTCCCCCAGAAAGATTTAATAATTTACTGAGGGGGCTTATGCAGAATCACTGTTTAGGGAAAGATTAGTATTTTCTGTATCTTCTTGAGCTTCCTTAAAACACAGAATAAAGTTACTATGAGTATTGTACGTTATTAGTATTATCTCTTTACAAAATAGGGGCTTCCCAGGTGGCTTAGTGGTAAAGAATCTGCCTGCCAATGCTGGAGACACAGGTTCGATCCCTGGGTCGGGAAGATCCCCTGGAGAGGGAAATGGCAGCCTACTCCAGTATTCTTGCCTGGGAAATCCCATGGAGAGAGGAGCCTGGAGGGCTGCAGTCCATGGGGTTGCAAGAGTCAGACACGACTGAATAACTGAGCATGCACATACTTTACAAAATAGCGTATTTCCTGACCCTGACCAACCACTGTCGCTCAGTAACTGATAAAAAATAGTGTGGATTTAAGTCAAAGATTCCGTGTTCTTATTAAACAGAGCTATGAACAAGGTTTTAGCGTGAGAGTTATTCTTTGTAAATTCAGTTTAACCCCTCTGCGGTCATAATTTTAGTACCTGTGTCCATTTGTTTTTCCAAATGGTTAGGGCAACTCTTGTTCTGTTTTTCTTTTCATAAGGCTGGGCTGCTGTGCAGCATTCAAACTAAAATGTAGAATTAGAGCTGACACACCTTCAGTTGAACTATCAAGTCTTTTAAAATGGCTCAGCCAGTGACGCCAGGCCCGCGCTGTTCAAGTATACACCCTTCCGATTGCAGGCCAAGGGGCATTGATTTTGAGCTGTCGTTTCCATGCACATACTGTAGAATTGAAACTTAAACCTTAATCCACTCAGCAGTGCAATTAATTTTTAATGTGTAGTAATACTAATTGAAATAGCCTGAATTTAGTAAGTCACCGCAAGACATTCTCCAAAGCAAGACTCTCCACTGAGAACAGGGGAGGACAGATGATCACTGTTACAGTGTTTACAGGATAAATGCTCACTCTGCAGACTTCAGTGGCAGTGGGTGAACTTTAGGCTATAGCAAAGCTGTATGTGAACAGAAATATCTTTTCAGAGAGAATTCTTATTTTCTATCCACTGCAACAGACTATAAAATTTCCAATCAACTTAAAAAAAAGGCATAGTTTTAGTTTAAAATATCTTAGCAAGCTAAAGGCAAAAATTGTATTAACCTGTTTTTTAATGCAACTATGAATAGTTGCAAATGAAATTACCTGCCACCAACGTCATAGTCAAAAGCAACGTTTCAGTGGACAGTCTCTTTCTATGATGTGCATTTGAGATGCCGTTTCCAGACTAGATGAATATATGTATCTGATCAGCTGTTTGTAAATCTATTGCCTTGTTTTGGTGTATGTATATTCCTGTGAATTGAAAATACCCCCTACTTTCTTTTATTTCCAACTGTGTTGCTTTGCATGCTCTTTCAAAATAGGCTTTTAAATGTTGTGTGAGGTTTCTTTTTTTGTGAGGCCAGAGCAAAGCAAATTTTGTACAGTAAAACCAAATAGGTTTCCAGTCATTTCTCCTCTAAAAAGGCTCTCTAACCACATTTATCTGCTAGTAAATGAGGACTTTTTAAAATGCATCAGTTCTGCTGATGAATGGGCTTGCAGAGTGTTCAAAATGAGCAGAAGCATTAAGTTTTAGAAAAAAGGCAAGCACTGTATATCATGCTTTCATGGCTCTCACATTATAGTATTTAATAAGCCAATAGTGCTGTTAAATATTTAGTAAAGGTTCCCTCATAACCCTGCCATCTATTCAAATGGGATTTGAAGACATTTTTGCAGCACATAAGTAAAATGATGTTACAGAACTTGAGGCAGTTGTAGCGTGGCATATTATCTAAATGAAGTGTGGGTAACACGGTCAAAATGAGTTCAAGAGATTCACCCTTACAAAAATACCTAAATCAGTTCCCATCCTTTGGATTAAAGGTTCGACCTGGCTTTCATTTTGTCACTGTTAAGTCAAAGTGCTGTTGGGATTATTTACAAAGAGTCTTAAAATGATATTACAGCATGTTTTTGAAAAAGGAGGCTCTTATATTGTAATGATTTTGAGCCATTCCTAGTATCTCAGTCAAGCTTTATAATAGACATTTTTTCTTTTTCACTGAATAGAGGGAGAGAAAGAAAAAGAGATGAGGTAAACCAATTTATAGTTTGTTCAGAATATATTATCAAATCAGATTGGGGTATATAGTAAGTGAAGTCTCATAGCATCTGTTTTGGGTATGCTATGGCAAATACCAAACATTAGACAGATACTGTTGTACAACACTGATAAAATGCATAATGGATCATCTTTTTCAATTCTTCCTTATACTATTTGATGGTTATTATCCAAATAACAATAATTGCTCTCTTAATCTGGAATGGAAATTGGTTTCCAAGATCCTTAGTGAACATATTGCCAGTAAATACGCTGCTGACATCATGACTGTCATCATGTTAGTGACTTAGAATTTACACGTAAACCTTTCAGCGCTTAAAAGTACTATTAGTTTTGAAAGTATAAAGATAAAGGCTGGTCGTTTGTCTTGTGTGTAACACATCTGGTTCTTCTAGGAGCCTGTTTGCTCAATTCTGATTTTCACCCTGTTTTATATGCAGCCAGTAACCACAGTATTCATTCAAACTGCACAGAGTCTCATGTCATCTGTAAAGCTTGGCTTACTGATCTTATTTACTATTTGTATTCTCATAAGAAGAAACCTAGGATTCATGTGATTGGGGGAAATACGTTTCTTTGTCGATTTATCTATATCACATGTACGTTCGCAGCAAGAATTTCATAATGAAGGATAGATAAAGGAGACAGCTTAGGTATACATGAAGCAGAAGGGAAGGAAAGTGATGCGGGGTTCATATATAGGTGTGTTTAATATGCAGTGCTTGATGTATGTTGACCCCAGGTTACAAGACTAGAAAATCCCATTTTCCAGCTTGTTTCAAATGTGGTAAAAATGCTGCTTCAGTTGCTTTATGCTACTCACATTGGGAAAGGTGCTTATCCTGTGATAATTATCATCAAGGAATATTAATGCGTTCAGCATTTGTAACCCAAAAACTCATTATAGCTTAAGCTGTGCATCATCTGTGAAGAGAGAACTTTGCCAGAATTCGCTCTTCACAGGGGTTGCCTCCTGCTTGCTGCAGAGTGGTCAGACTACTGCAAGAGGTCACTTAGGCTATTTTTGAAAGCTGAAGTTTTGCAGTTTTTGAATCACTGCCTTCTGTCTAAAACGCCTGATCGTTCTTGCCACAAAATGTCCTGCTTCTAAACGAAGCAGGAATTGCATACGGAAGTGCAATTAATAATAATAAAATAAAGAGATAACCGTGTCTTGTTATGTTGAATCCAAGGGGGTGAGCACATAGATTCCGTACCAATAGAACTGAAGTGTTGGTGTCTTATCTTCTGTTGCTGAGCAAAGGGATTCATTTACACCAGTTTCCTTAATGCAGGTGCCCTTGGGTTTCAGATAGAATGCCCCCAATGGGGCTCCACTTCACAGCCCTCTGGCTGGAAACTGTGTAAATAAGACTGCAGGGTCAGCCTTCCGTTTTCAGCAGCAGTGTCCTTAATTAGTCTGTGACAGTCTTTCACATGAGCCTGCCCTGTTCCTGGGATTGTGTCTCACCCATCTAAGACATCTATCTGATACATACCTAGATCTTTCTATATATGCCTCTAAAATCATTTTGGGGGTATGCATACTGACATGCCAAGAAGGAGCATCTCTGGGTGTGTCGAGAATCCTGTAACTTAATCTGATCAAAAGATCTAGCTCCGTGGCTCCCTTTTAAATGACAAGCAGTTCGTTTCAGAAGCATAGTGGACCTCAGCTGAGGTGGGCAGCTTGCTGAAAAGGAGCTGTGTGCCTGGGATATTTTTATGTGATTAAATCCCATTCTTTTTCTCCCACTGATCCATTGCTTGTCATTTCCCACAAGCAACAGTGCTCAGGGCCGCATGGTATGGTTTGTGCTGGGCCAGGCAGAGAGCTCTAATACTCAGTACTGTCTGCTTTTGCAGGACTGCTGTGTTTCTGAGGTCAAATTGTAAACCTGGCCTTGCTCCTGGGAGGACTAGAAAAATACGTTTCATAACTTTCCGTAGACCGATGCGGAGAATGAGAGAGAAAACCGTGAAGCCCATAGGCTCAGTTTAGATGAGCTGTGAGGTTGGAATTCATCAAGCAGGCAAGCTTACTGTTGTTTAGGAAGCTTCCTTACCATGAGGGGTCGTGGCCGTGGGTGCCCAGCCGGTCATAGCTGCGGCACTGAGGGGCCAGGTAATCATTCAAATAGCCCAGCAGGCACAAACACATGAGTTAATAATCTAGAGTAAACTTGCTGAAATAAAAACTTCCTTGTTAAAAATTACTTCCATGAAGGGTTACTGATGGAATGAGTACCTGAGTTCAATGATGATATTGTATCCTTGTTCCCCTGGAGCCCATTTGTTTGTTTCTTGTTTTTGTTAGTTTGATTTTTGAATGGGACAGAATCTTCATCTTATACGCTGGAGCCCTAATGCCACAAAATGAATGAATGTCCTGAACCAGAGACTTATTCTCAGTAGAGTTGGGCAGGGAGGCTGTCAGTCTAGCTGAGAGATGCAATGGTGGCCGATCTTCCGTGAGGATGTAAACTTAATAATCTTTATGAATTTTGAGCGACTCATAACTCTACTTCCTCACCCAAAGAAGCATTATGAAAAGATTGCTTCTAAATCCTTTAGACATTCTCTGCACTTGTGATAGATGCCATTCTCTTTACCTCGAGGCGTTGGAAATGAATGTGGTGTGTTTTTTTTTAATTTTATTTTTTTTGCAAGAGATAAAAATGTATACTTTAGAAGAGCAAATTGCATTTTCATGTTTAAGTTCATTCTTTGCACTTGATATGGTCTGATCCAAATGTGAAGAATTGCTTTTGACATTATTTCTGTGTCTGCTGCATCCTAGGATCCTCGCATTATTATGCTGAAGGGCACTATCACATGGGATAAATGGGGTGTTGGAAACCTGGCAATAGCATGAGGTTGCATTCTCTGGCCAGGCTCTTTCAGTTAGCTTAACTTCTTCAGTTATTGGAACAGCTTTAATTTAACTTAGTAACAACACAGTAAAATTGTGTACGAGTATGTGTCTCTTTTATGAAAAAATGACCATCTTCCAAGTTGAATTGGTTTGTTTAGAGGCAAAAATAGCTTGTTATCTCTTAGAAAAAAAGGTAATTTTAACATTCTTTAAAGGTCTGTTTTACCTAATCTGTATCTTGAACTATCACGTTATGTTACAAATTAAAATTTAAAGCCTGTTCATTGCAAAGTTCTTAAATTGTAGGGCTGATTTCTGAATTCTAATTCAAATTTGCTGTCAGTAACTAGAGTTTTCTAATTCTTAGTGGCCTTTCTTTAAAAACAATTTGTGTACTTTGTGTATTTAAGT
>SJXQ01000963.1:89923-99923 GCA_006408695.1 Aepyceros melampus
GGATCAGCCTGGAAATTCATCTAGAATTTCCATTAACCTGTTTGCACTTGGCAGTTCTTCTAGTTCACTGACAAGGGTTGGGATAGCGCTGTGTCATCTAATTTCATTCGCTTTTACCACTGGACCTCGGTCATGTTAATGTGGTAAGTATTTTAGGAAAAATGAGAAGACTTGTAAGTACTTAACATTTTATTGAAATTTAATTGAATAGTTAAGGGGTGATTAAAAATCTGAAATTAACACTCTTTAGAAATTAATGACAGTCATTAAGATGTAATGGGGCTGCTCACCAACAGTGCTCAGAAAGGTTGGGGGATTTAAATTTGCATGGGGGTCAGAGCAGTGAAGGATGTTGTTTATAGTCTCTTGAGCCTTCAACTGCAATTTTAGAGCTGGAACAAAAGTGGTTCTCTTTCTTGTTGTGTTGCCAGGATGACTGTGTCTACAGTAAGGGCAAGTTTCCTTGGGTGCATTTGGGTGTCCATGGTAGGGAAGGTGGCGAGATGGCCAGGTTAGCCACCCTGGGCATCTGCTGAGTTCACAGACAGCGTGCTCTTCCCAGGCCTCCAGGGGCTGCAGAAACCAATCCAAACACTTGCTCACTCCCCCACCTGCCCTCTCAAAATAAGCAGCAGTTCATTATTTATACTAGCTTGAATCCTGGGTCCCCTTATGAGCAGAGACTAATGTTCATGTGGAATGGAGTGATATAATGTGTAATGATTTTTTGATATGAATTTCCACTCCCTGGAGACAGCAGCAGCTTCACCATAGCCACCTGACCAGGGTGGAGAGACAGAAAAAGCTAATATGTTCTCTCTGCAGTAGTTTCCGAGATCTTTTCCTCGTGGGGGAACTCTCACAGACAAGTGTTAATCCCCAAAATGCCCTCTGATGTTTGCTTAGAAAATAATTGGTAATCTGATTTTCTTGTTTTCTGAAATTCTAGAGAGGTATACTTTTGGATTTTAAATTTATTGGCACAATACTTGTGATGTTGCTTCATGGAAAGAGAAATGAGTTGACATGATCATATATAAACATAAAAATGAAATTTGAAAGAAATGTTAACTTTGGAGCTAATTAGTTCCCTGTAATTTCACTGTTTCAGAAAACATACCTTTTGCTAGATGAAATGAAAGCAATGAATCTTTGGTAGACTGTGAGAGGAATGGTTTTATACAAGAGTATTATCACTGAAGTAAGGAAATAAAGAAGAATTATTGAATTAGATTTAAAAATTGGCTTAAAGATATGACAAAACATTTGCAGCATTTGAAGTGGATGTCCTTGTGTTAAAGAAATAGGCCTAAAATTGCTGATTCTTTTCTTAAATTTTCTCTTTTCCTTAATGCTATTGCATAACTTTCTTTTATATTTTTCCCATTCCAGTATATCTCATTTCCACCTGCAGCCAGTTTTCAGTTATTCCCATTCATGCCAGTTAGTTGACATGGGTAATCTACAACACTTTATATAAGTACCCATGTACTGTCATATACCAAAGCTCCATCTATAATTTCTCCACCCCAGAATGAGAAGGACACTAGGAAATCTTCTTGTGGATGGTCATTTAACCAGGAAACCTTTCTCCAGAGTTCACTCCTTAACAGAAGGAGGTCTTGGGAATGGTTGACTACAAAGGAATTTCGCCAGGGATGGGAAAGAGGCAGGCTTGGGGTGGAATGTGTGATGAGGTGAAGGTGTCCAGCTCCAGAGGTATTATACACAGCTCAGATAACGTCTGAAAATAGTTAAGAAGTGGGAGCATACCGCTCTCCCTGGGGGCTCATCAAGCCAGCACCTACTCCCTGATTAACCTATGAGTTCCATCAGCCATGTAAATTAGACTAGGCCCGCTAGCCCTGGGCTTGGAAGTCAAGCTGTGGGAATGTACATATTTTAATAAAAATTGAATATATATCCCACAGCATCTCTCCAGGACTCTCTCAGATTTATCATTCTTGCTGGCATGTAATGCATTATTGCTATCTAATAAGTTAGTGGACCTGGTAGATTCAGGAAAGAGGGTAGAATATTTTGTGGCAAGATTTTTTGTAAAAACCTGTTTGCATACCTCAGCTGCATGGTGTGAAAAGGTGTAAGCAAACAGCACCATGCGTCTTAGGTTCCTTGGGATTTTTATTCACACAACTTTAACCAGATGTCTGCTCTATAGTGGGGGACTTTTTATGTAAGAGTGTATATTGCATGCAGCATCTCGAATAAGCTTTATAATTCATGTTCAAAAGTTAGTTCCAATGGCCATGTAGTCCAGAAAAGACAGCTGAGACTTGAGAGGAGATTGAAGACTAAATGGAATCTGCTGATAGTAAGAATGGAAATAGAAGTAAAGGAACTCTCTTCCTGATTATATTTGAAATTTTTGTTTAGCATGTCAGCTTCCTACACCTTCTCTTTCATGTCTTATCTACTCTGAAATGCATTTAGTCATGTCTGTCACCCCAGCACCTGGGTGCTTAGGTACTAAAAAGTGCTTTAAGAATGCAATTTGAAGATTGATAAATCAGGTCTGTTTAGCTCAGGGGAAAGAAAAGCTAAGTGGGGATTTAGTGGAAGGGATAATATTCCTAAAAGGAAATCAGTTTGGTGCCAGTAAGCTTTTTGAAGTAGAAACTAATTTGAAAGCATAGAGGTCAGGACTGAAATGGAGGACTGGACTGGACTATCACATTTTAGCAATTTTAAGGGAAGTTTCCTTAAACACAGTAAGTAGATGGAATATAGAATAGCTTGCCAAAGTCAGCAGTGGAAATAGATTCAGGGAACTAAATGAATTTTTGGAAAGTAGGGACGACTCGGGTAGAGCCGCAAGCAGCATTTTAGGAGCTAATTCTAGGAGACATGACAAATGTATTTGTTGAGTGTCTGTTATAATTTCAGGCCTTAATGGATATGTGGTTTTTCCCCTCAAACTTCAAATGTTCTAGTGTGTCTGCCTTACCCCTCTCTAACTTTGAATTTTAATAGCAAAAAGACAGTCAATAATCTTTCCTATTAAATAATGCATGTACCCCTCACTTTTACAAGCCCCCCCCCAAAAAAAGGACTGCAGGAATCCTATGATAAGGGTGTATGTATCACAGGAATCCTATGATAACTTTTGTACAGCAGTACTTGAGGGAAAATAAAGAATATAACAGTATTTATTGCAGGGAAGACAAATTAGTTTTTGTTTCATGTGGAAAGTTTAAGGGTGGCAGCTTGATAGTAAATTCCATCGAAATCTATCCTGCCAGAATGCCAACATTGTTCTTCATTCATTTTAGCGTAAGGTTTAATTATTTGCTGATTTTTAATACCAGTCAGTCGTTCTTAGCATCATTGAATTAACTCTGAACCCTATATCAGTGAAGAGCCTTATGTTGCCCCATTTTATGATAACAGTGTAATACAAATTAAAATTGCATCTGTTAAGATTATATCCTATATTTAGATTTCAGCACTCAGAAACATAATATTCTCCTGAATATAATGGTTGGAGCCAATAACCTGTAACCAATTGCATACTTTTTCTATTGCAAAATCTGAACTATAAGGATTACATTTTGGAAAAGACTGTAAATCTGTCACCACTAATCTAACTTTACAGTGGCTTTGTAACCAGTTAGAGACTAAAGATCATTGCTTCTCTTGCTCTGAGTTTAATCATAACACATATTTGATATTTCATAACTTTCTTTTGTTCCATCAGCACGTGCATTATAAAGTGTACAGCATTAATAAATAGAAGCATAATGAATGTGACTAATTGATTTTGGCAGTCAAAGACTGGCACACTTTTTATACAATAGGGAGTCCATTCAAAGAAGCTTAACTGCTGTTGAGAACGTCTTCTCTGCAGTAATGGTTTCTAATTTGGATTCTATGTGAGATGAGCAGAATGCAGTTATTCATAGTACTTCACTACTTATGACTGTTATTTTCAGTGTTTTTACTTTGTTGGTAATACTCATTGGATTCTCATTTCACTAAATGAAATTTTATGTTTTGGTATATGTACAAATTCTGCAGCACAGTTGTATATGCAATTTTTGTAGGTTGCCCGATTGTCCAAGCTAGAGATATAGAACATGGGCAAGGGGCCATAGCCAGTCCACTTCCCTGTTTTGGATCTACCTTCATCATGTTTTCTTGCCTCTGACTTTTTAGTACTGAAAGCAGACTGTTTCTCCCTGCATATCCATTGAAAGCCACTGACTCAGAGACAAAACAAGTGTATTAACTTGTAAGCACAAATGCCAAAATACAGCTTCTAGTAGATGCTAGTGAAAAATTAATTCATTGAAACTCCAAGGGGAAAATAAGCCTGCATTGTATAATCGGTCTTACCTTTAAAAATGTGAATGGCCTTCAAAACCAATTTTGCCTCCTTTGTAAAATCTTTGAACAGTAAATTATATTACATGTCTGCAATTTAATAGTGGACATGAGATCAAATTGGGTGTCACTGAAGCATTAATCAACCAAGTGTCATTACAGGTAGTTAACGACTCATGTGTTAAGCTTTGTCATTTGAAACCTGAGAGAGTGTGAACCAACAGACTCATCACTTACTGTAGTCGAAACTGATTTAGAAGAGATAAAGAATGACTGTTGTTGAGGGATCCAAGAATTAAAATTTATATTAAAAACAACTGTTCGCTGTGCTGCCTGGCACCACTGAAGGGTGAAGATGTGGTGCCTGACTGCAATTAGGACAAACTCTAATGGGAAGTCGGTCATTTCCAGGCACAGTGCAATTGATTTTCCACCAATCTGACTAGGGAAGGAGATACTCTAAGTCTATTATTATTAAATTATTTATGAAGTCATATTAAACTGGTCATCAGGTGAGTGAAGATTTTCCAATCACTGTGATGATTGAAGCCAGAAAGAGTGTTTTGTGACTTGAACATCAGATGTTATCTTTGATTGTGGTGATTAAGTGCTCAGTCGTTAAAGAATCTGCCTGCAATGCAGGAGACCTGGGTTCGATTCCTGGGTCAGGAAGATCCCTTAGAGAAGGAAATGGCAACCCACTCCAGTATTCTTACCTGCAGAATCCCATGGACAGAGGATCCTGGCAGACCACAGTCCATGGGGTCGCAAGAGTCGGAAGTGACTAGACAACCACAATGGGGGTGATTAAATGAGATAAGTGAGTTTTTCATTTAAAAAAAAAAGTCACTTCCATTAACATATTCATTTTAATTAAAGTATTGCTAGTTCTGACAGCGGGCTCTTGTTAGCTCTTTGAAATGAGAATAATGCTTATTGAGAAAGATGATGCCCTAAATCACTGTTTATTGTATCATTAATGAAATAGTGAGTAGTGACATATCGAGTTTCTTTCTTAAAATGCCCTAATAAGATGCAAAACTTATGTTTGCCATAAATTGTCATTGACTCATACACACTGAGAGAACACAGTAAAGGTTTGTAAAGACTTTATTAATAGATGGAGATTGACCTTTGGAACTCTTCCTCAGTTTTTTAAAACTGCTAACCTGGTTACCTTAAACACAGTCCAAGTCCCTGCATGATTTATTCCCCAGGCTTATTTCTGTGCCCTGGAAGCAACTTCAGGATAATTGCTTTTCAGGAATCACACAGGGGCTTCCCTGGTGGGCCAGTGGTTAAGAATCCCCTTGCAATGCAGGGGCCGTGGGTTTGATCCCTGGTTGGGGAACTAAGATCCCACATGCCACAAAGCCACTAAGCCTGAGCGTAGCCACTCCTGAGCCCACGTGCTCCAGTGTCTGCATACTCTAGAAGCCTGAGCGCCACAACTAGAAAGTTGGGGCACTGCAATAAATAAATACATTAAAAATAAAATCATACGAACTGTGTTGGAGGACTTTGCTGGCAGTCCATTGGTTAAGACTCTGCACTTCTGCTGCAGGGGACATGTGTTTGATCCTTGACTGGAGATCTAAGATCCTACATGCTGTGTGGTGTGGCAAAAAAAAAAGAAGCACACAAACTTGTCAATTCCAATTTATTTAAACTATGAGCAGTACCAGTTTTACAATCTTAGATGAATTCTTTAACGTCTCGGATCCTCGATATCCTTATCTATAAAGTGAAGGGACTGGACTTAATCATTTTAAACTGTTTTTTTAATTATTATTTTTCTATGACATTGATGGTATCTACCATATAATTTTATAAAGGATAGCAAAAGTAAGACAAATCTCAACGTGAAAACTGCCTTCTTGGCCCTTGAAACCTATCATTTCATCAATACCTTGAAATTCTGGACTTTCAGACAGCGAGGCCTGGAGTCCTGTGACAGGCTTTATCCCTCACTCACTGGCCACCCTCAGCGAGTTACCTCATCTCTTTGTCAGTTGTTTTATCAGTAAAATGTGGGTTGAAAATACTAGTGCCAGACACTTTAGCACAACTGTCATGAAGATCAATTGAGACAACGTGTTAAAGTTACTTAAAAAGTGTAAAGCAATAGGAAAATAGGAAAAAAAGCTGTCAAAAAATGTCTTTGGCTATATAAGAACTGGTGAGGCTAGATTCAAGATGGCCTTCCATTATAGAGAGAGTTATATGGCTAAAGACTAAGGAAAAACCCCCTCAAGGAATAAAGCAAAGTATTGTAAATACTTAGCCTGTTCATGGAATAATTATGGGCTTCCCTGGTGGCTCAGATGGTAAGAATCTGCCTGCAGTGCAGGAGACCCGGGTTCAATCCCTGGAGAAGAGAATGGCAACCCACTCCAGCATTCTTGCCTGGAGAATTCCGTAGACAGAGGAGCCTGGTGGGCCACAGTCCATGGCATCTCAAAGAGTCTGACACAACTGAGAGACCAACACTTTTTCGTCCAAGGCAAAAAGAACTGAAGAAAGAAAGCAAAGTATTCTAAATACTTAGCCTGTTCATGGAATAATTAGAGTACCAGGAACATTCATGAGGCATCTTTGTGGAACTATGACCTGTTACATTACCCCTTTCTCTCCCTCACACAATGTGAAGTCTATATGTAAACAAGGAGAGGTTTTCAGACATTCATAGAAACCAGTGGGTGTAGGTCCGAATGATACTGGCTGTGTAATGAGTCTTCCTCTAAACTGCAGCAAATCTGAGAAAGATTAGCCCACATTCTCAGCCCGCACACACTTGGTGTTCGTGGGTCACACTGACACGGTCACAGGATGGGGCCTGAGTCTGGGCACCCTGCGTGCCTGGAGGGTATCTGGGTGTGATTGGCATGGCGCTCCCGCCAGGGTCTAAATGTTGGCCGTGCATTCATGTCATATTTAATAGCGTGGCTCAGTCAGTTGGGTAACTTGGGCAGGTTTCCACGATTTCGCTTTCGGAAGATAATTTTATAGATATTTAACTCCCTTCCCCCTGCTCCCTTCCTCCCCTAGATTTAAAAAAATCAAGGCTTCGCTGTTGTCTATTGTGGACGGCTTTTTGTTGGGAAGTCTGTACCTCTCCTGGTATGTGTTTGGGACCTGGTGCATGCTACACCTTTTCAGTTCCACAGGGATGGGACCAGATGGAAGAATTTGATTATCCAGCAGTAGAGGACCAACTGTTCAGTTGGATACAGAACCGGGAGAAAAGGGTTGAAGAGATCTAAAATGGCTGTCGTATGTGGAGCCAACAGTTTCCGAAGGGAACCAGGCAGGCACTGAGGTGTAGTAATGCGGAATCTCTTCCAAGTACCAGTGGGGCTTTCAGGAGCCGCTATCCCCACAGCAGACACTCAGCAGGCTCCAAGCAGCTTGACTTTACCATATGTGGAACTTTTTATTCTCCACCTCGCTCCCCAGAGGCACGGGCCGCAGGGACAGGAGAGGCAGGTGAATTGCTCTTAATGCAGAGCACTAAATCACTGGGTTAACATGAGAAGCCTGGCGAGAGGAAATGGATCTGCAGAAGACTGACTCGGAGTCTCTTAACCTTGGAGCTATTCTGAGCACCAAAAAAGATGCCGCATAATGTTTCATTAGGCGTTCACCTTGTGCGGGCTCTCCTCGATGCGAGTGACCTTTCCATCCTCGGACAGATTTTTTTTTTTTTTAAATGCTCTTAAAAGCCCTTCAGTACTTCGGCATGCTAACTGTACATTTTTTATTCACACGGAATCGTACCTTTCCAGTAATGAGGGAGCCGAGCTGCACTGCAATCTGTGATTTGTGCGAATTTCTTGCTTTCTCTGTTCAGACACCCCAGTTTGACAGATGGGGCACAGAGCCACAGAGCAATCCATAACTCCAGTTTGTATCATAAATTTCTAGTCCCTCCTCCTCCACCAAATGCCTGCTTAATGGTAGCTAGAATCCTCATGCAACAATGTTGGCATGCGTGGGTAGAATTTAAGACATTTCTTCCGGTTGGCCTTAGGAAATCATTTTTACAGTAAAAGGATCAGGAAGGGCTGATGAAGTTTAAAATTAACAAGAATCCACCTGTATCTGAAAATGACACAAATATTTACTCCATGTGGTCCTTTCTCAAAAATGTTGAACAGGTAAGTTTTGTAAATGTCTTGCAATTTGACTGGATTTATTTTATTCCTAAAACACCTCTGTCATTTTGGACTGTGTTACCTTTAGCACTAGTCCATTTATTTCCCCTTAACAACTAAGCCTATTATTATAGGAGTACTTACGTGAAGAGATCTGGTTTTTGTATTTTTTTAAAATCTGTGAATTTTGGACTGGTCAGGAGACAAGCAGCCCACAGAAAATGTGGAAAATTGTGGTGAATGTGAAATCTCTTAAAAGCAAAGCTGCATTTTAGACAGAGCTTCTGGGTGAACTGTCATGACACCATATTGATTATCATTTGGTGACCATTTTCCTCAGAGACAGTAAGTACCCATTCAGGTGAACCAGGTAACCTGTGTACAGAAAGAGAACACTCAGCCATCATGTTCTCATGCCTTAAGGAACATGGGCTGGGCGACGGTTGAATCAGCAGAAAAGCAGTGATGAGAAATATATAAAGTAAAGCAGATTAAAGTTCATTACTAGTTAATGAAAAGAAAGGAAATGTAAATATTATTTTCCAACGCTAGTAGCACATTAGCTGAATAAAAAGCATGTGATATGTGTGCAATATTCATTAATCCATCTCTTCAACAAATCAGTATACAAACCAAATCAAATAGTGAGTCAGTATTCATAAAGTTGCAAATGGAGTTGATTAAACAAATTCATGTTAATACTTGAATACAGGGTACTATCTTACAGAGGGAAGCAGATTCTACCATTTATTCAGGTATATGTTTTCTGTAATAATGTGTATTAACAGAGACCTGAATATTTCTGCCATTATTGGGGTCATTGCTATGCAAAAGAAGCCATGGTCCTGTATGGGGAAAGTTTTGAAGTCTATTTTTGTAATGAAAGTATATCCAGCAAAAGAAAAAAAGGAAAATTCACATTAATATATTTCATAAAGTATATTTCTGGGCTTTCAGATGGCGCTAGTGGTAAAGAACCTGCCTGCCAATGCAGGAGATGCTCAATCCCTGGGTCAGGAAGAACTCCTGGAGGATTGCATGGCAACCAACTCCAGTAGTTTTGCCTGGAGAATCCCATGGACAAAGGAGCCTGGTGGGCTACAGTCCATAGCGTCGCACGGAGTTGGACAGAACTGGAGTGACGTAGCACGCACACATGAAGTATTTGTTTACTATCTTTAGAGGAGTGGATGCATGGGTACCTCTTTCACTTTTTGAAAAATAATGATTTTCAGTTTTTTTATGTGCCAGCATAAAGTTCTAGAACAAGAAATGTATCATATAGTGAAACAAAGACAAAAATCTTGTCTAAGAAAAATCCAAGTAAGTTCAGCCTACATTTTGAGACACATTCTACTTACCTAGTGAATTTCAAATGTACTCCACTACTTTGGGATTTCGAAAGTCATGATAACAATTTGTTTTGTTTATGCTTCCCTTTTGAGCTCTAGTGAAAGGGTAGGGGATGAAGTATATAGCAACAGGTTTGATTTGTAGAAAAATGT
>SJXQ01000963.1:102423-149148 GCA_006408695.1 Aepyceros melampus
CTTGACACCAAGAACATCTTTAGGCACCCTTCCATCTTCAGCCAAATTAACCCACTACCAGTACAGCCCTGGATGGCACAGAAGCTACTAGTGTATTTACCCAGTTAACCAGCATACTTTATCTAACTATTCCTGCTTTAAGCTTTTAGGGGAAAAAAAAAATACCACCGTAGAACAAATACCAATTGTTCGCTTCACTTTCACATGGCCAGCAAGCAGATCTTTTCCAAGTGGGAGTAATATCCTGTTAGCTATGTTTAATTCTTATTTTACCTGGGGGATTGAGAGTACCAAATGATTTCACTGTTCAGGCATTACATTTCGGGCTGTCCTCTCCTTCTGCCCCTGTCTTCCTCACATACCCCTTCTGGGACCTTCTTACCATTTAGAGTGAAAGGACAGCTTTTTCCCTGAACCAAAACCAGCAGGACCTATTCAGAAAAGGAAACTTCTGAGATGCTGGGAGGGAAAGACACACACACACACACACACACACACCACTCCAAATGTACCATTCTGCCTGTGCTTTGGCAGTGCCCCCATACCTGCAACATAACCATTCATCCTTCCCCAGGTTCATTTCACTGCCCACTTAGCAAAGTATGAATACTTTTGAGGAGGGATGTGCGTGTGTACATGTAGCTTTTGGTTGGGGGGTGCGGGATGGGAGTTTACCTTTGGCCATGAAATGGACACCGTGTGCATGGTGTTACCACAGGCGTTCTGTTCCAATTGCATTGTGTCTTAACAACAAAGCCCCCCGTGAAACTCAATAAAATTACCAATTTCACAGTTGATTTTCTTCTTGCTCTGCTCTGCAGCCCTCACACTCCTGGCCTGTCTCCACACACTGCGGGGGATGGTGTCGGACCAAACCAATAACACGGTGCTAAAAAGGGGCTTGATATAAGCCAGACTGCTCTTGATTCTAATTAGTGTGTCCAGCAACTTTGAGATCTTTGAACTATCTTTGTCGTGAAAAATAATGCTATCAATTTATTCTGAATTGGAAGAACCTGGTTATCTGGGCAGTGATCAAATCACACACTTTGGTGTGATTCAGGTCATGGTTACATTGCCCAGAACTTATATGGATCCATTTTATTTCTCGCACTATGCTGTGTTTTCTCCTCTGATATTATTGACTCTGCTAATTTTGGTAATTTAAAATCAATCAAAAATGTATGACCTAAGGTATGTGAACCTTGGGATCATTGATTAGCAAGCAAGCATTCTAGATCTAATTCAGCGACTAACTAGCTGTGGGATCCTGAATTATATCCCCTCTTGTCTCTGTCTCCCAACTAATAAAAAGATAAAATTAAAAAAGGCAGTTGAGAAAAATATATACAAGTGCTGCTTTAAATCTTTAGATTAATAGAATAAATAATGAGTGTATTTTAAGGCTCCGGTGAGTCAGGTCTTAGGATATTAAATCCTGCTAGCCTTGTTAACTACAGACTAAGAACCTGACCTAATGCAATGCCCACTGCAAGATACAGCTTAAGGAACTGAACCTAAGTTGTGATAAACAGGTTCAGTGGTAAAGAATCTGCATGCAGTGCGAGAGAAGCAGGAGATGTGGGTTCAGTCCTTGGGTGGGGAAATCCCTTGAAGCAGGTAATGGCACCCCACTCCAATATTCTTGGCAGGAAAATCCCATGGACAGAGGAGCCTAGCGGACTGTAGTCCATAGGATCGTGAAGAGTCAGATATGACTGAGCAACTAAGCACACACATATAATGAATGAATATGCGGTTCAGTGATAGAAATAATTCAGTCACAGAGGTAACTGACTTTATTTCAAATTCTACCCTTTTTTTCAGGAGCCACATTCAACCCTAAGCCCATCCCCAAGTTTGATGTGTATTTAATTATCAAAGAATCTTTGTCAGTCATTTTCACTTCATTCTTTTACCAATAGCAGATTGTCTGATCTGATGGCCAAGCCCTATTGGACTTGCTTTACAATTTCTAATATCTTATAGAAAACACTTAACAATGTATTGGCTGGCAAGAGAAATTTGTTTTATGGATGATTGATTAATGGACTGAATGGATGAATGAGTAAACTTAGATATTAAAACCCCCAATGGTTTTCTGTTATGGAAATAGAGATCTAGTGATGGAGGAGTTATCTAGAAACGTTGCCATTTGGAGATCATAGAATCCTATTCCATATGCTAATATCATCTGAAATCACACTTTGTTTTCATGTCCTTCAATTTTTATTCTTAACAATAGTCTTTATCTTTAATTTGATTAATGCTTTTTTTTTTGGTAGGTCTTCATTTGCAAGTATCTTAGAATGCTAATTATCCCCACATATGAAGGCAGAACCTCTGTCCATAAATTGTAACTTCCCTAAAGCTACTGTTTGTAACCACATTTGGTTTCACATTGGAGCACAATCATTGTTCTCTTCATGACCACATATAGAGGAAGGAAAATTGGTTCAGACAAGCTAAAGAATGACCCCATCCATTGAGTTCCTCTTGGGGAAACATAATTCCCAGGGGAGATTTAATTTTACTTTCATTTACTATCCTGCACCCCGCCTCCCCCTGGGATTGAGAGGTTTGGAAATCCCGCAGAAGACAGCCCCCATGTGTCCAGCAGCTACTGCTTATCATGTTGTAACCCGCCATCCTTGTTAACGAAGTGGTTGGGGAATTTCTGAAGTCAACTTGCCTGTCTGTCTTCTCGGGCTGGAAATCAGATTAGTAGCAGTGCTCCATCATTCTGAAAATATTGAACAACTCAGATTCATTTGGTACTTAAGCTGCTCTCTGTACATCAGCCTGCTCTGTCCCGCATTAAGCCAGGTTACCAGCACGCAGTTTTCAAACTTATTGCTACCATGTGCAAACTGTGCATGCAACCTTCCATTCATTCAGGAGACTGTGATTTTTCTAAGTTCCAAATCAGCTCACTCCCTTTGAAAGGCGTTTTAGTGCAATTAAATCCAGTAGTTTTCATCTGTGTTCTCCAAAGCATCATGTTCGACTGTGAGCAATGGGAAGGGTTGAAGAAACACACCGTTTTATTTATAATCAGTCCTCATCCACAGTATTACCCATTTCACCACACACCATGAACCTTGAAACTCGCTGCCAAAACCCATTCCTCGCCATTGTGTCTGTAAATAGTGGCAGTTGCTTTTTCTGGACCCCCACACCAGCTGTCACGCTCGATTTCTATGAGATTTTCTATACATCAGTTCAGTTCAGTTCAGTTCAGTCGCTCAGTCATGTCCGACTCTTTGTGACCCCATGAATTGGAGCACGCCAGGCCTCCCTGTCCATCACCAACTCCCGGAGTTCACTCAGACTCCCGTCCATTGAGTCAGTGATGCCATCCAGCCATCTATCCTCTGTCATCCCCTTCTCCTCCTGCCCCCAATCCCTCCCAGCATCAGAATCTTTTCCACATACTTCCCCAGTAACTTGAGTTGCCTTAAAATGATTTACAATCCTTTGCATTGAAGGGAAAGTGTCCCAAACACAACTCCTCTCAAACATCGTGTGTGTGTGTGTGTGTGTGTGTGTGTGTGAACAAAATTATTAGCCTGCCTTCTGCGAGGTGAACTGAGAGAAAGGAGACAAAGAGAGCATGACACCCTGGGATAACTCCAGTCTGAGGGTCTCCCGTCACAAGCTTTCATAATGAGTGTCGTGCATATGACCGTGAGTTATCCTGACTGTGACCTGCCTCCGGAGGCCCCATGCCACATCTGTATTAACAACTGCATCTGCTTCAGGGTAACCTTATTAGCTTACCGCAGCTGAGCCAGGGGCCTCAGGAGGTATTAGACCAAGTCCCCAGAGAGGCCTGGTACTTCTGTTCTCCCTAAATTCCGTTCGGTGCCCAAAATTTAACATCAGGACCTGCTGAATTTTATTTCGAATTATCCGCTATAGTAACTCTATACTATACAGAAAACAACACACACACACACACATATGCATGCTCCCCTCAAAATTGGCAAATTCCTCAAATGCCATCTCTAATTCCCATTATGACATACGGCTTGTTTGTTTCATAGGAAAAGCAATGGAAATATCAAAAGAATTCTCACCTTGGTTTCTGTTTTTCTTCTCACTGTGGAAGTGTATGGAGTGCTGTCAAGAACACAAAATGCAAAGAACACATATGTGTGAAGTTATCTTTGGAAATTTTACTTCCAAGCCTGACAAGGAGAATAGTGAATAAAATTTCTGTGAATGGAGTGGTATGACAGGGAGATCTGGTGGGGTGTGTGTTTCAGTGTCTGTATATGTGGAGTGTGGGATGTGTATCCACGCAAGTATGCCACGTGCAAAAGAACCCAGCTTTTCAAACTAAATTCTTAAACAAGCTCTTTATCACTTGTTTCAAATTAATCAGGTAGATGGAACTCAGCAAAATATGTGCCATTCATTCACTCATGTACCCTTTAGACAGTGAAAGTGACAGAGAAGTATTAATTCACCTGGGAACATACCTAGATCAACATCCTAAAGGATATTCCCATACTAGTGACTACTCATAAAAGGTACTTTCCCTACACTCCTCTGAAGAGGAGAAGTAGGGGCTGAAGGCTTACCCAGTTTCCTTTTCTTGAGTTCTGCATTTAATGTTGCCCTGCCAGTAAAGATAGATAGAATAACACATACCACTCAAATAACCCTTTGAGGACTAATTCAGATTGTGTTGAACAGGATTCCACCTTGAGCCAAAAGGATGTTCCTGAGGCTGAGTTGTCCAGTGACCTCTATACATCCACATGTCCTCTCTCTAATCACCCCAGAGTATTACCTTAGACAGCTCCTGATATAGTTACACAATGACAACCCCTTTTCTTCTGCTGACTTCATGCTATGTGTCAGCTGTCAACTGTGGAATGCCTTGCACTGAGGTTAGCGTTTTACATGGGTTGTCTCACTTCATCCTCGAGTATAATCGGTTTATGTTATCATCCTTGTGTCCAGTGAGGAGGTGGAAGGAGGCTGAGGAACATGTTCAAGGCACAGATGAGGTCCAGTTTCTTTCTGAGCAAGTGTGATTCAGTGGACCGTGATGGGAAAGTTCTACATTGCATGTGTTGAAGTGGCCCCCACTTTAAGACCTTTCTTTCTTTCCAGTCCCTATCAGGACTCATGGTTTATTTTCACTCTCGAGTATTTCCTATGTGGACCAAACCACTCGGACTTTGACACTGACCCCCAAAATCGATGCAGACCTATCCTGAATACAGCCCCTTGTTATCCCCAGGCGTGAGAGTAATTCATCCTCAATTTTACAACACTAAAAAGTCAATTTTAATTATATGACTTCTCTTTTGTTATTCAGTTTTAGTCACTTCTCCTCTGTAGAAAGCAGCGATAACACATTTCCTTGTTTAGAGCAGTGATTCCCAATCTTTTTGGGACCGGGATCGATTTCATGGAGGACAGTTTTTCCGTGGGCCAGCGATAGAGGGATGGTTTGGGGAGAATTCAAGCATATACTACATTTATTATGCGCTATATTTCTGTTATTATTACATCAGCTCTATGTCCGATCATCAGGGCATTAGATCCTGGAGGTAGGGGACCCCTGGTTTAGATGATTTCCTCAGCCAGTAGTTGAAGGAAACCCAAATGTGGGGCATCGACCATCATAAGATCATGTTTTTCTTTCTCCCCCAGCCTCAGGGTGCGCTGGGATTCTGGGGTAATCCAAACATTGGGTAACACAGCAAATACATGTACTCTTGAAGGAAATAAAAATAAAATTGTGGAAGAAGCTGTTTAGCTCACTTTGTAGACTATACCCCACCAAGCTAAGTGAGTAGGGCTTAACTGATAATGATCAGCTTCTCCATTACCTTTAACCATTTTCTGGTAACCGTATCCTAAGCAGCAAAAGCAGCATCACCTCATATTTCAGTGTAAATAAGGCTCCTGTGAGCAGGGGTGACCTGGCCAAGCCCTCTTGGGGCACAGACGTGTGACCACCGAGCAGGCTTTCTCTGCGTTTTTGGTTCTTATTCGTCTCCTGGGTCTTAGTGCAGTTATTCGCTTGCTGTCTCCTCCTTTCATTTTTCTGTTTACTGTGTTCATCTCTTCTTCACTTACCTCATTTCCCCATTTCCTCCCTGCATTTCTCAGTCCTCTGCACTTTTTTAAGGAAGTTTCTCTTTCTGTGCCTTAATGGTTTCATACGTAGTGGTTACTTTCCTCTGAAAATCCCTTCCTTAAAAATTAAAAGGTAAAGCAAGAGAAACACTATTCCTATTTTTTACTTTGAATAATCTGTCATTTTTCTGATTATGGCCAATTTGGAAAAAGCAGAAAAGTGTAAAGGAAAATTAATTGCTAATAGCTCCAACTCTGAAAGCTGAGTTGGTATCTATTCTTCAAGTTTTTCTTCTTCAGCCTTTTGTTTATAAAACCATATGCACACTTGTGTATTACTTTATACATGAACGTGATTTACTGTACATTATAGAATTTTAAACACAGTTCTGCTTTTGTAATATTATTTTATAATGCACATACCCTCATGTCATTAAATATTCTTTAAATATATCAAAAATATAATTGACATGTATTGTGTATTATCTGTCAGTACTGTTGTAAATAAAGGTATGAATCCACTTATCTACGGTTATTCTATGAGATAGGTACTGCTGTTACTCCCATTTTATATTAAGGGAACTGAGACACTCATGCAAAGAGTTGACTCATTGGAAAAGACTCTGATGCTAGGAGGGATTGGGGGCAGGAGGAGAAGGGGACGACAGAGGATGAGATGGCTGGATGGCATCACTGACTCGATGGACGTGAGTCTGAGTGAACTCCAGGAGTTGGTGATGGACAGGGAGGCCTGGCGTGCTGCGATTCATGGGGTCGCAAAGAATCGGACATGACTGAGCGAATGAACTGAACTGAACTGAGACACTAAAAGACGAAGTAACTTGCCCAAGGTCACAAAACTAATAGTTGGCAAGATTTGGACTGAAGTGTTTGAGGTCTGGAGATTGTGTTGTCAACCACTGAGATACTCTGACTCTCAATAGACCTTGATGATTACAAAATAGCCCTCGAATACCCCGACTCATCTTTATTGAACCAGTACACTTGGACATCCTGCATTGTCTGAGCTGGACGTTTTGAATTGTTCCCAATATGTTGCTCCTCTAAACGACACTGTAACAGCATTCCCCTCCATAAAACTGTATTATTACTCTGATTACTTCCTTAGGATAAATTCCTATGAGTAAGAAAGTATGAGAACATTCTTAAAGCTCTTCCTATGAGTTTTTAGATTTCTGGTCAGAGAAGTTGTCCTGATACACATTTCCCTCTGTGTTAAGAAGACAGCATGTCTCCATGCCCTTGATCACACTAAATAATGGACTTTTAAAAAACTAGATGTTTTCTATGTTTAAAAAACTCCATCTGATATGTATCAACAATGCCTCGTTTTAATTTCCATTTTTATTACTAGTGAGATTGATTTTTTCATCTTTTATTCACCATTTTTGTTTCGTATTTCAGAAAGAACTTAGTCATGCTTTATGGCCATGAAAAATTAGCACTTGTCATTCTGTTATTGACTTAAAAGAACACTTCACTATGAGATATTTGACTTTTAATACATCATTTTCCACTTTTTCCACTATTTTTCTTTTTAATGGTGTTTAATATATATATTTTAACTTATTAACTATCTAAGAACGTAGTGTGTACACTTTGCATAATGTATAAAGGATACTTTGCTGAGTCTCAATTGTGTCCGACTCTTTGCATTTCCATGCACTGTAGCCCACCAACTTCTCTGTCCATGGAATTTTCCAGGCAAGAATACTGGAGTGAGTTGCCATGCCCTCCTCCAAAGGATCTTCTAGGACCAGGGACCGAATCCACGTCTCCTGTGTCTCTTGCACTGGCAGGCTGATTCTTTACCACTTTGCCACCTGGGAAGCCCATTTTTTGAGCTTCAGTTCAGTTCAGTTCAGTCGCTCAATTGTGTCCGACTCTTTAACACCCCATGAATCGCAGCACGCCAGGCCTCCCTGTCCATCACCAACTCCCGGGGTTCACTCAGATTCACGTCCATCGAGTCAGTGATGCCATCCAGCCATCTCATCCTCTGTCATCCCCTTCTCCTCCTGCCCCCAATCCCTCCTAGCATCAGAGTCTTTTCCAATGAGTCAACTCTTCTCATGAGGTGGCCAAAGTACTTAGTGACCACATTAAAGGGCAAATTACAACAGTGAACAGATGAAGAAAACACTCTGTCCTGAAATGTGGATATATAGACAGCATAACCAAATTTTAAGTCAAGACCTGAATGGATTAAGCCAGGTCCAGTCTTTCTACTTAGCTTCTTAGACTTTTTAAATACTTCCTATTTATGTTCCTATTTTTGTGCTCTTCTGCTTTGAGGAAGTGAACAAGCATAAGGAATTCTTAAATAGAATTCTTTTTAATTCTGTTAATTCTTAAATAGGAAAATTAACATAGGTTATTATATAGTAAGTCCTCAGAACATACACAGAGGAAGGGCATCGTGGAGAGACCATGGGATAGATGATCTTTAACGGGAACTCCAGTACTTTGGCCACCTCACGCAAAGAGTTGACTCATTGGAAAAGACCCTGATGCTGGGAGGGATTGGGGGCAGGAGGAGAAGGGGACAACCGAGGATGAGATGGCTGGATGGCATCACAGACTCAATGGACGTGAGTCTGAGTGACCTCCGGGAGTTGGTGATGGACAGGGAGGCCTGGCATGCTGCGATTTGTGGGGTTGCAAAGAGTCGGACACGACTGAGCGACTGAACTGAACTGAACTGAATGGGAACTGGACTGTCAGTCTGGCTCTGCATTCCAACCGAAAGACTATAAACAGTCCATTTCACCTTATTTATCAGAGGGATTTTGTATTAGACAATCTCTAAGGTCTTTTTCAGCTTTATCTTCTCTGAATTTATCCACAAGTCTCTTCAACCATACCTAGATTCAGGTTTGATCCCTGGGTCAGGAAGATCCCCTGGAGAAGGGAATGACCCACTCCAGTATTCTTGCCTGGAGAAGTCCATGGATAGAGGAGCCTGGTGGGCTACAGTCCATGGAGTCACAAGTCTCAGACACGAATGAATGACTAACACTTTCACTTTTTTCGCTTTCATAAATAGATGTTCTTCTTAAAGATGCAGCTTGTCTCCCTTTTCTTATTCCTGGCAATCCTAACCCATCCATGGTTGGATTTGGGTTATTTAAAAGTGATTTTATACAAGGTAATAGTCTCTCCCCTTCTCCCATTAAATTTCAAAATTAGCGGGCATATAATATTTTCTTCTCCAGCTTGGGATAAAGTTGAAACCCTAGCTTATAATAAGAATGTGTTGACTAATTGATTAGTTAAGAAAAATAAATGTCATATTTAATGCATACCTGTGGAATCTAGAAGAATGGTACAGATGAACCTATTTGCAGGGCAGGAATAGAGACGCAGCTGTAGTTAAAGGACTGTGGACACAGTGGGGGAAGAAGTGTAGGATGAATTGGAGAGTAGGAGTGACGTAAATACATCAGTGTGTGTAAAACAGCAGTGGGAAGCTGCTGAATAACACAGGGAGCTCAGCCTCGTGCTCTGTGATGACCTCGGGGGATGGGATGGGGGTGATGGGAGGGAGGCCCGAGAGGGAGGGATATATGTATGCATATAGCTCATTCGTGTTGTTGTACAGCAGAAACTAACACAACATTGTAAAGCAATTATACTCTAAGAAGGGAAAAAACTTCTGAAGCCCACCTTGGTCTATCCTGCCCTCCTCTAATTCACCTCCTCCTTAGGCTTCCTTCAAGCCTTCAATCTTTTTGTGGCATCAGGCTCCATTAGGGTTGGAGACATACTCAGATACGCACCTGTTTCCGGATGTCTCAGGGGACAGTCCTTTGTCCACACTTCATGTCAACTCACCAGCTTGTGTAAACCCAGATAATTCATTCCTAGAAATTGTGCAGCAATTTTTGAAATTGTGTAGACATCCACAACTCCAGTCACCAGCCTGTTTCTAATTTCATAACTGCTTTGATGGTTGTCGACATAAACCCTTTTAAGGAAAAGGTCATTTTGGATTTGGGGCTTTTTTCCTCAATGGCTTGAACCAGAATGCAATCAGTCTTTCCTGCCATCTAGGATGTGTTCACTCTGCCAGCGGGAATTGGCCGTGAGGGCAGAGCAGGGTCCAGTTTGGGAGATGCCTGTGGTTTTCCAAGGACTGTGCGATGCAGAGCTGGGCATTTTCTCTTTGCATCTTTAATCTTGCCGCTCTTTCTGTGACTCCTTCTCCCTGCGTCCTCCTCTGATTTCTCGGAACCATTGATGTTAGAACTGGAAAAGCTCAGGATTATATAAGGGAGTTGATGGATCAGTGCTGGTTCCGTGGCGTTGCGTTAGGGCTGGTGAGCCTGTCACTTTCCTTTCGAACCACACAGAGGCATGCTGGGGAGAAGGGGGAGAAGCAGAATGGGTGATGGGACAAAGGAAAAATGGCAATCCTGCTAAAGCCTTTGAAGTGGTAGACGATCCATCTGCCTGTTTGAGTCTGAGGCTGAATCCCTTTTTAAAATGCATCAAATGTTGGAGTGCGAAGTTCAGTCCTGACAGCATCTGTGATGCTCTGTGGAGACATCCGCATCACGGTTTTCCAGACGTTGTCTGTATGCACGCAAGAAGGGTTTGATCCACAGGCCTCGCCGGGTGGGACCAGGTGGCGCTCAAGTAGACACGTCGTTTCACTGAGGTCCTGTGAAGTCCTGGCAGCCAGGCCCCATAAAACCAGTGTGGGGAGAACCGTAGGCTTTTAATTCCAACACGAAGCCACATCGTCATGTCTCTCATTATCCCGGACATTGAAAGATAACAGGAAAGGGGGCAAGGCCAAGCAGGGTTCCTCATGACTTCATAAACCCTGGTGGGGGGAGAGTTTTTATGGGCAGTATAGGAAATAGAGTTTTAATTGAGAACCACAGATTTTTATTAGAGAATTGTAGCAATGTGATTTCCATTTATGCGACCAGACATATTACTTAAAGTATTAGCATAGGTGATGTGCAAATTGAAATTTTAGCTGACCAATATTCTCCACACTGACAGCATTAAGATATACTTAGTAATATCACTATGTGAACCAAAAGATGTACTAAACACAGTCATTAGCACTCTTTAAAGAATTCACATTCAAAACGGTAGGCACCTCTGATCTTACTGACTGCTTCACCCTTTGTAGGTCATTATTTTTAAAGATCTCCTAGTTTTTGATATAGGATCAGCTCTTGCACAGTTTTCAGTGTTGAGGGTATTTGGGTCTTATTTAAGTAAAAGTAACTTACATCACTTTTGTCTCAATGACTCTTATAGAATAGTTGTAGCCTGTAACTCTGCATTTTAACCTTGTGATAGTAATCTATACTGTTCTCTCTAATGTCAGCAAAATAATTAAAAAAGAATCAAGTGCTACCTTTCAGGGTAGAAAAGAGAGTTTGAATTCACGCCTCCTGAAATTAAATTGTAGATCTTAAACCTGTGTGCAAAACTTTAAGTTGAATTTAGGCAGAGAGTGGAGTTTTCTGTAAAAAGGTGTTCTTCCACTTATCATAACACAAGATCACAGTCTTCTAGATCACTATCATTAGTACCAGATTTAAAACTTTTTTCAAGTTAAATTTTCTCTAACAGTGAAAGCATCCCCTTGGGAATTAGTTAGGCATTTGGGGAGGAGCATTGACTTTGAGGAATCACTAGAGGACAGTGTTCTAAACTGCCCTTGGAGTGCACCAAGTAAACGCCTAAACGGAGGCATTGATCGCTGATTTTTCTGATCTGTAATCTCCCAGTGCTTAAAAAATGTGTAGAAAGATTCCACTGTGTAGATTCATAAAAGGAGTACTTCTCAATCATTACTCTTTAATACTCTGGGAGATCTCTGCAAGCAATGGAATGTTACATTAGTGTTTACACTCTCTCATTTAAGAAATAACCATTAGGAGTCAACATCAAGAGCACAAATTTGCTGACCCCCATCCTGCAAGACGCTCGGCAGCAAGAAATACACCAGCCGTGCTGTAGCTAAAGGAGATGCAGGTTCAATCCCTGGGTTGGGAAGACCCCCTGGAGGAGGGCATGGCAAATCACTCCAGTATTCTTGCCTGCAGAAGTCCATGGACAGGGGAGCCTGGTAGACTGCAGTACCTAGGGTCGGAGAGAGTCAGACATGACTGAAGCGACTTAGCATGCATGCACAGGCATCCTGCAAGAAAGGACTTTGCTTAATTCTTTTGTTTATAAAAATCATTTCCTGTTTGTGCAACATGAGCCCCTAAGTGAAATCCTCTCTCACTGTACCTGACAGGCTTAGCTCATGGGGAGGGGGAGATATACAGTATTTAACCTGGATCCTAGACTGGTTTCTCATCTGTATTCAGTGGAAGCCAGCTCTGACTCTTCTGACTAGGCTAGTTGCCTGAACAGAAAACTCTAGTACATTTCTTCACAGATGTCTGCCTTGACTGTCTTCTACTCCATTGCTCACCAGCCCTGAGGTGGGGTGGAGGTGGAGGGAAGGAGTTGGAAGAACCTATAACAGTCTAATCGAGCTGAACACCTAAAGAGTCACCCCTTCCCAAAAGAGCCTGGTCCAGTTTTTGAAGATCTACTGAAGTCACCTAGTCATTCATGTATTTACTCAACAAAGTAAAATGTCGAGTAAATGGGATACAAAATGAATGGGATACAAAAATAAATAGAATGTTACCTTTCCTCAAGGTAATAAGATCTTTGATCAATGATCAAAATGTACTAAACCATAATGTGTTAACTATGAGAAGACAGGGAAGTGGCTGAAGAAACATGCCTTGACAGGGGCACAGAGGCTTTTATAAAAGATGATGCTTCTGAGCAGAATCTTGAATGATGAGTTCAAGCTCCTCAGAAGGCCAGGGAAGAAGGATACTCGATCAGAGAGAAGAATGTATCTAAAGCATGGAGTTTGAAGACCCAGGGAGATCCTGGGTGGATCCTCAGAAAATCCCGTTTCCAAGCCAAGGAAGCTGAGTTTTATTTTGAGGACAGTGGAGAGGCTTCCAGGAGATTCTAATCTTGCAGCAGGCTAGAGCATGGAATTAAGGGAGTGAGAGACCATATGCAGTGAAGTATAACAACCCAAGAGATTTAGATGAGGGTCAGAACCAAGGCTGTGGCAAGAGAAATGGTGAAGAAATACTTAGGAGTTATGATCCAAAGATAAGGGTGATGAAGGAAAGGAAGGCATCTCAGAATGCTATAAGCCTGTCTCCGAAATTTCCACCCACTGGTCCACATGGAGCAAAACAAATCCTTCCTGTCCCATAAAGTGCTTCATATATTTTGTTGCAGCTGACATGCCTCTTCTCTTGATTCTCCTCCAAGATCAACACGCACGAGTTCCTTCAGACTCCGCTCGTATGTCATGGTTTCAGAACCATCATCACCTCACCTCTGAGTCTGTTCCTCTAGGCTGCATTCATTCATTCATCATCTGTTCTATGCCAGGGACTCTGTCACCAATTGGGGAGCAAAGATACGCTGAGTACATCTCAGACACGGTCAGTAGGTAAAAGGCAAGAAGTGAATAATGACATGCTCAGTGTTGTAAAAGTTTTAATGGAAGTGTCTGCAGAGGAGTGGTTCTCAGGCTTTCCTATGCCCTGAACATAGCTGATACCTTATACTTACACTGTGAGTTCCCATAGCTCACCCAAGTGGCAGAGTCTCATGAGGGCCATCGACTCATCTCCCATCATAGATTGTCCCTGTGGAAGTAAGCATCCAGAGGACTGGGGCATATCCTTCCTTCACTGCCTGCCCCAATCTCCTTGAGAGTCAGCCAGGCCAAGGATGCAGTGGGGATGGCTTACAAAAGGTGTAGAGTTCTCAATCGGAATGAATCCTTAAGGACATTCATTTAGTGATGTGTGGGTGGAGCATTGGGGTGGGAGTGAGCATGCTAAGGGAGGCTCCAGGAATGAAGACTAGCTCTTTCTCCTATCCCAGGCCTTGGTCACCCAGTATAGAAGCCTATATTAGCCATATAAGTGAACTTCCTTTAATAAAATCATTGGCTTACTAGATATCTTAGGATGATAATTGTGAGTTAGGAAAGAGTATGAAGCCTTTGTTGGCTTGATCTCTGGTTATCAGAGATTCACATATTTCACAATCCTTTTAATAACTTTAAGAGGGAGAGAGTCATTCTCTATCCACCCCATCACGCATACAACTGAAAGAAGATCTTCCTCTTTGGCCAGCCCAATCATAGCATCCCAGCTGCATGGGGCGAGGGTTGGGAGAGGGAGTCTGCCTTCCCTCTCAGATTCAGCAGCAGCCTTGGGGACAAAAGCCCATGCCTGATATTTCACCCTGTTTCCCAGGGCAGGAAAGTAGCCAGTTAGCCACATGGACATTTTTCATCTGTCTCCAGAATATGAATGGTTTTAATGGTTTGCTGAACAAAGAAGAGTCCTTTCAAATTAGGAAAAAGCAATAAATGTGGTTCCTATTCTGTACATTTGTTTAATGCTCCAAGTTCCTTTATGTCGCGCACTGGAAAGGGCATAGCAGAAGCTGGTACTTATATAAATAATAGATTGGTTGCTTTATTTATAGCATCAAGCTATTAGATTGGCTGAGGGATAGTAGTCTTAAATAATTGTATCTTTTATGCATCTCTGATGTTAAACATGAAAATACCACGTCCTTTCGATCTCTCCTTGAGCCCTAATTTATGACAAAATAAAGACTTTTTTTAAAAATTCAGATGTTCTTAAAAACAATCCTTCCCTGACCAAAATTCATAATTCACAGTAAACAATTATTTTACAGTGTCGGAGCCAACATACCTTCCTTTGATGGTACAGGTTCAAGGTGTCTGGGAAAAAAAAAAAAACTTGAATATTTTGCTGAAGGGATTTTTAATTTCCCAGAAAGACTTTTTCCACTGACCTACACTGTTTCCAGAATATTTATGTTTAAAAGAAAAGAAGGAAGGAAAGGGTGGAGAGGAAGAGGGAGGAGGGAGGGAAGAAAAAGAAGAGAAAAGAAACTTTATTTCTTTGAAAGATCAATGTAATCCGTAGACCTCTATGAACATAAAACAGATGGCAGACATGAATGAATTGTGACCAAAACCTTTGAACTTTATCCCTCTTCCAGTCCCCAGGAATATCCACCCTCTGGTGAGCCCCATCTCTGTACTCAATCAGGATAACTAAGAAGGGCATAAATAAGTCCTGTGCAAATAATTATGTTGGGCCCATTTATGCCTCACATTCAGATATGCCCGCCTAATTGAATCGAGTGTTTAATCCCAGGATTCATTATCTATTTCCCTATCTAAGTCTTTTTTCCCATTTATATTTAGCACCCAGCTGTCCCCTCCTCCAAATGGTCAACTGTAGTCCCGTAAAAATTCTTGAGAGTGGCCTTCCGAACCCCTAGCTCTGTGCAGCAATTTTCTCAGTAGGGGCAGCTGGCTCTTGGTACGTCCCTGCCGCTGGGCTGAAATTGTTAAAGAGAGCAAGCTGCTTGGAGATGGGGAAGTGGACCTCAGCCCTTCCTGGGGATACTCCAGGTGGAGTCAGGTCTTCAGCTCGAGTCAGGACCAGGCACTGCTGCCTTTGGTAGTCACCAGAATAAAGCAATAAAAAGATCAGTTAAAACGCTTGCTGGAAGTTATTGATAGAAAAATTCTTTCTGCACGAAAGATTATAAACAGAGTGTTATCTGAAGATGGATTTGTTTTAATTTGGCATTGATGTATTTGATACCTGGTAGGATCAAAGAAAACAGAATCAAAGGCAGAAACACAAGCAGCCCCGCTTCTCTGAATATAGGGCTCTTTTATAGATATAAAATCTCGGGACTGGAGTGCTCAAATTTATTTGTACTGATGTTTGTTTAAAGATCAATATTAAATAAATTGGTCTGGAAGCTATAGTCATAAAGCAGCTGTCGAACTAATGTAATCCCACAATGCCATTTTGTCTACTGCCTGAAACCTGGTTAACTGTGTACTTCTAATAACATGTGGAAATCTGTTGAAAAATAAAATAGCCGAACTGGATTTTCTGAACTAGGACAACATTGCAGTTGCTTATGAGGGGAATTTTAAAAAATATATGTATTTCGTCCCTCTCAGGATGATAATCGATTCCTTTTTATGGCCAAGTGTCCAGGGTTTCTATGCGTGCGTGTGTGCTAAGTTGCTTTGGTTGTGTCTTTGAGCCCCTGTGGACTGTAGCCTGCCAGGCTCCTCTGTCCATGGATTCTCCAGGCAACAGTACTGGAGTGGGTGCCATGCCCTCCTCCAGGGGATCTTCCTGACCCAGGGATTGAACCCACGCCTCCTGCATCTCCTGCATTGGCAGGTGGGTTCTTTCCCACTAGCACCACCTGGGAAGCCCCGGGTTTGTATAATCTACAACTCGCTTATAAAATATATTAAAATACCTCTTTATATTATTGCACAGTAATATAAAAGGTAAGTTTCAAGACCCTTGATTTTACTTGTTTTGTTAATTGTTGATATTATTGCTCTGTTTGATCTTGTTGACATTTGTTGGTTTGTTTTCAATCATGGTCTTGCTGTTGTTTTGTCAACTGTGTACTGGTCTGCAACAGTGCCTTTGTAAGTCTCAAATTTTAGAATGTTTGCCCTGCTCTGTATTCTTTAATATTATGCACCAGATTCTACATGTATTACTCTGACCCTTAACGTTGTTTGGAGAGTACAGAAGCTTTATTGTTATCATCATAATAATCATTATCATCACTAAGTACCCATTTTACAGATGAAGAAACGGAAGCATGGAAAGGAAGGAAGTAGCTTCTTAGTTAGAAAGTCAGATCTTTCCAGCATTGGTTTGGGGATGGGTAATCAAGCTCTTATTCATTGTTCTCCTTCCAACCAAGACCAAGCCAAGGACATTCAAGATCGTGATAGGAGCCACAGAGAAGATAAAACAGGACAGAAGAAAACTAAGGCGGAAGAATTATGATTATGTATCCTGCCTGAGATGCCTGTGTAGTCTTACCCCCACTGTCTTTGTCACATGGTTTTTGAGCATCCAGTTTTTTTTAATTATGTTTTTAACACTGATGTATCTGAACATAGATTTGTGCTTTTATATTTATTTATTTATTTGGCTCTGCCCAATCTTACTTTCAGCTCATGGAATCTGTAGCTACAGCATGTGAACTCCTAATTGTGGCAGGTGGGATCTGGTTCCCCAGCCAGGGATTGAACTCAGGACCCCTGCATTGTTAGCAGGAAATCTTGGCCACTGGACCACCAGAGCAGTCCCCTGAGCACCCAGTTTTGTTTTGCTTGTTACTTACAAACACATGAGATATGTCTCCTGCTCTCAAGTTGTATAGATTCTGGTTGTGATTGGCAGACCAGGCTTATCTATAAAGAGGTGATCACAGTGTAATGTGGATAAAAACTAAAATGAGAAGGACGGACTCTTGAGGCAAGAACAACATAGCTGAGTCAGCAAAGAGGGAAGAAGATTTACACTGGGCCCTGACTGACCCAACTTTATTTGATTAAGGAAACGAAAACTGAAGGATGACATGGTGTGACTTTCATGGGACCTTAGAGAGGATTAGTGGTGGCTAAGCTGGCCGAGTAGCAAGGCTTATGAAGGTGAAAGTTTTGTTTTGGTTTTGTTTTGTTTTGCTTTTTTCAAATAAAACCAGATAATGGAGTGAGTTTTTTCAGAGAAACCAAAATATGGCATAGAATATGCCCATGTTTCTATATATTTCTCTTTCTGTATCCTTCCCAGTTTTCTATAGGGCTCCCTGCCTGTTTTCTTTATATCTAAATACTTCTTATAGCTCCTGGCCTCAAAGAACACCTGAAGGGGCATTTTTATAAGTGACTTAGAGGACAGGTGTCAGAATGAAGCAGTTTTTTTTTTTTTATTTCCTGGAATTGTTTATTTCTTATGGCCTGCTTGGGAGGATTGACGAACATGGTGATTAGGAAAATGGGCCTGTCTCCTGAATTGCAGGTAGATTCTTTACTGTCTGAGCCACCAGGGAATCTTAGAGTCAGATTAGTGAGTAAAAATCCAAGCATCTCCACTTGCTTGCTGTGTGACTGGGGAAAACCACTGAACCTCTCAAAAACTCAGTCTCCTAATCCATAAAATGGGAATAATAGTAGTAGCTAACTAATACAGCTGTTTAGAGGGGGAAAAGCATTTGTGCACAGTTAAAACTTTATAAATAGTAACTATTGTAATCATGATCCTTTGTAAAGGTTTCCACTGTTTCATTTCCACTTTCTACTTCCACCCGTGGTAGCAAGCTACCAGGAAATGTAAAGTTTTCAGAAGAAGATGAAACATTACAAAGAAATACAATAGACTTAATTAATTTGTAAATGTTAAACCTAAAGGGGAGGTAGAATTCATAGTGTTATTTATGTTTCAGCATTCTGAGAGTGCGCTTTAAATAGTTGTAAAGATAAAGTATTTAGCTTTTAACTCTTTAAGAACTTCTTAAATCTTTTGTCCTTTTTCAAAAAGAGGTTGTTGAACACTACAATACTGGAAGTCAGGATTGGTCCATTTGGGCAATTTGTGATCCGTGACCAGTTCAAGCTTGAGTCAAGTGGAATTGTCTCTTGAGTGCTCCTACCATCCAAATATGGGTGAAGCGACCTCTGTGACAGGGTGGAAGAAGTTTGTTTTTTGCTTTGGTTTTGTTGTTTTGCCATAATCATTCTCTAAGTCTGTGGAGGACGCTCGTTCTTGCAATAATATTGATCTAAGAATTTGGGGACATTCATAGATGGTAGTGAGGCGGGGGCTGGGGGGTATGGAGAAGTGGCATAGTGAGCCTGATATTTCTCTTGAAGGAGAGCTGGCTTTGTAGGATTAAGAGAAAGCATTGTGGACAATGGCCAAGGAAGCCCTGCATGATATTGAAGCCTCAGTCTGGTTACGGAAGTCAAGGTTCGCTTCAGACAGTGTGCAAAACTATGTCCACAACCAGGGCCACGGGGATGGGTTTTTTTCAGCATGAAAGACTCCAATCTTGGAGGAGTTCCACAGACAGTCGTCTGCAGCCAGCAGTGCTCCCGCACGCTGCTGCACTTACTTACATATGTGGGTCACACAAAGGGGAGAGGGGGACTCTTTGTTCCCTGTCCGCGGGATGACTAAGTTTTGTATGATATAAACGGAAGCTCAGCACTGCAGTGGATGTTGTCTTGGACGCCATGTAGGCACAATAGATCTTAGCCTTTATCGTAAGAGGGTATCTAAAATGACTCTTTCCCCCTGTGTTTTCTTGTTAATCAGAGGCTAACTTTAAAATGTGAAGATGTTTTCATTTGAATAGTTTCAATAAATAGCCGCTTTCCTGAACTCCAAGTGTTTCAGCATTGGCTTCTTTGATTTTTTTTTTCCCCCTTGAAAGCCTTCATCCTGGGTAGCTAAGTTGGTTGGCAAAGAGGTGCCTTTCTTACCTGGGTTTCTTCTATAAGCTGAGAATGTTTCAAATATCCAAAAGTGGTTTTAGTTAGCATCTTGATTTAACATCTTTAAATATCCATCTGTGTGTATCTGGTTTATCTATTTCTACTTTTCTTAATAAAGATGTAAAACTTAAAGCAAAATTGTGGCTGATTGTACTGATTATGACTCTAAGATAGATTCATCAAACCTCCCAGCTGTATAAGACAGGGCTTACTAATGAAGTTCCCTATCAAAAAGAAAAGCCTAATTTTGATTTGGCTTAGGTAATGAACTTCTTTTTCCTGGTGTGATTGTCTGCATGGGGTGGCTGGAAGAGTGGCAAGAGAGAGTGCGCTCACAGAAGCATTATGCAAAATGTCTTTTGTCTCTTTTTCTGGGATATATTAAATTTTCAATGTAGTCTATGTAATATAAAATTATGATAATGACTTTTGGCCCACTGTGAAGGCAGCTTGCTGGTCCTGAGCATGTGTGTCTGGCTTGAGCACTAGGATACACTGTGGGAGTTGCCTTTTCTATTAACAAACCTCTAGATACCTAATGATGAATTTTCTTTCACCAAATGTTCTCCTTTTGTCTAAAATACAAGCATTTTCTAAATTGCTTTTGAGAAAAACAAGAGAGGCAGAGAGGTCTCCGGTACTAACAAGGGATATGGAAACAAAGCAAAGGCTTCAGTTAGCATCATTCTTGTAATTATAAACCAACCAAAAGGTTGTTCCCTGTACTAGTGAAAATATTTACCGTCCTATTGGTATAACTGATGGCATCACTTAGTTAAAGGACAAATTGAACCATTGCCTCAGAAAATATTTCTCTTCCTTCCAGTCATGTGACATTTGATGGTTGAATTTATTATAGATACTTGTAGCAACTTTCAATATCTGTTGGTCCTTCCCATTGGAGGAAATGTTTCTTCTTTTGTTTTTTCCTCTGTCTCCTAAAAAATGTTAAATAATGGAAATGGAGAAAATAATGGAAGCTTTAATTTTCTTGTTATTTATCATTTTAGGCACAGGTATCTTAAAAAAAAACTTTATGAAGGCATTTTCAAAGATTCTGTATTTCACATCAGTTTTAATTTTAATATGATAGTACTTAGGCATAATAATGGAAGTTGCTCTTTAAATAATTGCCACTAAAGGCTATCAGCTTATTCTAAACACCACCATCCTTGCTCAAACACCTTTAGAACTCTGATTTTAATTGTTCTCAGGGCCAGTTTACAAAATACCCAAAAAAGCCACCACATCACCTTATAAGTCACACTTTATATTTTCTTCATTTTTTCATCTCTTTATTGTTGAAGGCCATTATCTTCCTGACCTCATGTTTTATTATCAACTTGACATGATGATAAATTTCTGTTTAGGATTTCACAGTTGTTAGGGAAATTTCTGTGATGTCACAAAGCATAGTAGGATATTTGCTAGAAAGCTAGCTTTGAAGAAATTTCACTAATGTTATATTGAGAGTGCTGAAAAGAGGATTATAGTGTAGAAAATAGGAGACAGAGTACAGGTTGATACCAAATGTCATTTCAAAGTTATGAGAGACATTAGATGCTTATAAGTCTTCTAGTTGTGTTAGCCTATGTCAGGGGAAGGTCAATACCAAGAATATTTGCATATGTGTTGATAACAATGTGAACATCTCTAGCAGGTGTGATTTTGTTTGTAGGCAGATTAATAACTTTGGAACTGATTACCATAACCTATTAGAATAGTTCATTAGAATTGCTTTTAAAAACCCAACTAATGGGCTCCCGTGAACCAGAAATCTCTTAGGTAACTGTCTCCTGAATTTTATTTCTGGAATTAATAGAAACTCTTGCAAAATATTTATGTTAATGAATGCTTCTGCAACCTTAGTCACTGAACAAGCATATATAACGGGAAGCCTACTGTAAAGTATCTGAAAATCTAGAAAACCACTCAAGTGTCCATGCATTGGTTAAAATAGACAGCGGTTTTGTGACCACTTACTTGCCTGTATTTTTTCTCTCTCCTGGGACTTGCCCTCTCAAGGTTCCATGGCCTGGCCAAGCTAAGACATGGAAGCCACATCTGTTCCATGTAAGTCCTGCTCTCCTTGTGTGCAGAAGAGCAGTCCAGGAACTTTTGAGGTAGGCAGTAAGGAAAGCAGAGTTAAGAATGAGGTCATGCGTTAGTTATGATTCCACTGAAGGCTGCCAATAATGAGGCAGTCCCAATGACCTTATTTCAGTCCATTTTATTTGGGGATAAGAGTGTTTGCTGAATCGGGACAATGCTTACAGCAACCCCTTGATCTCTTTGTTTGTTTTTTCTTAAATTTCAAAACTCCGGTGGTGTGTGTCTGAATAACCCAGGTGCTGTGCCTGCTGAGTGGCCTGTGCTTGGTAATCGCCAGAGATCGACGAGGGGGAGGACTTGAAGGATCTAGGAAATGAGGTTGGGCAGGTCCAAGCGGTGTCAGTCTGGTGTATTTGATGAGGTGCCATGCCTGTGCAAGAGCTCCACTCCTGGAGCCAAAAGAAAGCATCCTCTGGTCCAATCTCATTCTTCCATATGTTCCCTTCTTGGTGTCGAGGGGGAGGAGGATGGAAGCAGCCCTTTAGGAAAAACGTTTAGTGTTTTAAGCTACACAAGATGATGTTTGCCTAGTAGAAAGACAGTTCTTGGCAGCCAGTTTCTATGTTTTTGCCCTTAATTCTGCGTCTGTGTTTTATCAGCTAAACCAGACAAGCGCAAATGAGCAAAAACTTCCTCACGCACGGAATACTGGAAACTTACACTGGTCACTGACAGTCAGCGGTGATGTCGTAGAGAAAGAGAAGGGTCATAGCTCTGTAATTGGAAAACTGGAGCTTATTTTATTTACATTCATTAGGGTCTGTTGCTGAAAAATCTGAGCATGGAATAATCATTTACAGATAACCAGGGAGTTGGGAAAGCCTTTGAATTAAAGGCACCCTAACCTATGGACAATAAACACTCTCTTGGAAGCTGACCAGAAAATCCCAAGTCAGATAGATACCAGCAAGCTCAGAGCCTCTGCAGACTTCAGAGAGTGTAAATCCTAATGTAGAAGTACAGGCAGAGTTCAGTCTCTGCCAAAGGGCAAGAAAGTCATTTGCTTCATAGAGTTTTGCCAAATGGAAGGCTTTTGTTGAGTCGGGAGTCAATAAGGGGACCCTAGCCCAGAATTTCAGTTTTCTGTGCCCTAAGGAAAAATAGCCCCCAAGGACTTCCTAACTTTCGGGGACTATTTCACTTCCTAAGATCTTGCTAAGCACACAGACAGGGTTATGGTCAACGGCATTGCATTTTCTAGCACAATTTGGCAGCATGACCATATCTTTTGTGCTCTTCAAACATAAACACCAAACCCTTTTTCTTAAGTCTTCCTGTGACACAAACATGTAATTTTTCATTTTACTAGCCAGAGGGTGCTGAGAATGAAATTCTTCGGCTCCAGTCAAAACATTTGTCTAAGAAGCTTAGGCTACCATTTCGACATAACAGCGATCTGGTCACCGAGAGCGCAGGTCCACTTAATTGTTGGAAACCACGGCATTGTCAAGCTGTCGATTTTCTTTTCTTTTCATCTGCTTCTGGAGACGAATCAGGTCAAGGCAAGGTTCAGTTTATTGGATTCGTTTGAAGATTTCCTGGAAAAGCAAAAGTGCCTTCACGTTTGATTTAGTTCATTTCACTCGGTAAACGGTGGAATGTCTGCTTTCTCTCCCTCAACCTAACTCGGAGATAGTAACTGAGTCTTTTTTAAAGCAGGAAGTTTGAGACAGGTAGGTCTTCAGTTTACTTCCGCCACCTCCACGTGTGTCCATCTATGTGCTGATCAATGAGTATTTCCCTCTAGGAAGCTTAGCATCGTGCAGTACTGGCTTTCTTCCACACAAATATCTTTAGGAATATAGCAGGGCTAAAAAAAATGCCCTCCCCTCTCCTTCTCCCTTGTAGGGAGCTTCATCTTAAAGGAATCATTTGTCATTCTCATCAAAATGGCACTGGCCTTCTCCCCCTCAGTCTCCCCAAGTCTTGAAAAATGTAGCCGTTATTATCCCCCTCCTGCTCCCCCCCACCCCCAGTTTTATGCATCTTCCAGATGATTTAACTGAACTGATGCTATGGAGGCTATGCTGACTGGCACTTTTCCCATGCTTAATGTGTTAACAAAAGCCAATGGTGTCAGTTTTAACAGTTTTAGCTAAATTCCCACGACACTCTTAAGAAACGCTGAAACCTCNCCTCCTGCTCCCCCCCACCCCCAGTTTTATGCATCTTCCAGATGATTTAACTGAACTGATGCTATGGAGGCTATGCTGACTGGCACTTTTCCCATGCTTAATGTGTTAACAAAAGCCAATGGTGTCAGTTTTAACAGTTTTAGCTAAATTCCCACGACACTCTTAAGAAACCTGAAACCTCTGCCATGTCTTACCCTGACAGATTCCCTGCCGTCATTGCACACTTAAAATAAATGTCATCCCCAATCAAAAAGTTCACATTTTCTCTGACAGTATAATTTGTTACTTTGTTCCTGCATTCTCTCTCTTTCTTTGGCACCGCGGTCTTAGCCAGAGAGATGCTCCTTTCCTTCCCGTTGGCGGCTGTCCTTTTTGTTCTTCCACATGTCAGGCTGAGATCAGAAAGGGAAATGGAGAAGAGACGGGCTTTTCTTTTCATTCAGGAAGAGAGAGAAATTTGGAATTTATTGGGAAAAAAAATTTGGAATTTATTGGATGAAGCAAATAAGATATAAATGATAACCTGATACCACAGTCTGATTTCACCCAAAGACCTACTTGCCGTGTTACTCACACAGCACATATAGAGAGAAGAGCAACAGGGTCTCAAAGGAAGAACTTGAACTCAAGGGGACCCGGCTTGGAGTCCCGGTATAATAGGCAGGTCACTCAACACTGCTGGTCACAATTGTCTCATCTAAGAAAAGGGTGTGTAAAGACTAAATGGAAGGACTTCCCTGGCTGTCCAGTGGTTAGGACTCTGAGCTTCCACTGCAGGCGGCATGGGTTTGATCCCTGCCTGGGGAACTAAATCCAACATGCTGCACAGCAAGGCCAAAGAAATAAAAAGTTTAAAAATACAGTGAAAAAAAGACAGACAATGGAGCAGCACCTGGAAGGAAGGCATTCAGAAGATGGCATTTCTCTCCTATCTTTTTTTTTTTTTTAACTTTGTATTTCATATTGGGATGTAGCCAGTTAACAATGTTGTGATAATTTCAGGTGGACAGCAGAGGGACTCAGCCATGCATATACATATATCCGTTCTCCCCCCAAGTCTCCTCCCCTCTCCCATTGTTGATGTCATGCCCTTTCCCAAAGGTCCTGGACTCTGGGACACAGAGTATTCCTGTGGCAGCTCTCCGGCATTGACTTTAGAGCATGGCCTTTTGCTGAGTTCTTTGCTCATATGGCATGTGATCTTTTTGCATTTCTTGCTTGGTGTAGGCACATGGGATGCTTAGTCAACACCCAGATGGTCCCATAAATTCCTCCAGCTGGAGAAAAGAGGTTGCCTCCTGTGGGTTCAGAAAAACAGCTAACCAGCCAAAACCCAACCATCTTGTACCCTGTACTTACCCGCCCAGTTGAGAAGGGCTCACTGGTGCCCTTTGGCGTGTTGGATGGCCAGGCAGTGCAAGTCAGTGGAGAGAGCAAGGCGGGCAGAGAGCCAGGAGGCCAGCCTCATGCCACCAACTTGCTATGGGAACAGGAGGTCAAGTCAGTACTCTTCCGCCTCAGTTCCTTGGTTTCATGTCGTGTTAAATCAAGGGCCTTGCATGAAATGATCTTTAAGGGCCTTCCAGAACAAATTATTATAACTTCAAAAGTATGAAAGATCATTCACATACAATTATTATTTTTTGATCACACATTTTCTGTTCACTAGCTTAAAGGCTGTCCACAGACTTCTAAGCTCAGGCTCTGTAGGTACAATCAGCTCCTTTATTCCTGTGCACCCTCCTCCCCAGCCCCACCCTCTCTCTCCTTTTTTGCAGAGAATAAGAGAGGTGGCTTTCACAGCAGCTGGTTAATTTCCCTGGTTTCACACTACTGTTTAATGGTCCGTTTCGTGTGCCACCTCTCTCATCTACTGAAAGATAGGTACAAATTGTACCTATCAAAATTAGACTATGACTCAGGGTTATCTTTCTTCATATTTTTTCCTAGTCTGAACCTCTAAATAACTTTCTAATGTTTATTTTCCCTAATTAATTCTTTGAAACATTGCTGGTCTCTGACATCCTCTAACATTTTGATGCTGAGAGAGTTGATGCCCTTAACAGCTCAGCTGTTTTCAGAGCTGGAGCGGCTGAGTCGCTGAGAAGTATCCTCTGTGTGGCTGGACCGGTGTGCGAGCCACATGGGAAGGGCTGAGTGGCAGGGAAGGATGCTTTCCGTACTGTTTTGTGTCGGCTGCTACTCCATTGGGTGAGATGTCTGAGTGGAAGGCCTTCAGAGAGGCCTGCGAAACTGGTCACTTGTAATATGGAGTCACCAAACAAGGGCTATAGAAAGGAAAAGTCCCAAACCCCCCAGGAATGGAGGACTGCTCTATACTTTTATTTAGGATGTGGTGCTGTGTAAAGAACAGTGGTCCAATGTCCTCAGAATCAAGCCACTGACTGCCACGTGGCGAGCCTCTTATCCCTTCCCATAGTCAGTTCCTCAGCTGCTAAATGAAGAAGCTGGGCTCGGTGTCTGTCCCAGTTCTTCCCCAGGAAGGGCAAGGCTCACTGCCGGGGTGGATGAGGAGGGTGCACGCATGAGCACTGTGTGTCCGTCAGTCTGTCTGCGGGACTGGAAGAGGGCAGGAACTCTGGACGGGGAGAATGGGGAGGACCTGCTTGATTTCCTGCTGCTGTTCTCCAAGCCAGCCAGAGCAGTCAGTTCCGTGAAATCCGTGAGACCGCTCTTCATTACCTGTGATTGTTTGCTTAGTGTAAGGTCTAAATCTGGTAATACAAATGAATTGGCCATTACCAGCGAGAGGAATCTCGATAACCCAGTTAGGAACTGTCAGAGGAATCCTCCGAAGAAACAAGAACAAAACTGGTAGGGGCAGCCTGCTTCCAAGCGTTACAATTCTAGCAGAAGAGAAAACCTTTGCCCGAGGTAATACTGTGGGGCAGGGTTTGAAGCAGCGTTTTCCATCACTTACAGGTGCCAGAATGTACTTTACCGCTCCCCCCTTTTTTTTTGTTTGTGTTTTCAAAGAAAGTTGTTTGCAGTCATGCCCCTCACTGTAGTTGTTCTTGAACACAGCTTTGGCAAGCAGAGTTTTTCAGTGAGGATATTTGTGAGAACGGTTATAGATTTTGGCTGTTTTAGGAAGACTTCATCTTTCTATTACATTTTAAAAGGGCAGAAATAGAACACTGGTTTTTAATCAGTATAATCAGGTTTGGGCTGAACTGTGAAGTGGGGAGACTCAACCTGGGGGTTAGAGGGGGACCCGGAGGATCTTTCTTGGGAGGTCAGAGGTCACAGCAGTAGGAGCCTGGCTTCCTCCCCCGATTTTGCCCAAGGTCATTTGCATTCCCTCCCCCCGTCCGCCCTCGGTCCAGCAGCCTCATCCAGCGCCCTGACATGTGCTATCTTGTTGGGTTTCATAGCTAGACTTGGTTCTGGGACTGTCTTCTTGAAATTCAACACTGAGGGGTTATCTTGGTGCAGAGAGTGTTCCCACATAATCTAATAGATATCAAATCGTTTTCTTTTTTATGTCAGACCTGAAGTCCAGGGATCGGGGTCTAGTGTCTAAGCCTCAGTAATCAATGTGACAGAAGAGACAGCATAGCTAACACCACAGACTCCAGAGTGCAAGCTGTCTGGCCCCGTGTCCTGTCTCTGCCCTCCTCATGTTTGACCTAGAGGGAATCACTCACCCGTATTAGATAAAAACAATAATAGGTGTATTCATAATAATACCTCATAGAGCTTTTGTGAGAATTAAATAATATATGCCATGAGCTCAGAGCCGTGCCTGACGGAGTAATCACCCAACTGACGTTAGATGTGCTATAGCTGTTGTATCGTTTTTAATACTTAGCCTGTCTCTTTGTTTTCTTACCTGAAAAATGGAAGGGTTGAACTAGGTGATCTGAAGGTTCCTCTACCCCCAAAGTTTATTAAATTATTGATGGAAAATATTGACCGTAGAGAAGTATTTTAGGCAAAGTGACATAAACATAATTTTAACAAATCACTCTGTCCTTTCTACGGTTATTGCATAGAAATGAACATTTTCTAAGGAAACTGTAAATTCAGAAAAAGAAAACATTGGAAATCTTACAATTTTTTATATCATTAGAAAATTCATGGTTCGTTCCTTAAACAAAATGATCTTGTTGATTCACATGAAAGGGGAATAAAAAGAGGGAAAATTTCTGTCTGTCTACTTCAATTTTCTCTCATTTGAGGTTGAGTAGCAATAATACCTTTTATCTTGTATAATCTTTCAAAACCCTTCACATTTTAACAAGCTCCTACAGCCGTTTATATGTTGTACTGAAATATAATATTGACTAAGCTGACATATATATTAAAAAGCAACCAAGGAATAAAAGAGTATTGTTTTGGTATATAAATCAAAAATAATACAGCAACTGGTCTTTCAGTGATTAAAGCTGCCTTTCCCTTTAATAACTCTCTGAAGAAACAGGAAATGTAATTTCCCTACACCTTTCCTGGGGCTCTCCAATCAGCTAGGTCCTTTGGGGGTTCCCTACTGTATATTCCTTCATCAACATGGAGTCCCCCAAGGGAGCCACACACACTCTGTTAAAATTAGCTGTGTTCCACATTAGTGACGGGAGCGGAGTATTCCTGTGAGGGGTACACAGTTGTATGGTGCCGCTTCCTGTTTGAGCAAAATCATATCTTTAATTGCAGAGAATTTTTTTCATTACCTGTTAATTGATAAATCATGCTTGCTCCTGCTGCGGTAGCTCGTAGCTTGTGCTGCAAACCTGATTGGGAGGCAGTCTCCAGCCCAACCCCCATTGTCCTTCCACCCCAAACAAAAAGGATAAGATGCTTCATCCTGGCCAGAGAAAGAAAACAAGCAGATCAGATCCGTGGGCAGCTGTCTCAATGAGTTGCGTCAAAACAAAAACCAACGCCAAAAAATATACGAATATATATACACACACATAATACCTGTGTGTGTGTGTTTGTGTGTATAATAAGATAAATAAGGAGTTTTAAATGTTTCCCTTTCCTTTCTCCCTCCTTTTGTCATTCTTGTCCTTTTATTCATGTTTCTAATCTGGGTAGCAAGAGGCCACTGTCTTGGGAAGAACAGTAAAAATCCTGAGTATAGTGAAATAATTTAGCTGATAATTCCCCACTGTATAATTTTCTACGCTTCCTGCTAGCTGACCTTGTGGGCTCCTGTCAGGTTGCTAAGGGAAATCCAGCAGGAGTCCTGCTCTGCTCCTTTACTTTTCAGAAGTATTACAGGACAGAGTGGTGCGTTGGTGGCAGTTTAGTTATGGGGTGCACGTTCGGTGCTTGATCAAATAGCACGGAGCAGCCCCTCCCCGCCACTTGCCTGGGTCTCCCACCCCCTCCCCGCCCCCTTCCCTTGGTGAGAGCTGTAAGATGGAGAAATTGCTGCAAACTGTTGAGCTAGAATTGGGAGCTTGATGGATGTCATCAGAATGTGGCTGGATCCCTTGGGGCGTGGCCGGGGGAGGAGGCTGGCCAAGCTGATGACTTCTAATGGAATGCGGTGCCTTTTATCTCAGAGATGTCAATCTCCCTGCATGTATTGGGTTGAGAGGGAAAACCTGCGACTGCACTGAGGGCCGTTTTCAGAGTTGGAAGGCGCACAGCCCCCACTCCTTTCCTGCCTGAAACCCTCCCTCATCCCATGTCCCCAGTCTTTCTGGGCTGGGTCACCTGCAATTTGGGCAGCAGAGGAGGACAGGGGAAGCAGATGGGGACATTGTCTTTATCATGACGTCTCTAGACCAGGCAAAAGTTACCCTGCTCATTATGAATGGGACGTAATACACCATTGATTTGCGTCCAAGTAATTCCCAGGTAATTATAGGCCATCGATCTAACTGAGCAGGAGCTATGGCAGTTGTATTCTGCAAACCTTATGTTGCCTCACACCTGGCGAGGGCAGCACTGTTGTATTAAAAATCTGGAACAGTTAAATCCTTACGCTCCCTTTGGCCACAGGCATAGGTGAAGACTAGGATGATTTCAGAAGTCTCTGGGAAACGTGATGGACTCCATCTGCAGTCTGTTCTGTAAGCCCTGTTCCATAAAGTTTCCTCTGATGATATATACAAGGTAAGACAGCTTCCTGTTGGTGGCTGCTGCCTATAGGCCGCCAACAATAAGACAGGAATTGCATCAGCTGGCTGGTTTCGTGTCTCAGCTGTCACCAAAAGAGTGTAGTAATATTCCTGATTAAATGTCATTACTCTGTAGCACAAAAATGGGAACACTGACATGATTTTGGATCCGTTCCTGTTAAAATTCAGCAGTAGCAGCAAAGTATGTCTGTGTGGATTCAGCACAGCTATTTTTGTGCTATTTTCTATGGCGGGCTTGGAATTTTTATCAATAAGTCTACATTTTATACCCATTGATTCCTTCTGGTGTTGTTTAACTGGAGGATAAAAAAAAATTAAAACACCTTAAGTAATAGAACATAGAAAACTTTTGTTTCAATCAACGGCTGTTGTCAACTCAACTCAAAATAATATGGTTATTGTCCCAGGATAAGATAAATTGATATTTATCTTACAAGTTGTTTAAGTAACAGGAGGTAAAACTGTACTGTGAGAAAATGAAGTTTCCTGTGTTGCATATGCCTTCACCTGAAGACCTGATACTCAGAGTGTATCAATATAGATATGTTTAGACACAATAGTCTCCATGTCGCTTGTGAAGAGTGTGTTACTTGTGTCATATTCTCTTTTGATGGCCTTTAGGTCTGCAGGAGGCTGATATATGTGTGTGGGTGGAGCAGAAAAAGAAAAAGTATGGATGGAAAGAATTTTAAAAGTCAATTCTGAGGAAATAGTCATAGATTGTTATTTCTCTCTTTGCCAGATTTAGAATTACATCATTGCTAAATCTTCATCCCAAGAAAATAAACTATAAAACCTGGTCGTTTGTCTACTTCCAGTTTCTTTAGCTGATTACAAGCTCGCAGCCAGATGCAGGCAAACCGAGGTAGTGAAGAGAAACATTTGACTCCTAACCACAAATGCACATAGAATCGCTATTACGGCCATGTTAATACATTCATCTAGATTAGTATAATAAATTAGACTGTACTTTCCATCATTAGTAAATGGGATTCTTTATTAAACTCTGCCAAGAGACCTGAAAACGGAATATCTGAAGCTGCGGCTTCCATTGCACATGCTGTGTCCACCGACCTGGGGTTTAGTAGGTGATGATAATCATGCCTGAGTGCAAATGTGAATCATAGAAATACTACCTGTCCAAGGGGCCAGCACACCTTTCACTTGGGGAAATCGATGGGTGCTTGCGTGCCTTTCCCACCAATGAATAGGAACTCTCTCCTGTCGGGACAGAAGGTAGTAGAATTTACGTTCCCATTTGGCATCTGCGTGCTTCCAGATCACGGCTTTGTCTCCTCCTCTTGCTAGATAAGTTGAAACATTGACAGGCAGCATGTTCCTTTTTTTCCCCTTTTATTACAGTAATTTATAAGATATTTTAGCTAACAGGAGAACGGCCCAAGGGGGCATTCTCATGTTAATTACCAAATGTGGGCTTGTCAAAATCAAATAGCTCCAGGAATAATGCAAGTAGCTCTGCATCGTTATATTGTTTGGCCCTCAACCCAATATTAGCTACTTTTGAAAATCTGGGTTCATTAGGCTTTTATATTTAAAAGAAGAATCACTACTGGGGGCCTTCAGACAAATCTAAGTCACAGTCAGCAGCTCAAGAGTTTAATGTAAATGACATTAAAAAAAATACACTCAGGGAAGCATAAAACAAAATAAAACAAAAAACTCCTGTGCCTGAGATTGAAGTATTTATTTTCTGTCTGTATGAGCAATCTGAAATTGAAGATAGTGTTTTACTATATGATTATTTTAGGCATGTGCAGCTGCTCTTGTTTTATTCCTAAACATCCTGCCAGTTAGTGTGATCATCAGGTTGGTGAATCCAAACACACTGAAAAAGTGAGGAGTTATAAAATACTAATATAATAGACATACGAATGTATTGTGTGTTGCTTAGTTGTTGCTCAGTTGGGTCCAACTCTTTGCAGCTTCGTGGTCTGTAGCTCACCAGGCTCCTCCATCCAGGGGATTTCCCAGGCAAGCATACTGGAGTGGGTTGCCATTTCCTTCTCCAATAATATTTATAGTATATGGTATTATTGATTAAGTAACACATTCTCAAAACTATTCAGAGATTTGTAGTTTGAGGTACAGAATTATCTGCTTCATTTGGTCTCTCCTCTTTTTCTCTGCCTTTGAGATCGACTGCATTTTTTTAAGATCAAAATTTTAGATAAGGAGAGGCAAATAAACATTTCTTTAAAAAAACCTCTCCCTTCCCATATTCTGCTGTGTTCTTGGCTGATACAAGAGTAAAAGTAGGTAGAATTGGTGACAATGTCAGTGAAGGACATAAGTAAACAGCTGGTGATGTCAACAAGAAGTTAAAAGTAAGATTTGCTACACTAAACTACAATGCGGGCAATCCTCTTGTGGATAATCGAGTTCACTATATATACAAGTGAGAATTAATTAGAGACGTGTGAACTATTAAAGTACTACCTAAAGGATATATCATAGAGGCTGTGGCGAATCAGAGCTTGAATATTCAACTCCCGGTGTTTATTCTGTAAGCATTTATTCAACATCTACTATATACTAGAGTATACTATATGTTATATAGGCTCCGTTTGAGACACCAGGGATATAAAGACAAATACAACATAGTGGCACCATAAAGGAACTTGGGTCAAATGAGGCACCAGATATGCAATGAACAGTTGCATCACAATGTGATATTTATCTCCCAGAGGCTATGTACCAGGAAAGGGGATCTTAAAGCTTCCTGGGAAGCTCAGGGAAGACTTAGGAAAAGAACTCCCTCACTGATATTTGAAGAATTAGCAGGAACTTGCAAGGCCAGAGAAGTACTTTCCTGTTTCTGAAAAACCTCTGGTTGTTCAGTTGCTAAGTCCTTTGTGACCCCATGGACTGCAGCATGCCAGGTTTCCTTGTCCTTCACCAACTCCCGGAGTTTACTCAAACTCACGTCCACTGAGTCAGTGATGCCATCCAACCATTTCATTCTCTGTCGCCGCCTTCTCCTCCTGCGCTCAGTCTTTCCCAGCACTAGGGTCTTTTCCAGTGATTGGCCCTTTTCATAACATAGCAAAGTATTGGTGCTTCAGCCTCAACATCAGTCCTTCCAGTGAAAATTCAGGGTTAATTTCCTTTAGGATTGACTGGTTTGATCTCCTTGTTGTCCATGAGACTCTCAAGAGTCTTCTCCAACCTCCTGAGGAATCATAAATATCCTGGGTGAGATCCAGTGATGTAAGGTGTGCCAAGGAATGGAGCACACTCCCCATCACAGACCTTGCAAGCCATACCGAGGAGGGCCAGCTTCATCTTGGAACAGTTTCATCTAGCAACCCATGGGTTTTCCTGAGGAAGTTTAAGAGGAGAGTGACTTGCTCACATTTCCTTATCATTCTGGCATCAGTGTGGACTGAGGAGGCAGTATTGGAAGCCAGAGGAACAAGATTTCTCCACTTAGGTATGCCATACTTGAATACTTTGGCCACCTGGTGTGAAGAAATGACTCATTTCAAAAGACCCTGATGCTGGGAAAGATGGAAGGTGGGAGGAGAAGGGGATGACACAGGATGAAATGTTTGGATGGCATCACTGACTCAATGAACATGAGTTTGAGTAAACTCCAGGAGTTGGTGATGGACAGGGAGGCCTGGCATGCTGCAGTCCATGGGGTCTCAAAGAGTCAGACACAACTGAGCGACTGAACTGATGCCATACTCAGCGGTTCCCTGATAGCTCAGTTGGTAAAGAATCCGCCTGCAGTGCAGGAGACTGTGGTTCCATCCCTGGGTCAGGAAGATCTGCTGAAGAAGGGATAAGCTACCCACTCCAGTATTCTGGCCTGGAGAACTCCATGGACTGTATAGTCCATGGGGTCACGAAGAGTTGGACAAGACTGAGTAACTTTCATTCAGGCCACACTCGAGAAACAAAGAAAGTCACTTTTAGATTAGGTTGATTATATTTTTTTAATATGCTGTTTATTAGACCAGTTTTACGTTCACAGAAGAATTGAGTAGAAATAAAAAGTACAGAGAACTCCCTTATACTCCCCCCACCCCACACCTGGATACCCCTGTTTTTAATATCTTGCATTGCTGTGGTACATTTGTTACAAATGACAAACCAATATTAATACATTACTGCCAATTTTCACTGCCCTAAAAATCCACTGTGCTGCCCCCCTCCTCTCAAAACCCTAGCAACACTGATTTTTTTTGCTGTCTCCATAACTTTGCCTTTTCCAAAATGTCAAATAGTTGGAATCATTCAGGATGCAACCTTTTCGATTGGCTTCTTTTACTTATTGATACAGTCAACATAAAAGAATGCAAGAGAAGACTCTACACATGGATATCACCAGATGGTCAATACTGAAATCAGATTGATTATATTCTTTGCAGCCAAACATGGAGAAGCTCTATACAGTCAGTGATAACAAGACTGGGAGCTGACTGTGGCTTAGATCATGAATTCCTTATTGCCAAATTCAGACTTATTTGAAGAAAGTAGTGAAAACCACTAGACCATTCAGGTATGACCTAAGTCAAATCCCTTATGATACAGTGGAAGTGACAAATACATTCAAGGGATTAGATCTGTTAGACAGAGTGCCTGAAGAACTATAGACGGAGGTTCATGACATTGTACAGGAGGCAGGGATCAAGACCATCCTTAAGAAAAAGAAATGCAAAAAGGCTAAATGGTTGTCTGAGAGGCCTTACAAATAGCTGAGAAAAGAAGAGAGGCTAAAGGCAAAGGAGAAAAGGAAAGATATACCCATTTGAATGCAGAATTACAAAGAACAGCAAGGAGAGATAAGAAAGCCTTCCTCAGTGATCAGTGCAAAGAAATACAGGAAAACAATAGAATGGGAAAGACTGGAGATCTCTTCAAGAAAATTAGAGATACCAACAGGATATTTCATGCAAAGATGAGCACAATAAAGGACAGAAATGGTATGGACCTAACAGAAGAAGAAAATATTAAGAAGAGGTGGCAAGAATACACAGAAGTGTACCAAAAAGACCTTCATGACCCAGATAACCATGATGGTGTGATCACTCACCTAGAGCCAGACATCCTGGAATGCAAAGTCAAGTGGGCCTTAGAAAGCATCACTACAAACAAAGCTAGTGGCGGTGATGGAATTCTAGTTGAGCTATTTCAAATCCTAAAAGATGATGCTGTAAAAGTGCTGCACTCAATATGCCAGCAAATTTGGAAAATTCAGCAGTGGCCACAGGACTGGAAAAGGTCAGTTTTCATTCCAATCCCAAAGAAAAGCAATGCCAAAGAATGTTCAAACTCTTCACAATTGTACTCATCTCACATGCTAGTAAAGTAATGCTCACAATTATCCAGGTCAGGCTTCAACACTACATGAACTATGAACTTCAGATGTTCAAACTGGATTTAGAAAAGGCAGAGGAACCAGAGATCAAATTACCAATGTCCGTTAGATTATCCAAAAAGCAAGAGAGTTTCAGAAAAACAACAACTCTTGCTTTACTGATTATGCCAAAGCCTTTGACTGTGTGGATCACAACAAACTGTGGAAAATTCTTCAAGAGATGGGAATATCAGACCACCTGACCTGCCTCCTGAGAAATCTGTATGCAGGTCAAGAAGCAACAGTTAGAACCAGACATGGAACAACAGACTGGTTCCAAATTGGGAAGGAGAATGTCAAGACTGTATATTGTCACCCTGCTTGTTTAACTTATATGCAGAGTACATCATGCAAACTGCCAGGCTGGATGAAGCACAAGCTGGAATCAAGATTGCCGGGAGAAATATCAATAACCACAGATACACAGATGACACCACTTTCACTTATGGCAGAAAGTGAAGAGCCAAAGAGCCTCTTGATAAAAGTGAAAGAGGAAAGTGAAAAAGTTGGCTTAAAATTCAACATTCAGAAAACAAAGATCATGGCATCTGGTCCCATCACTTCATGGGAAATAGATGGGGAAACAATGGAAACAGTGACAGACTTTATTTTTCAGGGCTCCAAAATCACTGTAGATGGTGACTGCAGCCATGAAATTAAAAGAAGCTTGCTCCTTGGAAGAAAAGTTATGACCAAACTAGAAAGCATATTAAAAAGCAGAAAAATCACTTTACTAACAAAGGTCCATCCAGTCAAAGCTATGGTTTTTCCAGTAGTCATGTATGGATGTGAGAGCTGGACCATAAAGAAGGCTGAGCATCGAAGAATTGATGCTTTTGAACTGTGGTGTTGGACAAGACTCTTGAGAGTCCCTTGGACTGCAAGGAGATCCAACCAGTCCATCCTAAAGGAACTCACTCCTGAATATTCATTGGAAGGCTGATGCTGAAGCTAAAACTCCAATAGTTTGGCCTCCTCATGCAAAGAACCGACTCTGGAAAAGACCCTGATGCTGGGAAAGATTGAAGGCAGGAGGAGGAAGGGATGACAGAGGATGAGGTGGTTGGATGGTATCACTGACTCAATGGACGTGAGTTTGAGTAAACTCCAGGAGTTGGTGATGGACAAGGAGGCCTGGCGTGCTGCAGTCCATGGTGTCGCAAAGAGTCAGACACGACTGAGTGACTGAACTAACAACTGACTTTTTAATATGCGTTTACATTTCCTGCATGTCTTTTGATGGTTTGATAGCTCATTTCTTTCTGTTTCTGGCTAATATTTCATTGTCTGGATATACCACAGTTTGTTTCTTCTTTCACCTATTGAAGGATATCTTGGTTGCTTCCAAGTGTTTTTTTTTTTTTTTTTTGCAATTATGACCAAATAACCAGGTCTGTTTTGGATTGGATAGAGATTTTTTTTTAAATCATTTTTTTAAATACATGCATTCTTATAAACTCACAAACACAACTATAACACTCTGAATTTACTTTTCTCTTCCAGGAAATAAAACTTCATTGTAATAGCTGATCACTACACTTAAAATGCACACATATTTTTTAATGCAATAGATTTTTTTCCAAAAATCAAGTTTCTGAAACTAAAATCATATTTGTTGGCTCCTCTCCAAATCATTCTGGATCTCATCTTTAGTGGGCCTTTTTTCTGAAATGTTTTTTTGTTTGTGGTTAGGCACATTTCTTAAATTCTCCTTTTCCCTGTTTTCTTTGTTGACAAAAGCAATAGTATTTATAATAGCATCTAATTCATAGCGGTTATTTCCAATCTCTCAATGAGTTAATTATGTAATAGATGAGGACTAATGCCTAACAAACAGTAAGGGCTTAACAAGATTTAGCCATTGTTATGATTAATGCTGTTAACTCTGCTGAAGAGTCTGCAGTCTCACTTATACCACTCTATACCTTCCCCCATTTCTATTGCCTACAGACCAAAATCTAAGCCCCTATTTCAGAGTTCAGGGCTTCCACAACCTGGCCTTTATTGCTGTTGTGGGGTTGTTGTATATGCCCACACAAAAATCCCCTTTTCATTTCAGGCTGAATACTCACCTCCCCCAAACCCAGCTTCCTCCTTGTTCTCTCTCCTACGCTTGCCCATCCAGCCCCCACACTCACTATAGGTGTGGTACATCTCTGTATTCGAGTATAACTGCAGCATTTGTCAATCTGAGCTTTATTAAGGTACTCCTGACCAATAATACAAGCCCACAGTGTTTTTTAAATCCAGAACAGACCTTATGAATCACTTGGCCCAAATGAATAGACCAAGTCCAAGAGAGGTCAAGTGGTTTATCCAAGTTTACGCTGCTGGAGGCTCTCAGAGTTAGATGGCCTTTCTGACAGTGCCAAAAAATACAAGTGCAGCCATTACATTAACTTAATTCTTCAGTTTGTTTTTATTCTGAATTTTACATGACATCCCAAATATGTACTAATCATTGGAGTTGTTAGGGCTAAAATGTTCTCTGAATTTCCAAGAGTTGTCTGCGTGTACTTGTCTCCTAAGTAAGCAAGTTTCAAAAGATAGAAAGAGTTCTGTCCACTTGAATGGACATTTCTAGAATGTTTGTATATGGCTCCTCTTTAGCTATTTAATAATCCCCAGGAGGTAAATGTTTCTTTTGAGTTATTTTACATATGACACAAAACAGAGCTGCTTCTTCAGTTAAATAGTTTTTTAAATAGTACACTAGTAAAAAGGAGGAGGTAACTATGTGTATAATTGATTGAAACTACGGAGGGAATAGAAAAACAATGTAGTTATTAATAATCCTTCTATTTATATAGCATGAACTATTCATTTGAGGAGCTAGAACATAGATATTGCTTCATTTGAATTTATAACAATACTGTGTAGAATGTAAGCATAATATCAACAGCCCAACTTCATTCATGAGCTTGCAGCCTACAAAGTTAGGAGCTAGAGGAAAAGAGGGATATTTTCTGGTCAATTTGATTGTGAAGGAAAGGTTCTGAGAAGCCAAGGATTGCTTGTGAGATCTGGAAGTAGGTTCATGAGTTTGACAAAATTGCTGGGGTATGACTACATGGGGAGTGAAATCCACTTTCAAGTTTTCAAGAATCTTTATTCTTATGAGTTGTCCTGTGCTCAGTTGGTCAGTCGTGTCCGACTCTTTGTGACCCCAGGACTGTAGCCCACCGGGCTTCTCTGTCCATGGAATTTTCCAGGCAGGAATACTGGAGTGGGTTGTCATTTCCTTCTCCAGGGATGAGTTGTCATGGAGGAATCTTACCTTGTTTCTTGAGGCTCTTCCTTGGATTCAAATTCCTAAATTGCAAAAAATTTTAAATAGAGGCAAAACTTTATTTATGAGGGCCATTGAAGGGAGATACAGTGCACGAACATACTAATGTCAGAAAGCTTGCTACAACTAAAACGTGAACGTAAGATGAGATAAACCATTTCCCAATTTTGCATTTATGTAGTGGTCAAATTGCCAATATCCGCTGGATCATGGAAAAAGCAAAAGAGTTCCAGAAAAAAATCTATTTCTGCTTTATTGACTATGCCAAAGCCTTTGACTGTGTGGATCACAATAAACTGTGGGAAATTCTGAAAGAGATGGGAATAACCTAACCTGCCTCTTGAGAAATCTGTATGCAGTCAGGAAGCAACAGTTAGAACTGGACATGGAACAACAGACTGGTTCCAAATAGGAAAAGGAGTACGTCAAGGCTGTATATTGTCACCCTGCTTATTTAACTTATCTGCAGAGTACATCATGAGAAACGCTGGACTGGAAGAAACACAAGCTGGAATCAAGATTGCCGGGAGAAATATCAATAACCTCAGATATGCAGATGACACCACCCTTATGGCAGAAGGTGAAGAGGAGCTACAAAGCCTCTTGATGAAAGTGAAAGAGGAGAGTGAAAAAGTTGGCTTAAAGCTCAACATTCAGAAAACGAAGATCATGGCATCTGGTCCCATCACTTCATGGCAAATAGATGGAGAAACAGTGGAAACAGTGTCAGACTTTATAGGGGGGGGGCTTCAAAATCACTGCAGATGGTGACTGCAGCCATGAAATTAAAAGACGTTTACTCCTTGGAAGGAAAGTTATGACCAACCTAGATAGTATATTCAAAAGCAGAGACATTACTTTGCCGACTAAGGTCCATCTAGTCAAGGCTATGGTTTTTCCTGTGGTCATGTATGGATGTGAGAGTTGGACTGTGAAGAAGGCTGAGCACTTCAGTGGTGAAGTTTTCCTTCCCTTATTTACATGGACAGACAGTTTAGCTATTTTCTCTCTATTCCCTCTGTAGCTGTGGCCCTGTAACTGAGCACTAGTCAGTGGAACATGAGTGTTGAGGAAATAATTTTAAATAAATTTACTGACAAACCAGGAAACATTCCCACAAAGGTATTCAAAAAAGAAAAGTTTTATTATTGAGTAAGCATTACATCCTTGGAAGAAAAGTTATGACCAACCTAGATAGCATATTCAAAAGCAGAGACATTACTTTGCCGACTAAGGTCCATCTAGTCAAGGCTATGGTTTTTCCTGTGGTCATGTATGGATGTGAGAGTTGGACTGTGAAGAAGGCTGAGCGCCAAAGAACTGATGCTTTTGCATTGTGGTGTTGGAGAAGACTCTTGAGAGTCCCTTGGACTGCAAGGAGATCCAACCAGTCCACTCTGAAGGAGATCAACCCTGGGATTTCTTTGGAAGGAATAATGCTAAAGCTGAAGCTCCAGTACTTTGGCCACCTCATGCGAAGAGTTGACTCATTGGAAAAGACTCTGATGTTGGGAGGGATTGGGGGCAGGAGGAAAAGAGGACGACCAAGGATGAGATGGCTGGATGGCATCACTGCCTCGATGGACGTGAGTCTGAGTGAACTCCCGGAGATGGTGATGGACAGGGAGGCCTGGAATGCTGCGATTCATGGGGTCACAAAGAGTTGGACACAACTGAGCTACTGAACTGAACTGAACTGAACTGAAGCATTACATCATGCCTATCACAGTTAATGACTAAAAAGATGTAAAATCAAAAAGAAATCTCACCCTTTTATAAGCATACGTTAACTATCTTTACCAAAGGGGAAAAATTCCTTTCCTTTTCTCATATCTTTTCAACAAGCGAGAAGTCCCATTTTGTAGCCAGGCATCCCCAGTCAGTCCGGATAGCTAGGCAACTGTGCTTCTGGAGGTTCAGTTTCCAAAAGGTGGCTCCAAAGAAGAGATTCTTGAGATGCTGAACTGGCAAGAAGTCACTTAATTCTAAAAAAGATTTACATACATATCCAGGAGACAGAGAAAGCAATTACAGCTTCAAGTTTTCTAAAACAAAATGCTAAAATGAAGGAAAATGGGGAAATTTCTTTTTCCCTTTGGGCACAAGGGGAATTTTAATTAAATCAATTTTAAAATATTTTAAATTTGTATTTACTCATAGGTGTTCAGAATTAATGTATATCTCATGCAAGCCTGGTCTATAAATATGTTCCATGAGTGATTCTCTATAATATCTAATAATCAAAAAATACTTTTTAGGGACTTCCCTGGTGGTCCAGGGCCTAAGACTCCATCCTCCCAGTGCAGAGTACCTGGGTTCGATCCCTGGATGGGGAACTAGATGCCACATGCTGCAACTAAATGCCCACATTTCACAACTAAAAGATCCCACATGCTCCAACTAAAGACTCTGCGTGCTGCAACTAAGACCTGGTGCAGCCAAATAAATATTTCAAAAAAAAATTTTAATGCCTTATCAAGTATTAGTAAATATACCACATATGATTGATTTGTGAAGACCAAATGTGTGAGATTTAAGACAGATATACTCTGCTCATTTTGGGAAAGTTTGTACAATGTGCAAGGGACTTGAAATGGGACAATGTAAAAATCCTTTAGTATAGTTGGGTTAATGGGATTTCTAAGTGAAAAATGCAGCTGTGCAATTCCCAAAAGGCACCAGAAAGAACCTGGGATGCTGCTGTTCTAGATGTGCACTAATGTGTTTATTATTAGTCTGAGGAGGGAAGTTCTAGAAAATTGTTGCACAAATAGTTTCCATTTAGGAGTTTTTTTTCCAAGTTACATTTTAAATTTCCATTATGGTGAATATTTAATTGTAACAAAAAATAAGTTGCATTTGCATTAGCATACCCCATAACACCTAATTGGCACATACATTTCACTGAAAGGCAATATTCCTACTTCATTAAAATACTTGCTACAAGAATTCTGTGATGAAATAATTAAACAAATTTCAAATAAGGGTTAATAGATAATTTATTGCCTTAGGGAGGGTTGGGGTTCAGGAAACAGTCACAGAAGTCTAGTTCTAAAACGAGTTTTAAAAATATTTCTCTTGTAATCATCATTTATTTTTATGCGAACCATAACTGATTCTAAAAGAAATGTAAGTGCCTTTTTCCTCAATGAAAGATAGTCTAAATAGTCTTATATTGATTATGTTAATTATAACCAGGATCTGTGAAGTCATAGTAGCTAGTTAAATAATACAAATTTTTTGAATAAATTTAATTTCCCTTCATACATATAGAATGAGCAGATAAAATTTCCTACATCAAACAAACAAACAAACAAAAAAACAGGCATTCTAATTTTAAGGTTAAAAGTAATAGAACAATAACTTGATATTGAAGTAGACTCTTAAATGAAATTTGGCACAAAGCACACATTCAGCAAATGTCAATTTCCTTCCTCCCTTCTTTTCTATATTGTGTTGAATTTTTCTTATTAAATATGGGGTGTTTTTTGTTTGTTTGTTTGTTTAAGGAAGTAAAATTTCAGCCAGCATTGAGCACCCATATGAGAATTACCCAGTCTTTGAACACTCCTCAATGACCCCAGTTGAAGGGAACAAAATTTGATGTCTGAGAAAGGAGGGGAAGTAAACTGTAGAAGGGTAGGCACTTGTTTCAACCAAGCCTCAGGCAAGTTGCAGGCAAAAGTCAGGGAATTTAAGCCCATCCTCCAAGGACTTCCCTGCACTTTCTTTTTTTTTTTTTTCGTTTCTTACAAGTGTTTTTATGGGAAGACAAGGGCACTGGGGACTCACAGGGAGGCACAAAGGAGCCCCTGGTTTGGCTGGGCCTGTCCGTTCAGTTCACAGGAGCAGGCGACTGACCGAGTGGACACTGAGGGCCCAGGGAGAGGTGGGCAGACACTGTAGGCTTAGGGTTAGCTTACTGGAAACCGCCCACAAACCCTCAAAAAGTGACCTATAGGTCCTAAGGCAAGTCATTATCCAGAACCCTCCTGCGTACACCAGTAAAAGCCCCGCCTCCACCCTGCCTGACTCCAAAGTGTCAGCTGGACCTGTCTCTAGAGAGCTAGTCTCCTGGAAACAGATCTCTGGTGCTGGGTAGATCCTGAATCCCATGAAAACATTAGTTTCTGCTCCTGGATACACGGCTGGAAAATTGCCAGGATCTGGACCCCAAGTCGTCAGCCAAGTCTGCAGTTCCTTCCTCCATCCACATCCCCCTGCCCATCCCTGAGGGTCTGGTTTCAGTCGTGGGATTGGAGGGCAGGAAGAGGCCGTTCAGCAGGACCTTTAAATCTCTCTGGGTCATGGATGACCAGCAGCCCTGGCCAGAGAAACTGCAATCTCCGGGCTGAGGACACTCAGTTGGAGGTGACAGCAATGAGTTGAGCTTCACAGCCACAGCCCCTTCCTGTGTCAGCTCCAGGCAACTCAAACATCAGACACAGCCTCATCCAGACCAAGACAGCAAAGAGAAGCCTTGAGACGTTCAGAAGCTTGAGGGCCGAGGGAAGGACTGGTGCTCACAGGTGGCTGTGTCGAGGATTCCCAGATGCTCTGCTTGGACCCAACACTGCTGGGGCTTCTAGAGCCCAAGGTGGCAGAGGGAGCTGGGCCTTGGCTACCCCATAGGGATAGGGCCCTTGCACACACAGAACCAGCTAACATGAGCTCACTGGGTTAGAGGCTCCCAACCACGCAGGAAGAAGATTCCTAAGCCGTGATCATCATTTCAAAGGAGTATTTTGTAAGCAAGTTCTCTGGAGCCCAAAACACCAGACAGAGGAAGATCCTGGTTGCCCCAGGCACCCACAGAAGCCAGCTCCCATTGGCTCACGTCCTTGCCCTCGACAGGAGGTAGGAGAGGATGAAGAAGGTCACAATCAGGCCCACAGCCATACCACAAAGAAGCTTCCGGTTGTCTCGCCCAGATCGTGCCATTGTGGAAAACCGCTTCACACTCCCTGTGAGTAGACCCGTCATACTTGTGAAATCTGAGTCCATGCCGTCCAGGTACCGGTTCTGGTCCTCCGCATCCCTGTAATGTCCAGAGCCAGCGATTTGAGCCTGGTGACCTTGGAGGCCAAGCTGTCAGCCATCCGCTTGTTTTCTCGGTCTAGAATCTCCTCCACAGCACCAGGGCTCTGAGCTAGTGCCGCGGAGAAAGGTGAAGGCGGTTCCTAAGGGCAGCGGAGTCGGCCCGTGCGAGCCCCGTAGCCATCCGCCTCCGCCCTTCCGCGCTCACCCCAGCCCAGTCCGCCATCGCGTCCAGCTCCGACCCCAGGGTCTGTCGCCGCTCGATTGTTCCCTGCATTTTCAATGCAGGGGGTGCAAGTTTGATCCCTGGTCAGAGAACTAAGATCCCACATGCTGTGTGGTGCAGCCAAAGAAAATAAACCTGTTCTCTAAGACCTGGTGACTCAGAGGTTAAAGCATCTGCCTCCAATGCGGGAAACCCGGGTTCGGTCCCTGGGTTGGGAAAATCCCTTGGAGAAGGAAATGGCAACCCACTCCAGTATTCTTGCCTGGAAAATCCAATGGATAGAGGAGCTTGGTAGGCTACAGCCCACGGGGTCACAAAGAGTCGGACACGACTGAGTGACTTCACTTTCTAAGACCGTCTTAAAGTAATTTTATCAATCACACTAGTTGATTGTGTGAGAGAGAGCTAAGATTTTGTGTGTGTAAATTATATCTTTTGTTCTGTTTACCGTGATCCTCAATAACAGCTGAGAAGACCTTGAAAGGATGTCTTGGACTAGACATTGTAAAAATACAGAACTTGCAGTCGGTACATCCACTAGTTTTGTTTTTAATCATTCTTACTAGTAATCCACAATGAAAACTTTGAATTTCCTAAATCTGTGTAGTTCTAAGGTAAACATTTACTATTTACAGATAAGTGGAAAAGAATGTCTATTCTGGAAGGGTTTACAATCTATTAATTAATGGGGCTTTCCAGGTGGTGCTAGTGGTAAAGCATCTGCTAATGCACGAAATGCAAGAGACGAGAGTTCAGTCACTGGGTTGGGAAGAGTCCCCTGAAGGAGGAAATGGCACTCCACCCAGCATTCTTGCCTGGAAAATTCCATGGGTAGAGTAGCCTGGCAGGCTACATTCCACAGGGCCACAAAGAGTTGGATAGGACTGAGTGAACACATAGCACATAATCTAAATTCATGCAAAAGCATGTCAAAAATCAGTTATTTATCCAAAAGATCAAAGTGATTAAATACAAAATAAATAGATAAGGTACAGAAAAGAACAATCACAGCTGAGCTGGCTTGGTCAGGAAAATTTCCTGAAATGTTAGCTGTGAGTCATTTTCTCCTATACGTGCTGTCCTTTAAAGAACTGCATTTGTGTTTATTTTCAATTAATTTTTTAATTTGGTAAAATATGCAAAGCATCTTAATCATTTTAAAGTGTACAGTTCAGTAGTGCTAAATACATTTACATTGTGCAATCAATCTCCAGAATGATTTTCATCTTGCAAAACTGAAACTCTATAGCCAAGAAATAACTCCTCTTTCCCTTCTCTCCACACAACCCCCCACGCTCAGCAACCACCATTCTATTTTCTGTCTTTATGGATTTGACTGCTCTAGGTACCTCATATAAGTGGAATCACATGATAGAGTAGAACATCCTCACATGGCCATACCAAACCCAGCAGAGGCTGAGAAATGTAGTCTGATTGTAGGCTGAGGAAGGAAAGGAGATTGGACTTTGGCAGTCCTCCTGGAGTTTACAGAGGAGCTAAAATCCTGAGAATCATGCAGTTCTTCCTTCTCTGTCTCTCTACACCCAATCCATCATGAAGACCCATGAATTCCACTACTCATGAACTCTCTGCACCCCACCTCCTCTGTTTCCCACCATTGCCACTGCTGTAGATACTTGTTTAAATCCTAAGTTACATAGCTTCTATACAGTCAAGTACATAGAGGGCTTTAGGCCTCCCAGGTGGCACTGGTAGTAAAGAACTCACTGGCCAATGTAGGAGATATAAGAGACACGGATTCAATCCCTAGGCTAGGAAGACCCCCTGGACGAGGGCCTAGTAACCCACTCTAGTATTCCTGCAGGAAAATCCCATGGACAGAGGAACCTGACGGGCTACACAATTGAAGCAACTTAGCACAGCACAACACATAGAAGGGTTTATCAAATGAACCATAAATGTGCAGAGTGTGCATGGATATGAAGCACTTAATTTTAACTAATTTGTTGACAATGATCTATTTTTGTATTTATTCTGACTATGCTCTGGCTTGAAGATGTGAAGGAAACCTTCTCCTGGAGTACTTATTGGATTCCTTTTCTTTTGTGAAATGACTAGGTTCATTAGCTGTGCTGGTGGTCCAGAATTTCCTCTCCTATTGTTACAACAAACTCCCTTTCATTTGAGTAGTTTGACTAGCTTCCTGCTCATGGTCATCAAAAGATCCATCAGTAAATTGTGTGGTTTTTTTTTTTTTTTGAAAGTATACTTATCATCTAACATGGGTATCACATGGTATCAAACTGTTTGAGTGTTATCATATCATCTTGCTTGGAAAGTTCTTTGGTGGTGGCTGGTGCCCAGTCTAAAGAAAAGCAAGACCTCTGTATTATTTTTCTATTGCTGTTGTAACGAATTACCACAAATATATAGGGGCTTATGGCTTCCCAGGTAGCTCAGTGGTAAAGAATCTGCCTGCCAATGCAGGAGACGTGGTTTCTATCCCTGAGTTGGGAAGATCCCCTGGAGGAGGAAATGGCAACCCACTCCAGTATTCTTGCCTGGAAAACCCCATGGATGGAGGAGCCTGGTAGGCTACAGTCCATAGGGTTGAAAATAGTCTGACACAACTTAGCGACTGAGAACAGCATGCTGCTGCTGCTGCCAAGTCACTTCATTCGTGTCCAACTCTGTGCAACCCCATAGACAGCAGCCCATCAGGCTCCCCCATCCCTGGGATTCTCCAGGCAAGAACACTGGAGTGGGTTGCCATTTCCTTCTCCAATGCATGAAAGTGAAAGTGAAGTCTATCAGTTGTGTCCGACTCTTCGCGACCCCATGGACTTCAGCCCACCAGGCTCCTCCATCCATGGGATTTTCTAGGAAGAGTACTGGAGTGGGGTGC
>SJXQ01000963.1:149190-205529 GCA_006408695.1 Aepyceros melampus
TGGTTTTTCCTGTGGTCATGTATGGATGTGAGAGTTGGACTGTGAGGAAGGCTGAGCGCAGAAGAATTGATGCTTTTGAACTGTGGTGTTGGAGAAGACTCTTGAGAGTCCCTTGGACTGCAAGGAGATCCAACCAGTCCATTCTGAAGGAGATCAACCCTGGGATTTCTTTGGAAGGAATGATGCTAAAACTGAAGCTCCAGTACTTTGGCCACCTCGTGCGAAGAGTTGACTCATTGGAAAAGACTCTGATGCTGGGAGGGATTGGGGGCAGGAGGAGAAGGGGACAACCGAGGATGAGATGGCTGGATGGCATCACGGACTGAATGGACATGAGTCTGGGTGAACTCCGGGAGTTGGTGATGGACAGGGAGGCCTGGCGTGCTGCGATTCATGGGGTCTCAAAGAGTCGGACACGACTAAGCAACTGAACTGAACTGAGTGGTCAAATATTTGCAAAATATGAGTTTATATTCATATTAAAACTTATTGTGCCAGGCACTACTGAGTAACAGCAAATTTATGGTTTAGAAACAGCAAAATCACAGCCAATTCACACCTTTCTTCTACTACGACTAACACTAACAATAAAGCAATTTTGAAAACTAAATCTGTCCTGCAAATTTCCCTGGAGAAAATTCATGACACTCTTTTACACACACACACACACACACACACACACACACAAACATACACAGAGCCCATATTCAGTTCAGTTCAGTTGCTCAGTCATGTCCGACTCTTTGTGACCCCATGGACTGCAGCACATCAGGTTTCCCTGTCCATCACCAGCTCCTGGAGCTTCCTCAAACTCATGTCCATTGAGTTGGTGATGCCATCCAACCATCTCATCCTTGTCGTCCCCTTTTCCTCCTGACGTCAATCTTTCCAGCATCAGTGTCTTTTCTAATGAGTCAGCCCTTTGTACAAGGTGGCCAAAGTATTCAGCTTCAGCATCAGTCCTTCCATTGAATATTCAGGATTGATTTCCTTTAGCATTGACTGGTTTGATCTCCTTGCAGTCCAAGGAGCTCTCAATGTGCTCAAATCTACTTTTTTAGTCAATTTTATCCTAAATTACTTGAAGCAGCACCTACTTATTTCATTGCCACTTAGCCAAAGAGATAATTGATTCTATCTTGTTAGCCTGTAATTGAACTTGTTTCACATACACACGGGCACACAGACATGGCCTATTCAAAAAGATTCCCTTGAGGAAGAGAGATTGAACTATAAATTGAACTTAAGTTATGTCTTGATATCTCTTAGTATTAGGCCAAATTTGCTCAACATCAATAGACTTCTTTGAAATTTGTTAATCAGACAATTCTACAAACTGTAAAGTATACAATGCCCAACCCTTGAATTGAGTCAGAGACCTCATTTCATTCAGACAATGAATCTGATAAATACTAAGACTAATGTTCAACAATGGATTGTTGTCTACCATATTCCCATTTGGCTAGTTAAGATTCAATTTTCATTGTAAATAGTATGTATATCTATGGCTGATTCATGTTGATAAATGAAAGAAACAAACACAACATTGTAAAGCAATTATCCTCCAATTAAAAATAAATAAATTAAAAAAATAAAAAGCCAGCAGAAAATCCACCCCTCCCTTTGAGGTATAAACTGTTAAATTTATGAGATCAAATATTGTATTGAAGGTGGTCATATCTCAGACTGATAAGATCTGATGCATGGGTACTCTTTGAAGTACTAGTGGTAGCCATGTAATGTCAACTAATTAAAGTCATGTTTACATATGTACAGTGCACATAAGTGGTGTTCAGGAAATTTTGTTTGACTGTTTTAACATATGCCATACTAGAAGATTCCATACGCAATATGAAACTAACTAAAGTAGAACTGGATTTATGATGATTATAACTTGGATTTATAAAACTAAAGCATTTGTGCATGCATATTTCTAATACCTATGGCTTAAAAGTAGCAGTTTTTGAAGCTGCATTTATATACTATGAAGGAGTATTTTTATCAGGCATGAGGACTATCAGTGTCGTTAAGTCATTTATTGGTTCCTACAATTAAAAATAAAATCAAAGTTTGAACTTCCCTGGTGGTCCAGTGGTTAAGACTCTGTGCTCCCAATGCAGGGGGCTCAGGTTTAATCCCTGGTCAGGGAACTAAGATTCCGCATGCTGCACCACATGGCCTAAAAAAATTAAAAAAAAAAAATCAAAATAGCTTAACAAGTGGGAGTCATCTGTAGAACATAATCAGGGAAGGAAATCCTAATGAGAATTAAGAAAAAGGAAAAGTGTTCAGGACAAATAAAAGAAGCAAAAAATAAAGAATTGCTCTAAAATTAGCATGCATTTAAATGATAAATTTATAAAAGCAGCTTCAATTCTTCAGCTTTTGTCATTTCATCACGATGCTCATAAAAAAAAAAAAAGTCTGATTACCAATGCTTTTATTAACCTATTACATAGTTTCTGAAGCATGGCCCAAGTGGCTGGTAAACTAAGGAGAGAAAAAGAAAAGATTCCAGAGCTGATGTTTATAAGTAAGATGCAAAAAATTATAACAATTCCTTTAGCACATCCCCATTCGATGTCTTTTCAAAGATCTTTCTACTTGTTAATGAGTAGAAGGGGAAACAAAAGGAAAAAAATAAATGATAGAGCTGCAAATATGAGACTAGAGACTCTTGGTCTCCTAACCTTTAACAACTGAAAATAGAAAGATTTAGAGAAACCTAGAGAGCATTCTCAGAGAAGGCAATGGCACCCCACTCCAGTATTCTTGCCTGGAGAATCCCAGGGACAGACGAGCCTAGTGGGCTGCTGTCTGTGGGGTCGCACAGAGTCAGACACGACTGAAGTGACTTAGCAGCAGCAGCAGCAGAGAGTATTCTGGGGCTTCCCTGGTAGCTCAGCTGGTAGCTCAGCCTGCAATGAGGGAGCCCCAGTTTGATTCCTGGATCAGAAAATTCCCCTGGAGAAGGGATAGGCTACCCACTCTAGTATTCTTAGGCTTCCCTGGTGGTTCTGACAGTAAAGAATCCGCCTACAGTGCAGGAGGCCTGGGTTCCAACCCTCTGTTGGGAAGATCCCCTGGAGGAGGGCATGGCAGCCCGGTCCAGTATTGTTGCCTGGAGAACCCCATGGACAGAGGAGCCTGGCAGGCTACAGTCCATGGGATTGCAAAGAATTGGACACGACTGAGGGACCAAGCACAGCACAGAGAGCATTCTGCCTCTAGTTTTCATGAGAAAGCTGAGATCCGTATCAGTTCCATGGCTTACCAAGCATCAAGCAGTGGTTGGGCCAGCATTCAGATTTCTTGGCTCTCAACCTCTCAAGTGTTCCTCTAAAAGATGCTGGAATGACAGTTTATGAAAATAACAATTAATGGAGTGAACTGGAATTGCTTACAAGGTCTAAAGGGGACTATTTATCCAAAGGTTAAAGAAGGACTCATATCTCTCATCTTTTAAGAGAGCTGAGTTCATCCAAACCAGCACCCTTTGAAGTGCTTCTAAATTCTGAGAACCCAAAATGATTAGTAACTAAATATGAAATGAATGTTTCTTATAGAAAGTATAGCAGGTCAAAGTACACCAAGGTTATATTAGAAAACGTCTTTTTCTATGAATGTTAACACATTATTGACTGGGGAATTTTTGCAGAAACTAACACCTATGGCCAGCAATTTGTTATGTAAGTGAATACAGAAACATCTCTGGTCAGTCATGTTCAGATAACAAAGTGTTAGTCACTCAGTTGTGTCTGACTGTTGGCAGCCTCATGGACTGTAGCCCAACAGGTTCCTCTGACCATGGAATTCTCCAGACAAGAATACTGGAGTGGGTTGCCATTCCCTTTTCCAGGGGATCTTCCCGACCCAGAGCCCAAACTCAGGTCTTCTGCATAGCAGACAGATTCTTTCCCGTTTTAATATGTCTCCAGTCAATAAGTTGTTTAAATACACCTTAAGGTGCATTAGAGTCACGTGTTAAATCAGTGACTACAGTTGATTCATACTCACTTCTCTCTTAGGTAAATTGATGGATTCAGTGTACAGAGCTCAGGGCTGTGATTCAGGAGACTTGAATCTTACTTCCTTCCCTTAAACCAAGTAGATGCATAACCAGGTAGTCTTTTTACCCCCATGGAATGAGGAAATTGCACGAGAACACCTAGCTCAATAGCTTTTTGACTTTGAGAATATTAATCTTCAGTTCAGTCAGTTCAGTTCAGTCACTCACTCGTGTCTGACTCTCTGCAACCCCATGGACTGCAGCACACCAGGCCTCCCTGTCCATCACCAGCTCCCGGAGTTCACTCAAACTCATGTCCATTGAGTCAGTGATCCCATCCAACCATCTCATCCTCTGTCATCCCCTTCTCCTCCTGCCTTCAGTCTTTCCCAGCATCTGGGTCTTTTCAAATGAGTCAGTTCTTCTCATCAGGTGGGCAAAGTATTGGAACTCAGTAAGGAGGTTTTATTAATGTTGTTGCTTTCCCCTTTGACCTCGCACTTTTCTCTTTATCATTTCTGTTTTTTATTGTAAATTGAGTCTTAGCCCAACATTTCAATCTCCAAAGATACCATTATATATGGAAAAATATAAAGTACACTTTATGACAGGGTGGTGGACAAAGTTTTGAAGCAGAAAGCACTGCTTGCTTATTTTGACTCTTTGTCTTGAGAACCACAGTGCATATTATTATTGTTTATATCTCTAATTATCATCCTAATTCTAAGTAGAGGAAAGTATGGCTCAGATTTTTATAGTTAGTGTAATACTGACTGCATAAAGTAGGATTAAGGAGAAGTGGACAGAGTCTCATCCCAAATCATGTGCTTTATGTATGATCAAACCAAAACACCCATGAATGTCTGAATGTATATGAATTACACCTTCCTGACTAGACCAAGTTTCACTTCCCACTCTTAAACTTGTTCTTGAGTTTTCCCACTTTTATTGAGATATAACTGACACAAACCTTCTATAAATTTAAGGCATACAGCATAATGATTTTACATTTGTTCCTAATGTTTTTATCCTTCCTTTTCTCTCATTTTGATTTAAAACTTATTGATTTCTGTTCTCTCTGATAATATCATTTATAACACAATTTGCTAATGTTTCTCTGCAACAACCCATGACCAAAACTTCTTTTTTCTTTTCTTCACATTCATAAGCTGCCTTCATCTCAATGAGAAGAAAACCTTTGTGTGAGAAATTTCTTAACTTCATCATCTTCATCAGTAATGTTTCAGGTCCACAGAGTAGGAGATAAATATATTAATATAATAGAGCTTGATTTTACCTCTTGAATGTATACTGAAAACCATTCATCTATTTAGTAGAATATGCATGATTCCAGATTTTAAATGTGGCCTTATTTTTAAATATTAGACATTTCTAAGTATAATGTATTTTTAACTACAATAATCAGAAAATTAAACTTAAAACCATGAAAATATAGAGGTTTAGAACATATTCAAATAACCTGAATGTCCATGATAGTTCATCAATCAAAAATTATCTATTTTTCAAATATTTTTCTGTACCCCTGTCAAGGACTCCAATTATATACATATTAAGCTGCTTGAAGTTATCTCACAGCTCAGTGATGCTTTGCTCATTTTTTTTAAGTCCTTTTTCTCTTTGTGCTTCATTCTCGATAGTTTTTATTCCTGTGTCTTTAAATTCACTAATCTTTTCTTCTGTGATGTCTAATCTGCTGTTAAATCCACCCAGTGTATTTTTTATCTCTCAAAGTTCAATATGTCTTTTTATGTCTTTTACGTCTCTATTAGCTATGCTTAGTGTTTCTTCCACCTCTTTAATGCATGGAATAGAGTTATGATAACTTTTTTAATGTCCTTGTCTGCTGATTTTATCTGTGACATTTCTATGTCTGTCCTACTTACTGACTCGTCTTTGCTTTATACACTGCGTTTTCCGGCATGCTGAAGGGACCTTATTGTGACATGTCTGGCATACTGTGAATTTTACCTGTTAGGTGCTGTGCTGGGCTTAGTCGAATAGTCGAGTCCGACTCCTTGTGACCTCAGAGACTGTAGCCACCAGGCTCCTCTGTCCATGGGATTCTCCAGGCAAGAATACTGGAGTGGGTTGGCATGCCCTTCTCCAGGGGATCTTCCCGACCCAGGGATCAAACCCAGGTCTCCTGCATTGCAGGCGGATTCTTTACCATCTGAGCCACCAGGGAAGCCCTGTTAGGTGCTAGTGTTTGTGTATGTATATAATATGTTGAGCTTTGTTCTGGGAAGCATTTAAGTTAATTTGATCCTTTGGAGGCATATTTATCTGTTTTTCGTGGAATCAGGGCAGCCTTTGATTTAGGGCTAATTTTCCCCCACAACTGAAGCAGTACCCTTCCGAATATTCTACTCAGTGTGGTCAACATATTGAAGTAAAAGAATTTCTGCTTAGATCTGTGAGAACACAACCTCATGTATGCTGTGGGGAATTTTACCACACTCCTCTCAAGAAGGAGTCATATAGCTGAGTCGTAAAGAATCTGCCGGCAATCAGGAGATCTGGGTTCAATTCCTGGGTCAGGAAGATCCCCTGGAGATGAAAATGGCAACCCACTCCAGTATTCTTGCCTGGAAAATCCCATGGACAGAGGAGCCTGGCAGGCTACAGACCATGGGATTGTAAGAGTCAGGCATGACTTAGTGACTAAACCACCACCAGTCACATGGTGGCTATTTAAATTAAAATTTAATAAAACTCAAATCTTTAATCATACTAGCTAAAGTTCAGGAGCTCAGAGTTCCTAAAGCAGAGTCCCAGATCCTCTCTCTAGATCATTCTCTCCTCTCTGGGACTCTGCTTTAGGAACTCTGTGTTAGCCTCTTTGGGCTCCCAGCTGAGGATGACTCCATATTTACCCTGTCTTCCCCTCCCTCCTCTGTGGCTGAAAGCCCTCTAGACATAAGCTGGGCAATTTGGGATTCACATCACATCTCTCTCAAGATCACCTACACTGCCTCATATCCAGGGTCTAGAAATGCTGTATCATGTGCTTTGTCCAGTTTTTCTTACATGTTTAAGAGTGGAAGGTACGTCTTTTTCCTGTCTTCTATCTTGACCAAGACAATTATAAATTAAATGCTCATTGACCACCACTTTGAGAGTTAAAAAGATACAGTCCTCTAACTGGGGGAGGTAGGTTTCAGAGCAAGAGCTCGGTTCCACTGCCTCTCATTAAAAGATCTATCCATTCCATCAGCCCAAACCTGGCACCTGAGATGTCTGGGGGAGGCTGGGGTCCAGGGGTCCAGGAGTGGTGTGAGTAGGACACACAGATATCTGTCACACTGACATTCCAATCGCAAGCTTCTGCACCCCATAGAGCACCTGTGTTCTGAACTTTTTGTAAGTACTTACTCTGCTTCCTGGGTAGAACTTCTTCAAATATTATTTAAGTAATTCTCAGGGCTCCTCCTGTTGTTCCACGGCTTCCGCTCCAGTGATGGGGAAGAGGAAGGAGTAGTTACTGTACTCTTTGCTTCGTACTTTTATATGTAGATATTTCATTTCTTCTACAAATGTTTACATCTTTCCTTCCTCCCTTTCACTGTATTTTCATTTTTAAAGGATAAGAAAAAACACATTTAGTAAATTTATATATATACCTATAATTAGACAAAATTATAATTATATGTAAAATTATAATTTTTGTAAAATTATATATATAATTTTGCTCTAGATTTTTCTCCCAAGATTTTTTGACCAAAATATAAATTTTGCCACCAGTAAAGCCAGTCTTGAGTATGTAGGTGACTTGTGACCCAAATCAGGTTCCTTCCGACCTCCTTGAACAGCAGGTCTGTGCTATAGTGCCTCTCCACCCCACCCCCAGGGGTGGGGTACTGCAGACAGGAGGGGAAAATGCTGCCTGAGAAGGAGACTGCTCCTAAAGTGAGAAGAGAGGCTAAGCCATTTGTGAACAGATCAGTTTGCATATCTAAAGAGGCTGGTCTATTTATTATTAAATAGGATAAGAGGAAAATATTTCAGTTAGTTTCATTCCTTTTTTTGGGGGGGGAGAGGAAATCCATCCCTTTTAGTATATTAATATGATAAAATTAATCCATTTTGGATGTAGGCCAATCCTACCAGTTTTATAAGATCTTCTTCAGGTTTTCAGGTTTTAGATTTAGTCTGACCTCAGAAAAGATTTTCCAAAAAAGTTTAAGACAGGTGTTATTTTTTCCTTGAATGTTTCTTAGAATTCACCAGTGAATCCATCCCAGTCGCCCTGCCTGCTTCCTTCCTTCTTTCCTTCCTTTCTTCCTCTCTTTTTACTCCCTCCCTTCTTTAATGAATTCAGTTTTTTAATAGGTGAAAGGCTGTCCAGATTTGCTGTTTAATTTGGTAGCAGATTTGCTGGTGTAAGGTTGTTCATGATATTCCCTTATTTTCATTTAAATATCTATAGAAAAAAAGGAAATATAACTAACTCATAGTAAATATAGATAGACAGATCAGTAGTAACACTCTCATTCCTGATGTTTGTCATTTGTGTTCTCTTTTTTCTTGATCAATCGAAAGTTTATCAATTCTATTGATCTTTTACAAATAACTGAATTTTTTATTTGACTGATTTTTCCCTATGTTTTATTTTCTATTTCTTTGATTTCTTATCTTTATTATTTCTTCCTTATATTGACTTAAGTTTAATATGCCCTTCTTCCCTGGTTTCTTCAAGTAAAACTTAAGTCATTAGTTTTAGACTTTGTTTTTCCTTTTTAACATGAGCATTTAAATCTATAAATTTAAATGCTTTAGCTGAGAATCCCATGGACGGAGGAGCCTGGTAGGCTGCAGTCCATGGGGTCACGAAGAGTTGGACACAACTGAGCGACTTCACTTTCACTTTTCACTTTCATGCATTGGAGAGGGAAATGGCAGCCCACTCCAGTGTTCTTGCCTGGAGAATCCCAGGGACAGGGGAGCCTGGTGGGCTGCCGTCTATGGGGTCACACATAGTCGGACACAACTGAAGTGACTTAGCAGCAGCAGCAGCAGCATGCCACAGACTTTGAATGTTCAATCTTCAATGACCTTTAGTTCAAAATATAATCTAATTTATCTTCTGGTTTCTTTGTTTGATCCATGGATTATTTAGAAGTATGTTTTTAATTTCCAAATATTTAGAGGTATTCTAGATATCAATTATTAATTTCTAATTTATTCCATTGTAATTAGATTGCATACTCTGTATGATTTCAGTTCTGCTAAATTTATTGACACTTATCCTGTGCGTGAACATATGGTCAATCTTGGTGACTGTTAATACATAATTGTGTACTTGAAAACAACATGTATGCTACAGATGTTGAGTATAATGTTCGATAGCTATCAATTAGGTCAAGGTGGGTGAGAGTGTTGTTCAGATGATCTGTGTCACTAGCAGTGGGAGGATCTAGTTGTTCTATCAATTGCTAAGAGAGGTGTTCAAGTTTCCACTGATGATTGTAATTTTTTCTATTGTTTTCTTAAATTCTGTCAGTTCTTTATGTATTTTGAAGCTCTTTTTAAGTGCATGCACATTAGTTGTTGTTCTGATCAATGATCCATTTTTCATTATGAAATATTCTTCTTTATCTCTGGCATTGTCTTGAACCCTATACTAATATAAGCACTCTTAACATTCTTGTGTTTGTTCTTCGTATGGTATATATTCTTCCTATCCATTTACTTTCAACCTCCCAGTCTCCATATTTAAAGTGTACCTCATGTGAAGAGTATCTAGTTGGATATTCCTTTTTATTCATTCTGACAATCTCTGTCTTTAATTAGTTTTTAGTCCTTTATATCAACAATGTAACATAATTATTAATATGGTTGGTTTAGGCCTGCTACTTCTTGTTTGCTATTTACCCTTTCTCTGTTTTTCTAAAATTATCTTTTTCTCCTTTGTTGCTTTCTTTTAGATTATCTGACAACTTTATTGCATTCCATTGTAATTTATCTCTAGGATTTTTTGCCACACCTCCTCACTTTATTTCTTTACTGACTATTCTCAGGATTACAATATGCATCCTTAACTTCTGATAGTCAGAATTATATATTACCACTTTATATAAAATGTAGATACTTTGTAACTATATAGATCACTCTATGATACAGATTTTATATGTATCTATATGTATAGTAAATCCCATGAGACAATATCTTAATATTTGTTTTAAGTAATCATATTATGTGTTTAAGAAATTAAAAGGAAAGATCTTTTTTGTGTTCACCAGTAAGTTACTGTTTCTGATACTCGTAATTCTTTTTGAAGATCCAGATTTTCATCAGGTATAATTTCTCTTATAGTAAAAATTCTCTTTGTGTCCTTTAATAGAGATTTCTTTTTCTTTTGAGGCAAGGAATATGACTTCATTCAGAGAGCTGGCAGACCAAGAAGTTGGCAGACTAATATCTCAAAATAAGCATCTTATCAGGGTCTGGATGCCAGGTTCTTTTATAGAACAGAACAGGGAGGAAGTGAGGAAATAGGAGATATATATATATAGATAGATAGATAGATATAACTTCACCTTCTTTTGAAAGATATTTTTCTATTTTATAGGCTGATAGTTTTCTTTGAAAAGTGTTGGTCCTCTATCTTCTGGGCTCCAATGTTTCTAATGAGAAATCAGAAGTCACTCAAGTTATTGTTATTCTTATTGTTGTGGAATCCCTATCCCACAGGTTTTAGAAAATTAGCGTGTAGAGTGGTTCTTGAGAGTATAGATACTAAGGTACTCTGTCATTCTAAAGGATTGCCTTTGGGATTGTTTCTTGTTTTGTTTTATTTTAAGTAATATGTTTTTGTGAAGGTTTTGTTTCATTTTGTTTTGTTTGATGCTTTGTTTTCCCTTTCTCTTCATTTTGAAGTATGTGCTCATTTATCTTTTTAAAACTTTTCCTGCTTGCAGGTTGCTGAACTTTTTGAATCTGAAGAGTTGTGTCTTTCACTGATTTGGGGGACTATTCAGCCATTATTTCTTAAATGATCATTGTATATCTTTCTCTTGTTTCACTTATTGGTACCACAATTATCCCATGTGTTGATATTGTCCTACAGGTTATGGAAGCTTGTTTATTTCAATACTTTACTCTTTGTTATTCAGAATGAATCATTTCTGTTGATCTGTTTTAAAATTCATTGACTGTTTCCATTATCATATCCATTATGCTTTTAAACCCATATACTGAGTTGTCTTATTTAACAAGTTGTAATTTTAAATCCTGGAGTTTCCATTTGGTACCTTTTTATAGATTCTTTTCCTCTGCCACAATTTCATGTGTTTTCATTCATGAAGAATACATTTTCCTTTATGTCATTGAGTATAGTTAAAATGGCTGCTTTGAAATTCTTCGATGCTAATTCTAGCATCTGAGTTGATTGTGTCTTCCCTTGAACATGGATCACATTTTTCATTTTCTTTGTATGCCCAGTAATTTGGATCGTATCTTGGACATAGTGAATATGATGTTATAGATACTCCGAATTCTGCTATACTCTTCCAGAGAGTGCTGATGTTTTTGTTTAGAAGGCAAGTATCTCAACTGAACTCAAACTGCAAACCCTATCTTTTGAACTGCAGGTCAAATGTCCCTTCAGCTTTTTTAATCCTTACTTGGGCTGCTTTCAGTCAGTCCTGCACTTGTGTAGTTCAAAAGTCAACCAGAGATTTGGGCAGAGTTTTACACGGGATTGTGCTTTCCCACCTATCCAGACTTTTTCCTTTCCAGAGTTTGTCCTTTACTTTCTAGTGGCTTTGTTTGTTACAAATTCTGTTTTTTTTAAGTCGGAAACACTATATTTTTCTGTTGCACGTTTAGCTTCCATGTGCAGCTAAAATCCATAAAGTCATCTTGTGTTATTACCTTCTTCCAAGTGTTGACTCTTTCCAATCACTGCCTGCTTGTATCTACAAGCCAATGCCTTCAGGTTAATTGCAAATTTTTCTTTTGTCTTGTGTCCAGAATTTATAGTTATTATCTGTAGGAATTTCAATCTACTAGGATCTTATTGTGCCAATCCAAAGTGGAATCCCTATCCCACAGGTTTTAGAAAATTAGCGTGTAGAGCAGTTCTTGAGAGTATAGATACTAGGTACTCTGTCATTCTAAAGGATCGCCTTTGGGATTGTTTCTTGTTTTGTTTTATTTTAATAAAGTAGTTCGCATAAGTTTCCTCAACTGGAATCCCTCTCAACCTCCATGCAACCCATTGTCTAGTTCTCATCCTGGATTTTGTTCCAGCTGCAGTTCAGGGGTTCCAAGATCAATTAGCATGGCTTCTGAGTAATGCCATTGCAACATCATTCTCTTTTCCATGGAGTCCCTAAAGGTCTTAGCAGCTGAATCTACAGAGTTCTGGTGCCATTGGAGAAGACCTCACTCATGTCTCCCCATTGCTCTTGGATCATCCTGGTCACTGAGAGTTCCAGGATACAAATATGATTATATTCAAGTTTGGGGCATTTTTCAACACCTTAAACCTAAGCACTTATTTCTGAAAATGTACTATCTTAAATGCTTGAGTCTCAGGCCAAGATGGATAGAACATTGCTGAGGTTACTGGGGTAGAGAAAGTGAGGTGAAGCTTTTCGAAAACCCCTTGGAGTCAGACTCTCAAAGCAAGCTGTGAGTACCCAGGAACCAGGCTCTTGAACAGCCTAAATTGTCCCAATCCCCACAGTGTTTGATGAGGTATGATGTGAATAGGACAATGGGAAATCGTGTTAAGTCACAGAGAAGAAAGATCCAAAGGTGGGTATTTTGCTTTTATTTATAATTTGGAAAGCTTTTGTGATATTCTGTGAACAACAAAGCCCATGATTCATGACTTACCATACAGTATAAGAGCCAGCTAATGAAATGTACCATTGATTTCCTTTTTCTGTCTTTTTTGACCCTCTGTTAAATTTAAAGGGGGAAAGAGATACATTAAATTTCAGTTCTAATAATAGCCTCCAATAGGAGCCAAATGGGGAAAACAATGGGAAGGGAGACCTTCAGCTGTAGGATTTGCACCTAAATGAAGTCTGTTGTGATCACGTTTTTAGTGAAATGAAATAATGGAAGGAAGTTGATTCCTTCCTGAGAGACTCCAAAGAACAAGTGTCACGTCCCAGATCACACCCACTGGTAGTAATTACACTTTACTTTGAAGAGAGCCCCCAGTGCCTTAAGAGGCAGAGCTTTTGAGAATCCCAGCTTTAGATTTCCAGTTATTCCCATAGCAAATGAAAGCCTTCATTGTCTGTCCTATGTAGTTTCTTCCATTGGCCACTAAAGGGCTTTGAGTTCAGTCTTTTTATATTAATAGAGCATCATTAGAAAGCAAGAAATTTATCAAGGAAAATAATATGAATAAAAATAAACCTTTAAGGAATGTTTTTAGCAAAAGAATGGTACATTAGATACTCATTTTCTGAAGCAGTAGCTCACACTTAATGGAAACCCCTGTGACATCACTGAAGTATTTCAAAAGAATCAGAGTACTTAGAATTAATTGTATTAATCATGAAGACTAAATTTATCCTCAGCTTCTATAGTGTGTTAAGGATAGAGATGTTTACCCAAGAAGAAAGCTAACATCGCATTCTTCTGCGTGGATGTAATTTTCACTTGGATTCATATGGTAGATGTTTGCTTTTCATTTATCCACTTGAGTTTTTTTTTTTTTTTTATCCTTTTGGAAATTCATTGATTTATTTTGTGAAATGCAGAGAGGAAGGTGAGGAGCTGACTGTGATTTGTGACAAGTGTACTTCCTGAGCAAAATACTCTTTTATCCTAATCACTAATCTTTCCATCACTATCTCTTTTTTTAAATTGACAAATAGTACGCTAGTTTCAGGTGCATACCAAAATGGTTCAATATTTGTGTATATTGCAAGATCATTATCTCTTATCAGATAGTCTCTGTGTGTTGTAAAACACAGAAATCTAAGACCTCATTAACCTCACAATTTGTCAACAAATTATAGGAACAGTAATTATAAAATACACAGACCTCTCAATCTTACTTTTAGAGAATTGCCTTTTGACCTCTCCTATCAAAAATGTGAAGGGGGTGAAAGCAGGCGATATCTCTGTATAAAAATGACATCCTGCTCCCTAACAGGATTGCAGGCATAGGAAGCTGGAGGAAAGGTTTGTTTCTGTGGATATCCATATCCTGTCTTGCCAAAGGATAAATAAAGGGCATTCATTCATCAGCTTTCAAGTCACCACCCTCGTTTCTTTTCCCCAGCCCCCACCTCTCCCTGAAATTGAGAGGAGGGAGGTTCTGATTATTATTTCCTTTTTTTTTTTTTGCCTATTTCTAGCAGAGCTAGGAATGAACAATTAAATTTAGGGCTTCCCTGTGGTCTGTGAATAACAGTGCACAGTGCTAACCGTGGGGGCACAAAGGCAGACAACAACAAAAAAAGAGGCTTTTTTATTTTCTGTTTACCCTTCAGGATACTGTTTACCTTATCACTGAAGGGGAAGTTATCATCTCATCCCTTTTGGAAATCGTACTGGATGTATTCTCTGGTTTCCAATCTCAAACTGTCCAGTGGTAAAGTGGGGATGTCAGCCTGGGGCCAAGGGATTTATATAAGGCCCTGCTCTCTGCCCCTTCTCCGCAGCCTCTGCATGTGTGAACATGTGTGTCTGTCCCTCCGTCCACCTGCCTGGCCCTCTGTGTCAGGCGTTTGCTCGGTTTCTGGAACACATTTTCACTCGTTCATTCTCTCCGCACTCCCTCATCCCCTTTTCCCTGATTTTTTGTCTGTCAAACCGTTTTCTTTTTCTCCCTTTCAACCAGAAGCCTTTTTTCCCTCCTCTTTTCTTTCTCTCTCTCGCTCTCTAAATTTACTTCACAGCAGATTGTCTTGTAGTAAATCACCAAAAACCCAAATAGCACTAAAGCATTCTGATACAACATTAGCATTTGCTTAACAAGCACAAGATAAACATTAAACAAAGAACTGCATTTCTTTATTAGAGGCTGCAAGATACATAATCCATGAGCACAAGAAACATGGGACCCAGTGGATATGCAGATGTGTGTTATTTCATTGGCGCTGGGCGGCCTTGTTAGAAAAGGTTTTCATCTGAAGGCTTGGGGGTGGATGGTTGACTGTCCCTGGTGGGGCTGTAACTAGATACGGAGACTGTTGCAGCTAGGCTGGGCTCCCTGGTGGACATGCTGATTGGACAGCCTGAGGAAAACTTGGGAAGCATCGGGAAGTGAACTCAATCACCTTGGGGATGATAGGGTAGAACCAGATGAAGGCATTTGACTTCTTTTGTAACTCCCACTAAGGACAGATTGCCAGTGCGATCCAGCCTCCATAACTGCAAATCAGGCCCTTTCCCCTATGCCGATTTCATTAGAATGGCCAGCATGGTGCAAAGAGGAAAAAAAAAAAAAGGTTAGACACAGTAATTTTACAGGCAGGCGGGTACAAAAAAAATCTGCATAATTAAGCAGTCAAGGCTGCTAATAGGGGAGTTTATATGCTCTGGGACCAGGCAAGGGCAGCGCATATGGATATAGCACTGGATATTAAATCTACGGCGTGCAGACTTACTCCAGGGCCCTCAGAGAAAAGGCTAATTATAGAGAGAGGAATTGTGTTTACTGGTCTGTCTTGGGCAAAGATGGTGAAAGAAGTACAACCAAGTTTTGCAGTTCGACATGAACAGGCTGTTAATAGAGATATCAAAATATGGGCTTGTGGTGGTTTCCTACCCAATCAACACGCAATTAGAGATTCTGTGGACACTCCCCCCTACCCCTGCGTTACCTGTTATAGACAGAACACTGGGAGCTCAGTTTCAAACCTTAAGTATATATGTAATGTCAAGATACACGGGAGAGGAGTGTGTGTGTGTGTGTATGTGACTAAATTGCCACAAAGCCATGCTCTTTATCATCAATAAATTTTATTTAGCAGTTTAGCTAGCCCTGTTTAAAAAATGTCTGTGCTTCTAGGACTGAGCTCAGAGTCAGCACTTTGGTATAGACAGGGCATCTGAGTGGAAGTTGCAGCGGGCAGGGGTAAGCCTTTTGAGAATTTCCGAAAGAGATTCTGATGGGGTGGACATTAACATTTCATAACGCAGATCAAAGGTAAAGAGAAAACCCAAGGGCCCCTTTGTCACAGGCCCCAAACGACTGCCTCATACAGGAGCCGAGAGATTTCTTCAAATTATTAAAGAGATTCATTTCATATTTGTATGTATGTATGCACGTATGTATGCACGCACTTATTTATTTATTTAATTCCATACAAAGAACATTTTTCTGAAGAGGACAAGCTCGCGGGCCGCTTGCCCTGGGCTGGAGGTGCCAAGGTGAGCCTGCATGTTGCAGGGGACCGGAGCCTCCACAGGTTTCCTCTGCAGACAAGCAGGCTGGACCCTTTGTCCTTTAGAGAAGCTTCTCGTGGAAAACAGCAGCCCTCGCCTAGCACAGATCTGTGGCTGTGGGCTCGGCCGTGTGGGGGCCTGTTGTGAATTCCATCGCTCTCCCCCCACCACCCACAACAAGGAGGACCAGAGAAGAATCCCACTGCCTCATCTCGAGCTGCCCTAAAACCTCAGGCTTAGGAAAGTAAACAGAATCTGATCACCAGATATTGGGTCAGACTCGCCTGACATCTGTGCTCTGCTCAGAGGCGGGGAATTCAGTGCTAATGAGAAGACCCAAGCCCAGGTCTCGGGAAGGGAGAGTCACGAAGGCTAATGAAGGGCCAAGTTAGCCCCTTAACACCAGGGACAGCGTCGGGTGGCACACAGGATACTGGGCATCTCCTTCTCTGCTCAGTGTTCACCAACTGACCAGGGGCGTCCCTTTGACTTAGAGCAGCTGGTCAGATGTCGCAGCACTTGGTCAAGAGGGGAGAGACCTTGAGAGACTGGGATCATGCCGAGACTCGAGGTAGATATTTCACAGTCAGTTTAGAAAATGTAATTTTGCCCTTGTTTTGTTCAGTTGCTGAGTTGTGTCCAGTTCTTTGCGACTGCATGGACTGTAGCCCACCAGGCATCTCTATCCATGGGATTTTTCAGGCAAGAATACTGGAGTGGGTTGCCGTTTTCCTACTCCAGGGGATCTTCCTGACCCAGGGATCAAACCCATGTTTCCTGCATTGGCAGGTGGATTCTTTACTACTGAGCCACCAGGGAAGCCTCAGCAACTGTTAATTTCATTTCTAAATCAGACTAGTCCTGAGAATATTTTGAAACTCTGTGACTTCTGGTACCTTCTGATTTCTAGAGGTTACAAGGCCAGGGGCATTCTCAAGAAAAGAAACTGTGATTATCTACAGATTAGTAGGGACAGTGTGGCACCAAAGGAGGCAATAGCATCAAAAATACTTGATTAATCTGTTCTTTTTATCCCATTCCTTCTTACTGAGACTTAAAAATGTAAAGGAGAGAAGAATTTCCAGGGAGGACTGAGCAGAAGTCCCTACCTGGGAAGTGGTAGCAGCTGGATGCAAAATTCACAGGTCAGGACCTGGCCAGCGTCTTCCTGATTGTCAAGAGAAAATGAGGATGACCAGAACTCTAGCAGGCAGTAAGGTGACAGGGCTAGAAAACGGGAAAGTATTGTTATTTTTTTGAGATAGAAACAAATAAAGAGGACAGGACTGAACATACAATTGCTTTTATTTTTAAATTTGGGGGCTGATCAGAAGTAACAAAACTAGAAAAGAGGCATGCAACTGGTAGAGGAATGGTATAAATTTGAAAAGGTCTCTTTGTTGACATGTTGAATTGTTCAGGAAAACAAAAAAGAACCCATCACGCTCTCCTACCCGGTCTGTAGACTCAATATCCACTACAGCCCAGGGGCTCCCCAGGTCTGTTTTCTTCCTCCCACCCTCAATCTCTCCCTTCCTTTCTCGTCTTTTTCCTTCCATTCATTCATTCGACATTAATGAAAAAAACGCAGTTGTTTTGAGAGCAGACCTATTCCCACCAGCAGTGCGTCCCACCAAGGATTCTGCCCTCAGAGCCAATGTCTCATTTCTCTCTCTCTAGTCCTGCAAGACAGGAAACTGCTCTGGGGCAGCTGACAGAGCTGATGTGGAGGAGAAAGCAGGGCAGAATCGAGAAGAATAGAGTCAATATGTGAACTCTACAGAGTAAAACCCCTTGATGTAAGGTATTTCAGCAAATGGAGCAAACATTTGCTTCGTGCTTAATAAGAAAAATAACCAATACTTACAGAGCCTTATCCTAGGCCAAGCATCCTGCTGGACACTTGCTATGGTGCATCTCCATTGGGTCTCACTTCCCATTCCTATGGTGTGGGTATCGATACCCCACTGGCTTGATGGTTTGGCTGAGGCCAGGTTAAGAAACATGATGAGACGGCACAGCTTGTTAGGGGCAGGGCTGGGCATCCCACCAGCCACCATCAAGTGATTCCAAAGCCTGTGTCTCTAAAATCACACCCCTGTGTTTCATGGAGAGAGAGGCTTTACAGATGGTGTCTGTGATGACTTTTATAAACACTGTCTATCTTACCCACTTCGGTGTAAGCCCACTGAAGCCTCTTGTAGAGGTCTATGTTTGCTAATAAGCTAGGCTCCCCAAAGTGCATGCCTTACTTATCAGGATTTTGGAAACATGACAGATTATAAAAACTGGCCTTAGTCATAATGGTCTGTCTGCTGCTGCTGCTGCTGCTGCTAAGTCACTTCAGTCGTGTCCGACTCTGTGCAACCCCATAGATGGCAGCCCACCAGGCTTCCCCATCCCTGGGATTCTCCAGGCAAGAACACTGGAGTGGGTTGCCATTTCCTTCTCCAGTGCATGAAGGTGAAAAGTGAAAGTGAAGTCGCTCAGTCGTGTCTGACTCTTAGAGGCCCCATGGACTGCAGCCCACCAGGCTCCTCCATCCATGGGATTTTCCAGGCAAGAGTACTGGAGTGGGGTGCCATTGCTTTCTCCGGATCTGTTTGCTATCAGAGGTCAAGTCCTGCTTTAGAAAAAGATTTTGGTTTTCTGTAAATTAAAAAGAATTTAGTGGCTGACCATTCAGTTTCTGAGTTTTCATTGGAAATGAATATTTAAACAATGTGCAAGCAAGCTTAATTGCATTTGTGACCTGCTTTCTTACATATTTGGGAGGGTAGAGATGGAGAACACACAGTAGATGCATTTTACTGCCAGAGTGGAACTTTACACACGTACCAGGGGACCTTTTGGTAGTGTTTGTAATGTGCTGCTATTGTGATTTAGGAAAGAAAATGCTACTGCTGGGCTTTATTTTCAACGGACTTTTTTAAACATCAATTAATGCAATCAAATGTAGTACAGGGAAATCTAACTTTTTATTTACATTTCTGGGGGCCAGGGAGGGTTTGTTTGTTTTTGTTAACTCTAGTCACTTGAGCTGTACAGTATACAGTTTTCTTGGTATTTTCCAAATCAACGCAGTAAGTTATATTTAACAGTCTGTGTGAAAATCTCCACATGCAGGAGAGAAAACAGCCTTCTAACTGGTACCATTTGTTGGGAAACAAATGATTCTGCCTTGCTTCACACAGTTTGAAAATAGTGACTTTTGGTTTTTAAAAGCAGATTTAGTTAATAAAATGAATCATATCCATAATTTCTTCACAAATTAGTCAGATTTTTGAATGCCAAATTTTAAATTCAATCTTGATAAATTCAAAAATAATAACCTAAAAAACAAAAAAGAATGTCTTATATTTGGCCTTAAACCTTCAGTTCAATCAGTCAGTTCAGTCACTCAGTCATGTCTGACTCTTTGCGACCTCATGAACTGCAGTACGCCAAGCCTCCCTGTCCATCACCAACTCCCAGAGTTCACCCAGACTAACGTCCATTGAGTCGGTGATGCCATCCAGCCATCTCATCCTCGGTAGTCCCCTTCTCCTCCTGCCGCCAATCCCTCCCAGCATCAGGATCTTTTCCAGTGAGTCAACTTTTCACATGAGGTGGCCAAAGTACTAGAGTTTCAGCTTTGATCCTGAACATAGGGACCCAGTAAATAGGGACCCAGTAAATTAAGTATCATAGATGATTAAACTAAAATCTTGGTTCCATGTTGAAATGTAATCATTTTCTTCCCATAATCTGGAGCCTAGACCCAGATCTGAGCCCAGTTCTACCAGTTTACCCATATAACTTTGAGGTATACTCTTCCTAGGCTTTGGGTTAACCTGGTCCAGTCTGTTTTACTAGTCAGATTAACTGAGAATCGAAGTATGTAAACCCACATCACACATTTTGAATGTTGTAAAATCTCTGTAAATATAATGAGTTGTTATGTATATAAAATCGTCCTCAAGCAGAGGTCAATGAGAGGAAAATGTACCCTGTATTGGTCTTAGTATTGATAAGAGCCTCCTTCTTCTGGTGAAAGTCTCTGTTGTGTCAGACTCATTGCGACCCCATGGACTATACAGTCCATGGAATTCTCCAGGCCAGAATACTGGAATGGGTTGCCTTTCCCTTCTCCAGAGGATCTTCCCAAACCAGGGATTGAACCCAAGTCTCCTGCATTGCAGACGGATTCTTTACCAGCTGAGCCACCAGGGAAGCCCTCCTTCTTCTGGGGGTGTCCAAAAAAGGTGAGGGCTGGGGGAGCTGGGTTTGAATTGTGCAGACACTTCATTCAGCTTCTTGCACTTAGAAGTCGTGTTGGCCTGAGCACAAAGTATGATCTTTTGCAGCAGATGAGGTAATATGTAGACCTAATCGGGTGAGTTAAGGCCACAGTGACTACTTTGATTTGGAATTTTCCTGCTGTTATCATTTTAAAGCAGACTCTAATATTCATTTCAAAAGAGAGGTGCTCAGATTCTAGAGGCAGAGATCTAAAGAGATGCACAGAATTCTCCTTTCTCATGCTGTTCCCTTTTGAAGGGGGTCCACTTGCTTGTGGGTGCATTAGGTGGAGTAAGAAGGCTCAGAATGGACTCGTCTGGCCAACATGCCATTTACAGCTTCCCCATCGATCACATGTTCACTCCTAAGGGTAATGGGATAGTCTTAGTTACATCTAATTCTCTGAGGTTTTATTTTATTTTTAACGTTTTGGAATATTTAATGAAGGATGCTTGTCTTCCCATTCCGAGGAAGAAAATTTATTTTGTTAACTGGACATTTTTCTCTAAATGTTTAAGTACCTATGCACGGTCAGTTATCGTGATGGGTTGAAAATGCAAACACAGTGACCGCACTTTATTCGTTTTTGCACATTCACAAAAGACTAATCTATTATTTACCTACCCTCACTTTAATTTTGGAACTGTCTTCCCTCCATATTCAGACAAAGGAGGACTTTGTTCATTGCTGATTCATATCAGACTGTTCACCTCTATCTTACCCAACAGTTACTCTCCTATAAAATGATACACTGTATTTACTTTTCTCCAGATTCTCAAATATAAAAACCCTCATGCTAATCTCTGTCTTTAAGAAACGAAACATTGCTGTTGATTTTCAGAAGCAAAGGAAGAGAAGGAGGCCCAGATATCACCACGGGTCACCTTTTATCCTGGACTTTTACTTTTTCCTTTACTGACACTGATATTGACAAGTGAGCTAAATATGATTTGCTTTCAGAAAGGATGTTAGTGTTATAATTTGGGGTTTCAGATTTCTACTTAGATTGTTTAAGACAGCACGGTAATTCTGTGTTGACTGCATCACATCATACAGGGGGCAGAGAAAAGCTTTTAAATATATAAAATGCTTCAAGCTGTTGATAGGTATTTTAGTGACTTTTTTCAATAGATGTCCGTTTGTGTTAGGAAATTATCACCCTTCTTTATATCGACAGAGTATACAATATTTACATTTTTAGAATGGATCCTCAATTAGCTGGTTCAGGTCTTAGAAAAATTGTCATAAAGATAGGGGATTAAAAATTTATGGTGCCCAAAGCATCTTTATAATTTGGCATTATAGTCTTAGAAATATTTAATAGCTTTGTAGAAAGTAATATAAGGAATTGCTATCTGAGAAAGAACTGTCGTTAATTATTATGTCTCATTCTTCATTTAACAGAGACTCTTTTATTAACTAATCCATGGTTTTTGTTAGATCCATTTCATAGTCTTCAGCTTTGGTTTTTGACCTAGCAAAACGCCTAGGAATATCTGCTTCTTCACTGTACTTCCAAGCTGAGTAGAAATAAGGCAGAAAGTTTTGTTACAAATGAATCCTCCATCTTTCTTCCTTCTTTCCTTCCGCCTCTCCCCCCACCCATTCCCTCTCTTCCTACTTTTTTCCCGTCTCAGTAGATAGTAACTCTCACTACTGCTGCTCTTGACTGGTAGGAACAGACAGAAGGAACTAGGCATGAATATGATTCACTGGTATGCCGGTAACACCTTGGCTTCAGCATATAGTGTCTAGATGTGCTGGGGTCTCGAGACCAATGCCCAAGAAAGAAATGTCGGCAAGGAACATAGTGAGCTCCTATTTTTCCATGCGGAAGCACGACATTGCCTTTTTTATTAATAGTAAGCCACACACTTAAGATATGCATGGCGTCCCATTTTCTTCCCAAATATTCCACTTAGTACATCAGGGAATGACTCAGGCACTTGAAGAGGCATAATTAGCTACAGGCAGGATAGAACTAAGGAATCAGTCTTTGTTTCTGAATAATGATAATTCTGCAAAGTCTCAAGCCCCAGCTCCAAGGGTTTCAGGTGACAGTTTAACCAAATCAGTGGGCGATGGCCACTGGGAAGAAGCATTTGCATTCGGCCATGGATGCCTTCACCGCTGTAAGTTGTGTAATCATGGGTGTTCCTTTCAGATTTGACAGCTCAGTCCAACGTGCTTTACCAAGGATGGCGTTCCTAGCATTTCTGCAGATTCATGAGATATGGGAAACTCAGTTTTCCACTACCAGCAGGCACTGCAAGCCAGCTAAGGCTCTGCTCTCCAGAGGGGAGAGGGGTGCTGTCACAAGGGCAGTAGACCCTTAATCATAGGTAGGTAGCTTGATTAGGAAATCGGGGATGATGTGGACTAGAATTCAGGCTTTTTCTTATCAGGGAGAAAAGGAGGACCAGGTGGCCTGGAAGTATAAATAATTCTTTGCACATAAGGCAATGGCACTCCACTCCAGTACTCTTGCCTGGAAAATCCCATGGATGGAGGAGCCTGGTAGGCTGAAGTCCATGAGGTCGCTAAGAGTGGGACATGACTGAGCGACTTCACTTTCACTTTTCACCTTCATGCATTGGAGAAGGAAATGGCAACCCACTCCAGTGTTCTTGCCTGGAGAATCCCAGGGACGGGAGAGCCTGGTTGGCTGCCGTCCATGGGGTCGCACAGCGTCGGACATGACGAAGTGACTTAGCAGCAGCAGCAGCAGCAAGAGACCTAGAGAGACAATAACTTTTGCTTTGCATAATTGATACTGAAATAGTTGTACTTAAGAGGGAAGAAATTTAAATGAGGGTTTCATAGGCCAGTGTAGAAATTTAAATGAGGGTTTCATAGGCCAGTGTAGTTTTATGGGCATGGCCTTACGCCCCACATTTCAATGAAAGCAATCACTATGCCTTTAAGAGTAACTTTAACCCCCTTCTCCTCACACTATAAATAATCAAAATATTTAGATTCCCGAATGAGAAAGCTGCCAGTATAATGAGTGAATGAATGATATACATAGGCAAACTTGGGGATGTGTACAAGCACACACCCAGCAACTTTAAATCTGAGCTTAAAGAACCCAAAGAACTTAATATTGGATTCAGGAACTCTGGATTCTGGTTGGCCGTGAACAAAATGCTTTGCCTGGGTGGACATGTTAATATCTCTAGTCTCAACTTTCCCATCTTTTCATCAAGCCCATTGTCTCCAAAGCCCGTTCTAACCTCTAGCAAACATTCCAGCATTTAGCCAAATAAATACATTCAACCAGGGCTTCCCAGGTAGCACTAGTGGTAAAGAACCCGCCTGCCAGTGCAGAAGTCATAAGAGATGTGGGTTCGATCCCTGGGTCGGGAAGATCCCCTGGAGGAGGGTATGGCAACCCACTCCAGTATTCTTGCCTGGAGAATCCCCATGGACAGAGGAGCCTGGCGGGCTATAGTCCATGGGGTCACAAAGACTCAGACACAAGTGAAGCAAGCAACTTAGCATACACATGTATATTCACTCGGTCCTTTTGCTTGCACATCCCTAGTTTATTGCTTCTCGATTTTACATGAAAAGAACAAACAAACAAAAAAATACAATGTTCTGGGATCTTTGAAAACACATGAGTCAACAAATATAGTTTGGGGAGGTATTTATTAGAATATTTCTTAGGAAAAGGAGAACGCCAAACTGGGGACAGCCAGCTCTCCTGTGCCTTCACAATCAGTTTCCATATCACTTTTTTGATTTCTGTGAGCACTGGGAGTATTATTTGCTTTTGGAGGGATGTTAATCACCTTACAGTAGTTCTATGCCATCCTCTATTTTGCTTCAGGCGTGAAAAGCTTTATCTAAAACAGAGCATGGAAGAAGAAACCATACATAGGTTCATACCCTGTACCTTTATTTTTCTTTAAGCGTGTCGCAGTTTTGTTTTTCCTTTGCGAATATATTTTGACACCTTATAGTTGTAGCCCGCTGTTCTCTTTAATTGCTTATTGTTATTAATTATATAGTGGTAACGGAGTTGGCTATTTGAGCCACTTGGCTGTAAAGAAATTCATTTATCATTATTGCCGTTGGAGCCACAGAAAATCGCCAGCATTCTATCCAGAGATGAATGTTTTCGAGCTCACATCCAGTAGAATTTTGAACATAGGTCAAGTCCTTCGGTGTTTTCTTTCCGCTGCTGCCCTTTGGCTCTCCTCGTCTCTGTACTGAAGCCCTCCATTCTCTCTTATCTTTTGTTTTCAGTCCTGGATATGCTGCCCTTTCGGTGAAGTTCATATATTATTTTCAGCGCTCCACTGAGTGGCCTGTCCAAATAGTTCACTTTATTTCCTCCTCATATACCCAATTGTCCATTTTCCTTCTTCAAATTTCTATTACAATGCGAATAACATTCCTGCCTTTACAACTTTGTTATATGCACGTTTTATTTTTTATCACTTGATCATTGTTGATTGATGTATAGTTGATCTATTATATAATTTTTTTAGCTATTTGAAAAGAAAATCCATTTTTTAGAGAGCTATCATCTCATAGGGTGTGTGCACTGTCAGGTCTGATTCTTGGCGACCCCATGAACTGTCACCCGCCAGGCTTCTCTGTCCAGGGGACTTTCCAGGCAAGAATACTGGAGTGGATTGCGATTTCGTACAGATTTGCAAGTAAATAAACTATTTTATTTAAAATCGTTAATGCAGATTGGCCGTGGGCTTAGGCCTCACCTTGCAATGAAAGTGATCCTATGCCTTTAACAGTAACTTTAACCCCCTTCTCCTTCACTATAAACAGATGTGTTTAGATTCCCAAATGAGGAAGCTGCCCATGGAATGAATGAAGGAATGAATGATGTGTGCAGGCAAACATGGGCATGCTTACTTGCACACACCCAGCTACTTCCAGAATCTGTAGGTTCCTTAAATCTGGGCTTAATTTAGAATTCATGACCCCACAGCCACATGTGCCACAGAACAGCCAGGCCAGCGAGCTCCTCTGCCTTCTGGCAGCATGACATTAAATTCACACTAGTTAAGCCAACTTAAATGGAGCCTCCTTGAACCTTTCTAAATAAAACTAGTGGCCTTAATTACAATTGGGCAATTTAAAGGTTATGGAGCTCTAACTAGTAGTACAGTATATCACTTTAATAATGCACAGGAAATTTTCCGAAGGGGTGGCATCGTCTGATTAGAAGAATTCAGGTTTCACAGCACATTTCCAACAAACTGTTTTTAGAACTCTTATTGCGTTTATGGCGCCATTATCTTTTTTTTTTTTTTTAATTTTTCAAGGCCATGTTTCTAAGGTCACACCAATAGAACAATAAAAATGTGAATCATTTGCAAATAACGAGCAGTACTGCAATCTTTGCATTGCCACTTTAGACTTCCTTAGCACAGCCACAGACAGTCAGAGGGGCAGGGGACGTGCCTTTGGAAATCTGAGGGATTCTGGCCCCATTTAGGCCCTCATACCCCATAAGATTTGACTTAAGCTTTGGTGTTGAATCCTGTTTCTAAACACCATGGTTTAGGAATAAAGATGTCATCTTTTCCATAAGTCATCAAAAGTATGTTTCTTGGAAAGATAATTTGCTTTGGAATTGCCTGGCTAATTTCTTTTTTTTTTTTTTAAATGTTTATTCAAGTATCTACTTGCATTTTCTGTCTTTATTATCTTTTTTCATGGCATTTCTATAGTTAGTTTTATTTTTTTTAATTTATTTTTAGGCCATGCTGTGTGGCATATGGGAGCTTAGTTCCCTACCAGGGGTTGAACCCGTGTCCCCTGCACTGGGGGCACTGAGTCTTAACCACTGGACCACCAGGGAAGTTGCCTGGCTAGTTTCTTGTCTTAAACCTGTTGGCACTAAAAACCCCCATGCTTGTTGGAATCTGTAATACTTACTGAAGGTGAACTTCTTTCTTTGATTTGATTTGGAGATTTCTGTTTGTTTTGTTTTTAAATCATCAACAATAGCAACCTATCCCTTCTAGCAAGAATAGACAGGTTTTTGGTGTTGGAAAGACTTTTTCTCCTTCAGAGAACCGGTGGCCTTATGCCAAGAAGATTTTTAAAAAAGAAGCCCCTTGCCATCAACTCAGCACAGAGACACACCTGATGGGGACTGTGTCTGGGGCAGGGCTGGCCCTCCGCCATGTGGAATTCATATTGACAGTTGTACCATCTCACCTCTCCAAGATGCTTTCCCGGCAGATTTAACTTTAAAGGAGGTTACACTTAGTCCATGCTGCATGAACTGTCCTCTTTTGATTTTACCAATTTAATTTTTTTGTATAGTGCTTGAAGGTAGATATACCTGTACTTCTCCCAGTGAGTCTCAGATGTGAGGGCATTAACAGTAGCTATTTCATATCAAACAAGAGAAATTTCAAGCAAAGAAAGTAATAAATGCATATATCTGATTTAACCAGTGAGTTGAAAGAATAGAGCTTTGTAATATAAAAATACATAACTAGTAATAAAAATTGCTTAAAACATGAACTGTGGGGTCATGGATGTCTGCTATAGAGACTCCTTGGTGACTTGAGACAAACAGAAGGTAAATCCCTTCTTTCACATGGTTCTCTTTTTTGGTATTTCAGAAATTTTGAATGTAGAATAGCATTTTCCTTCTTGAAATAAGGGATAAGTTTGATTCATCAGTTTCCTGCCAGACATAAGTTGGCAAATAAGATAGTTATTTTGTTAATGCTTTATTTGCCAGAACGTTTTAATCTTATTTCAAAAAATAATGAAGGCAAGCAACATAAGGTGAATTTGGCTGCCGAAATGTGTCACACTGCAAAGGCTTTTAATGCATGAGGGAAAAGAGCAACTTTTAAAACTCAATTGATTAATGAACATTGTTTTGCCGTTAGTCTCTCCATTTTGTTCAGGTGAAATTAGATGTAGGAGACGCTAAGTATATATTTGCCATAGAGTCAATAAATATTCATTGAGTCTCAACTTTGAGCCTTGCACTATTCTAGGCATTTGGCAAACATTAATACAAAACAGACAGTGCCCTTGCCCTCCTGAAACTTACCTTGTAGCATGAATTGATGAATAACCCCAAAGTTCTTGGCACTCTCTTGGTACTAAGATGTCTGGGGTTGGCACCTGCCTCTCTTTAATAGGGGAGGCAAGAGCTGAAGTGTATTACTGAATTGAGAAATTGGGAGCATGCCATTTCCAATCATTTTGTTGTTGTTTTAGTGGCTAACTCTTTGCAACCCCATGGACAATAGCCTCCCAGGCTCCTTTGTCCATGGAATTTCCTAGGCAAGAATACTGGAGTGGGTTGCCATTTCCTACTTCAGGGAATCTTCCCGGACCAGGGATCAAACCCCTGTCTCCAGCACTGGCAGGTGGATTCTTTACCACTGAGTCACCATTGTATGTCTAATTATTATGTGATGCAGAAGTGAATGTTTTTAGACTGTTTTGTATGCCCAGAAAGTTTTCTGTCAAGGTAGAGACCAGGAAGCCTGGTGTGCTGCAATCTCCGTGGTGGCAAAGAGGGACAGGACTTAGCACTGAACTGAGCTGAGGGAGCAGAAGAGCAGTAATGATCGGGTGATGAAAACTTTGTAAAAGAGGAAGGCTGACTTTCAAGTGAACATAGATAAGGGGGAAATGGCCTGTTCAAATAAACAGGACCCCTTTCGGTGGAACATGATGACATACAGTGAAGTCAAAGCTTTATATAAGTTAATAGTTTTTAAAGCAACCCTAGTTTCTAAGCAGAACTAGAGATTATATTTCAGATTTAGTGGGTCTCCATCCTCATTCCCACCCCGTCTTCATCTTGCTTTTTCAGAGCTAATAGTATTGTTACTAAGAAGTATGTACTCTTTCTTCTTTCCTTAGTTAAGAGTGTCTTTTGTTTGGGGAGTAGGGCGAGGAGGAGCTCAAAGTGATTTTATCAGTGCCTTACCCAAAACTGATGTTTGTCTTCTGTTTTTTGAATAAAAACATTTGAGCCCCAAATCTTTGCCTTTAAAGCTACTTGCTGGCACTGTGTAATACACACTCTGGGCCTTCAGCTGCAGGGCCCATGTTTAGATTAGAAAAGTAAAGAAGGGATGCAGACCTGGGGGTAAAATCCGGTTGGAAAGGTATGTTTAGTCTGTGTGCTTTGCCCTGATCCCAAACTTGAGCCAAAATGTCACTGCCGAGTCCCCACAGATGAAGGGAAGCCACCTTTTTAGTGTGTTGTTTGTTTTATTGTTTATTGTTTGAACAGCATTCCAGGGTTTTCTCCTACATGAGAATATTCTAATAACTGCTACCCACAACCGATAATAATAGCCAAGGAATTGGACGATATTGCCTCTCAGAGCATCTGAAATCCCACTGCCTACCTCTCCCATCCCATCCCACCTGGACCTCCTGCTAGTTTCCAAGCTGCTGATGTTTATGGGGCTCGAGGCAGCCCCTGGGCTCTTTAAAATCTGCTGGGTACAATGCAGCCGACCCCAGTTGAATCATTTCCTGCTCCAGCCCTGCTGATAATGAGAAGTTCAAGACAGGAAATAACAGTGTCAGTATCAGTGGCTTTGCTTATAAAGTCCAAAGGCATCACAGCCTTACATTGTTGGCCAAAAGCAGGTAGTACCTGAGTTCAGTGCAGGCCTGCACCTTGTGGGTATCCTTGAAATAAGACTGTAGCTGAAGGACTTCCCTAGCAGTCCAGTGGTTAAGACTCCACGTTCCCAACGCAGGGAGCACCAGTTCAATCCCTGGTCAAGGAATTAAGATCCCTCATGCTGCACAGCATAGCCAAGATAAATAAAGACATAGGATCTTGGGGAAAATGATTCTCACTAGACACAAGGGATGTTTATCATTTTGCTTTTCTTGATGTACTTAAGGGTTAGGCATTTTGTGTATGGATAGTCAAAGCCAAGGTACCCGATTACTCAAATAACTCAGTTACTCTCAGGATTCCCAGTGCCCTTCCTGTCTTAATGGGAGTCTCTTGTTTGTATCGCATATTCCTCTCTTATGTGGCATAGAAATACAAGCCAGACATTCTCATTACTACCATTGAGAAAAATCCAAGAAATTGCTGTGACAATCTTCAGGCAGCATTCCTTTTCATGTTGAATTGCTCAAAAGAATAGGATAGAACTTTTTAACTAGGGTAAGGCAAGGGTTAAGAGTTGGTTGCTCAGTCATATCCAACTCTTTGCCACTCCATGGACTGTAGCCCACCAGGCTCTCCTGTCCATGGGATTTCCCAGGCAAAAATGCTGGAGTGGGTTTGCCATGCCCTTCTCCAGGGGATCTTCCCGACCCAGGGACAGAACCTGGGTCACCTGCATTGCAGGCAGATTCTTTATTATCTGAGTCACCAGGGAAGCCCCGGGTAAAGAAAGGGTTCATATTATATTCAGGACTCTCAACTGTTGCCTTACTTTGGGGGCCTGATGACTGATCTAGTGGCCGACCTTGAGGGCTGAGTAATATTCCCCATTGCCAGATTAGCACTCAGTGTGTTTGTGTTACTGTTGTGAAATATGTACTGTATATAACACAACAAATTACAGTGGCCTGAGCACTGTGGGCCTAGAAAGATGTGATGGCTGTGTACATGGCAAATTACAGTACAGTCAGCCTATTTTTCTACTCCTGGTTCCTAGGGTGAGCCAGCGTAGCCGAGGGGTGAGTTTTGTCATGTGTGGCTTTTCTTTGTTACTCCTCAGACCCCTAGCTTATAAATGTGTGCTTGGAAATTAACTCAGGGAAGAGGAGAAGCCAAAGTATAAGGGTTGGGGGTTGGGAATTGGTTTAGGGCAGAGTTTTCTTGGATTTAAAAATATAGAGAAGGATGTGGTGGTATACACATCGAACTGGAAAAATTGCAACTGCAGGGCATTTGATTCCTCTGTTTGGATTCCAAGGGCAGAGTTTACTCTCACTCAGATCAGAGCTTTTCAAGGATGGCCCCATGCCACGTGATGAGGTACCAGGAGGGGTTTCTCGCTTTGGACTTTAGCCTGTAGATTTATGCAGTGAAAGAGGCTGGAGGACCCTTCTGGCCAGTCTCCAGGGTAGACGGGAGAAGGAGTTCTACTTATAAACTGTTACAAATTGGTCCTCAGTAATGGCTGCAGTGTTGATCAGACAATATTAGGGGTCCCCCAGTGATTCCTGGGATAACAGCTGCATGTAAGTCAACCACTGAACATTTGCTTGTAGCTGCTCTAGATTTTTGTTTTTATTGAAGGAAAAGGAGTAGAAACATGGGACACACAGTCTGGAGGCTGCTTAAAGGGCTTCTCTTGTTGAAAGCTTGTATTGAAATGTCAGTGTCTTGTATTCCGCTAACAATTGCCGTGTTGGAGTTTATAACCTGGGTTGTGCTTGAATGGTAGCTCTTATTTTTTTCTGTTACAAAACTGGCTGATTAATAGTTGTGATTGTCCAGGTTTTATAAATTGGAGAGAGAGAAATTATCATTCCCCTTTGAACTGGCCTTAGAGGAACAGATTTTGTTCTTGGGGCACATGATTATAGTAAATGATTATCACGTTCCCTACTAAAGGCAATGAGGTTGCATTGCAATTATGTATTCAGATTCTTTCCTTTGCAACATTTAATACTGGAGTAAATATTTACATTAGAATCAGTCTCTTCTATGTAGACTTGATTCCTGTTTACATTTATGTTCACATTTAAACGGAGATTAACAAATGGAAATAATTATTTTAGCTGAACTTTATATACATGTGAAATGATTTCTCAGTTATACCCAAACCATCTTTGATCAGGCTTTAAAGCAGTTGACCAGGACAGGAAGTTGCTGGCTGCCAACACGTTCTCAGTGGTAAGAGCTTCACTCTTGCCTTTTCTGACATCAGATCCACGTACTGGTGGCATGCACGCTCCCTTGCACCGGGATACGAGAGAGGGGCGTTTTCTGTTTGTTCTGAAAAGGTATGGGTTTATATCGAAAGCTCCATATTCTTTTCATTCAGTTGATAATATGCATAGTGATGTTTCTCTCTCTCTTTACATGTGCTTATTTGTGCTTTCACGTGTATTTGGTTGGAATACTTCTCAGTCTAATGTTCAGAATTGGAGTTTTTCTATACTTCATAATATCGCTCATTTTCTGTCTTTTTTGGCATTTAAAATTTCAGGGTTGTAATCAGTCTTTATTAGTAAGGGCTTCCCAGGTGGCACTAGTGGTAAAGAACTAGCTTGCCAATGCAGCAGACATAAGAGATGTGGGTTCAGTCCCTGGGTTGGGAAGATCCCCTGGAGGAGTGCATGGCAACCTACTCCAGTATTTTTGCCTGGAGAATCCTGTGGACAGAGGAGCTCGGTAGACTTCGGTCCATAGCAAAGAGTCAGACACCACTGAAGCGACATAGCACGCACATAGAAAAGATAGTGTTTATTCTTTAATTTTCAAAGTAACCTATAAAGGTAAATTATGCTTATTATAGAAAATCTGAAGAATATAGATAAGCAAAAAAAAAAAGAGGAAGAAAAATCCTGTAGTTTCTTCCATAGATGCCCCCTATCACTCTTAATAAAAATATAGGGCTGCTCTAGCCTATTATGTTCTTAATGGAATATTGTAATGGTTATTAAATCAGCTGACTCAGAATCTCTTTTTAATAAATGAGTCAGACTCTATTATCCAATTACTGTCAGCTGCTACCTTTCCCGAGAGCAGGAATGGTTGCCCCAATCGAATTTTTTAAGCTTTTGTCATCTTTAGGAAACAAGGTGAGACTCTAAGACTTAAGGTGACCCGAAGTTGGAGGTGTTGATGGCGCCCCCCTCATGAGCATGGACTTTTAATGGAAACCATGGTTCCTCTGTACTGTTCTTAAGGACCTACCAGACAGGAAGAAGGAAGGAGGGGAGCTCCGTTTTGAAAGAAACAGAGCTTAGCTCAGCTTGATCCCCCAGGACTGAGTGTTTTCGAAACTCTTTGAAAACTGACACTGCCCTTAGCCACACCATGCACATGCAGAATGATGGCAGAGTTCAACAGAGACTAAGTATAAACTTCTGAAATTCTTATTATAAATAAGTTTAATTAGTTGCCCATTACCCTCTCCCTCCCTATTTCAGTTTTTAAAAGTACAGAATGAATTATGTTAACCAGTTATGAAAATGTTTTGAGTTCCCCTCTCTTTCCCTCATTCATCATTGTTTGGCCCTGTGATGATAAGTAAGTCTGAACATGGGAATGAGCAGAGAAGTTAACAACAGCAGGATAAATGGGTGGGCATGTCTGATGTCTAAATCGGAGCATCCTGGCTTCTGCTTGTCACTTGCTGTGTAATCATTCAGATATAGTTTTCTCTCCTACTCAAATAACTAGGACAAGTTATTTGTTGGAAAAGACCTCTAGGTAACTTCGAAATAAAAGGCAGATAGAACTTCCAACATTTTTTTTTAATATTATAATGCGCTTTTAAACTATAAAGAGTTCTGAAAATGCTGGATGCTGTTGTCATTATCATTGCTATAAGTGCCCTCTCAAAGCATGAAATTCATAAAAAAGAAATCTACACTAATAATGCATGAATACTTTATGAGCATGTGTCACCTTTCTGTGAATTCACTGGACTCAATTTTGATTATTTAACATTTTGTGACCGAATTTCTCTGTTCTTAGAATGGGAAATAAATAAAAATTGATGAGGACATTTTCCTTATACGATCTTATTTATTTTTCCTTATATTATTTTGCTAAACAAAATACTCCTAGTCTTGAAAGATAACATCACATTGAAGATCACCCTCACTTGCATAATTTACATTATGTTCATATAACAGTCAATCATTCAGAGAAGGCAATGGCACCCCACTCCAGGACTCTTGCCTGGAAAATCCCATGGACAGTGGAGACTGGTAGGCTGCAGTCCATGGGGTCGTTAAGAGTCGGACCAACTGAGCGACTTCACTTTTACTTTTCACTTTCATGCATTGGAGAAGGAAATGGCAACCCACTCCGGTGTTCTTGCCTGGAGAATCCCAGAGATGGGGGAGCCTGGTGGGCTGTCATCTATGGGGTCGCACAGAGTTGGACACAACTGAAGCAATTTAGCAGCAGCAGCAGCAACAGTCAATCCTTATTCCCAAGAAAACTCATCAGGCCTACATACATGTGCATGCATGCTAAGTCCCTTCAGTCGTGACCCTGGGGACTGTAGCCCCCAGGCTCCTCTGTCCATGGGATTCTCCAAGCAAAAATACCGGAGTGGGTTGCCACTTCCTTCTCCAGGGGATCTTTCCGACCCAGGGATCAAACCCTTTTCTCCTATGTCTGCTGCAGTGGCAGGCAGTTTCTTTATCACTTGCACCACCTGCGAAGCCCCAGGCCTATATATTTTCCTCAGCAAATGTTGCAAGTTCAAGAATTCTGGAACAAATGTGTATACCTCCTCAGACTCACAGACCACATCTTGGTTCTTGTGCAAAACACATAACTTAAGGATGCAGTTAGAACTCTTAGTTACTGTCTTACTATCACAAGAAAGGTATACAGCGTTGAGGAAATAGAAAACATTTAAATTTGGCAAGCATTTCTGACGGTTAACTTACTGACCCAATTCTCTACCGTAAAGTGTTTCTTATATTACTGCTGCTGCTGCTAAGTCACTTCAGTCGTGTCCGACTCTGTGCGACCCCATAGACAGCAGCCCACCAGGCTCCCCTGCCCCTAGGATTCTCCAGGCAAGAACACTGGAGTGGGTTGCCATTTCCTTCTCCAATGCATGAAAGTGAAGTCACTCAGTCGTGTCCGACTCTTGGCAGCCCTTATATTACTAAATATCCAAAATTTAGAATAATTTTGGTGCCTTTAGGATTTTAAAAAAGAGAAAGAGAAGGGAACAGATGAAAAACCCTTGATCTTATATAATCCCTAAAGCTTTTTGTATAACCCCTTGTCATGTCAGTATGCACAATAAACTCTTTCTTACATAATTATAATCAAGGAATTTACTCTGCCACCCAAATACAGAGTAGGTTTTTATCTCCTGTGAAATGTAGACAATACTGGGTGGCTTAATTAGCGCTTTGCTTCTCTTTTTACAAATTCCAATCCTCTGCTTCTAAAGACTCATACTTGTGTGAGAAGAAAGATTAGGAATACAAATAGAGCGATTTTACTCCTAGTTAGCTAATAATAATTCACTTTGTAATTGGGCCTTTATGTTGCCAGTAATATCAACTGGTGAAAGATTTCTGCATGCCTCTTGTGTTGACTCAAAGGAAGCAACTTTGGAGTGTAGACTCATTACCCCTACGGTGGGAATGTATTTTTCGTTCCCTTGACCTAGACTGTCTGACACAGATATTCCTTAGTAGCATCTCTAATCACTGCAAATAAGAGAAGATAAGAGCATAACTTGATACCATTTCAGGTTAAACTGAAGCCGCTTAGCCCTTACTTTTCTTGATGAGAGTCTTGGGAGTAATTGGTTTCTGACATAGTATATCTGCTAAAATCATGGACCATGAGTCCAGGCTGCCTGGGTCTAAGTTCTGGTTCCACCAAGAACTGGTCCTGTGACTCAGAGCAAAGTCACTTCAACTCTCTGTGCATCATTTTTTTCATCTCTAAAAGGGGAATAAGAGTAGTTGTTGTTGTTAAACTCAATGAATTCAGTCTTAGAACAATAGTGTCTGGAACATAGTAGGCACCAAAGCAATGGGTTGTTCATTCTCATGCTACTGGTTTTCATTTCTTATAACTGAAAATTGAAACAAGTTAGAATAATCCTTAAATGCATAATTTCATAAACATTTTGATGAAAAAACATACAAATGATGTTTTCCATTCACAACACAAACTTTTCATTTTATATAATAATTGTTATTATGTTGAAATATTTTTCTACCATCTTGTTTCTAAGCTATCAAAGAAAACTCCAAGACTAGTCAAAAGTGAGCCTCGAGCTCATCAATGTGCCTTTGGAGAAATACAGCAGAGTCTAGATCTGGGGGGTAAAATTGAGACTGTCTTATAAAATAAAGGGAACAATGCACTCAAAAGATATGAAGGATAGGCATGCCATTCGGGAAAATAACACGTATAAAATACTGTGAGCATTAATAATATTTCAAAATTGTTAGAAAATCTTAGAAGTAGAAAAATCTGTGTCATTGGGAAAACCACTAAAAAAAAGTATGGTTGGTAATAGAAAGCTCTAGAACCTTCTTGATAAACCAGAAGATAAGCCTGGGGAAGTAGTTCATTCTTCTATGGGCCCCTTGTTTTAGAACTTCGGAAATACACAGCCTATAAAATCTTGATTGGAGAAGGAAATGGCAGCCCACTCCAATATTCTTGCCTGGAGAATCCCCATGGACAGAGAAGCCCGGTTGGGCTACAGTCCCTGGGGTCTCAAAGAGTCAGACACAACTGAGCAACGGAACATACATAAAATCTTAATAGAGCAAAGGAGATGCCTCATTACTGACTCAACGATTATACTTTCAAAGCTTAACACACACCGCCGTGAGATAAAACCTGCCTTGTGACTATCGTTCGATTTTAAATTCCAGAAATGTTTTCAATTGATATAAGTTCATAAATAATGTGAAATTAACCAGCCCATATATACTACTAATCATTGATTTTTGGTGGAAAGAGTTTAACGTACGGAGTTATAGATAACTCACTAGCCTGTCAAAGATGTGATGGGTGTCAACTTTCTGCTCACGTGCTTTCCTTGACAGATGAAGGGCTGAACCATGAGTGCAAACTTTGCAGCCAAACCTTCGACTCCCCCGCCAAGCTCCAGTGCCACCTGATCGAGCACAGCTTCGAAGGGATGGGCGGTACCTTCAAGTGTCCCGTCTGCTTTACAGGTAGGAAGATGATTCTGGAAAACTCGGGAGAGGTTTGTGGCCACATCACGTCTTTCTAGAGTTTAACGTACGGAGTTATAGATAACTCACTAGCCTGTCAAAGATGTGATGGGTGTCAACTTTCTGCTCACGTGCTTTCCTTGACAGATGAAGGGCTGAACCATGAGTGCAAACTTTGCAGCCAAACCTTCGACTCCCCCGCCAAGCTCCAGTGCCACCTGATCGAGCACAGCTTTGAAGGGATGGGCGGTACCTTCAAGTGTCCCGTCTGCTTTACAGGTAGGAAGATGATTCTGGAAAACTCGGGAGAGGTTTATGGCCACATCACGTCTTTCCTAGCAAGGCATACTTCCCACTGCTGTGGCCTTTTACAGATCTGACTGCGGTTCAATTTAGGGGAAGATGTTTGATTTCTGATTAGCACTATTGATTGCTGCCTACTCTAAAGGCTCAGACGGTCAGGAAGGTTAACTGTCAGGATGAACAAATGGCATTTTAAGTTCTCTCAGAAGTTTGCACTCTTCCGTGTCTAAAATGACATCCATGTTCCGTTCACTTTTCTCCCCTCGACATTAAAAGGTTAGCGAGACAAAGGGAGCTTTTTCATAGCAAGACGTGAGACTAAAAGTACAGCCGTGTTGTCAACACAGGTCTGTTATTTAAACACAGAGAATTTTATAACATTTCCCCGTATGAAATTTAAAGTCATTAGAACCCTCCCCCAATTCTTTGAACTAAAATAACAGAATAGATGAGGTCTTACTTCCTGTGAATATCAGTTTGAGCAAACTCGAAGAGATAGTGGAGGACAGAGGAGTCTGGTGGACTGCAGTCCACAAGGTTGCAAAGAGTCAGACATGACTTAGCGACTGAACAACATTATGTTGACACTTTTCAGAAGAAACTTTAATGAGATGCTATAACATTACAGTTTTCAGCAGAAGCAGCAGCAGCAGCAAAAAAAAGTAAATCAGAAACTGTAATTTGAAGCCCATAGAGGTTGAAAGAAATATGATCACACACGTTTCTGTTGCTCCTGTAACAGTGACAAAGTTATTTTGGAAAATCCTTTGTGATCATTTTGCCTGTGTCTTGGACTCATTGTTCAAACCCCTCAAGGCTATGTGCCCTTCTTACTGGTCAGGAAAAGCAAAGCAAAACAAAAATCTATCCTTCTCTTAAAACTGCCTTCTTGGTTTGTGGAGCAAAGTTCCAAAGCATTGATTATTAACCTTCACTGCATTCAGCCTGTAGATTTCTGTCCTGTAATTAAATCAAAAGTGAGAGGTCGTGTTCCAGTTAAATACTACCAGACTGTGTAGGTGGTTCTGTCTTTAGCATTTGCCTGTGAGGTTCCTTCATTCAGTACTTGCATCCCATTCGGCCACTCCTTCTTTTGGAACTGTTTTTTGATTCCTCCACTTATTATTAAAAAAAAAAAAAATATATATATATATATATATACTGTTTTTACTATAACGTGGTATTTGTCTAAAGATACAATGCATCAGGAGTCAGACTTCTTTAGAAAAGTTCATAGTAAGTCTTCCTAAGGAGGACTGGTCATAGATCTCTTCATGATTAAGACCCCTAATAAAATAGCCCTTTCATGTTATGGCCGGGAGCCTCGTAAAATGTGCTACGTTAGATGGAGATTCATTGCAAATCAGTATCAAAACCCCATTTCTTTGGGTTGATGTAGGTAAAAGACAAAAATGCATTAATCATGAATGGTCTGCTTTTCCTGCGCTGACAGACCTAAATTGTTTAGTGTATCTTGAAGTAATTTAAAACAAACAAACAAACAAAAAAACCCTCTTCCAATATAAAGCATGTTAAGTGCAAGAAGAAATCTGAGCAATGTTTAAAATAATGAGAAATATGATTAAAATGTATGACTCACAAGAACAATATTCTAATATTTTAGGTTGGCTGGTAATTAGAATAATTTTAATGATTAGAATAGAGTCAAAGTCAAATGCCAGAGTCTTTAATAAGTCCTTTCCCTGCCTATACAGATTAATATTGTAGATGTAAACTTTTTTAGGTCACAGTACACCAGGCATCCATCAGAAGTCAGTTCTCCCAACCCAAACACTGCCTCTGGCATATACAATTTAATTATTAATAGTATGTCTCCTAGGTAAACTGTTACACAGTCTTAGGGCCTTGTTTTGTAGTCATTAAAATTGAACATGTTTATATTATTGAAACCCTTGCATTCCGTGTGTAGGCTGAGTTGATCTTAAAGTATCCAAAGAGAATTTACCTGCCGTTCTGTTTCACATTTATAGACAGTGCCCCAGAGTAGCTGTGGGATATCATTTTTAGCATTAACACATTTAAATAGAGAACTGTTTGCTAGCTGTAACTTTAGGCAAATACCATAAACTGAGTTTTGGCATCTATGATTTTGTAACCTGTGGGTTGCTGAGAAATAAGGTCATTTCTGTTCAGACAGTGCTGTGCGTTTGACAATTTTCATTTTAAAAGATTTATGGGGAGCAGGGCCACGATAAACCTTTACTTTGGAGCTGTTTGTGTTGAATTAGGTGCTCGGTGGAGTACATCTTAACAAAAGCCAGAGACCCAACCCTAAGCATGCGTGACGTTGCTCTCCCCTGGACCCTGGCAGTGGTCACACCCAGAAGGCACTCCATTCAGTCCATTCCTCTGCCACTGTTCACAGGGAGCCATCGACGGAGGGCGTTTTGGAATGAAAATAACCCCAAGTTCACTCTCCTTGTATCATTTCAGTGTTTGTTCAAGCAAACAAGTTGCAGCAGCATATTTTCTCTGCCCACGGACAAGAAGACAAGATCTACGACTGCACACAATGTCCACAGAAGTTTTTCTTCCAAACAGAGCTGCAGGTAATGTCCCCGTGGGGAGGCCTGGCGTTGAACTCGATCGCTCTGCTTATAGGAAACAAGGGCGTTTTAAGTCTGGATACACCGAATCACTCAGCCCGGGCCACCATGATGCTTTGTATGGATTGGGGCAAAGGGAAAATTAGAGGCTGGATTAACAGACACCAAAGTCAGTTTGCCTCTGGCTGCTGTCAATCATAAAAAGAACTAGAACAGACCTATAATTGGACCTTCTGACCCAGTGTGATAGACTGCAGGGTCAGGTTTATTGGACTGTGGGATCATTCACCTCACTCGTCAGGGCCCATTCTCCCAAACCCTGTTTTATTCATGTTCTGTTCCCACTGGGCTTCAAGCTGGCTGGATGTCCAGGTTATTGTTGTCCTGAGGGGCTTAAAATTGGAAGGGAGAAGGGAAGAGAGGAAAGAAGCTATACTCTTGTCCAATATGTTTCTTCTGCTTAACGGGATGGAATCATTATTATTTAGTGGCAGCCTTTGGGTACAAATTTTGGCACCCAAAGATGTTAGCTTTGAATCTTGCAAAATGTGTGACCTTGTGCTTGTCAATAATTTTTCTGAACCTCGGATGTGAGAAATGATAGACAGATGTAACAGTCACAGGGCTGTTGTTAGGTAAAATGAAATAAAAGCTCTGAATATGGGGTATAAACTCTAAAATAGAATATAAATGTTTGGTCAATTCGATTATTCTTAACAATAGGCTGGTATCAGTCAGAGACCTGGATCCTAACCCAGAAATGTCACTTATTATAAGGAAAATAAATGTTTTTTCTTCTTACTTCATCTGAAAAAATGGGTCTAATATAGATCCTCATTTTTCAGATGGAATGCGCTAAGCGTAATACTTTTTTTTTTATTAAATCTTGTTGGTTCCTTTGGAGGAGAATGAATTAGAATCCAGTTATTTCATTATTGTGAGGATTATTATTAACTGTAAAGTTATTTAGACATGCACTGGAGAAGGAAATGGCAACCCACTCCGGTGTTTTTGCCTGGAGAATCCCAGGAACGGTGGAGCCTGACGGCTTGCCATCTGTGGGGTCGCACAGAGTCGGACACGACTGAAGCGACTTAGCGGCAGCAGCATCAGGGTAAGGATGATATTTTTTCCTTTGGTATCAAATTCCCTAAATAACCAGAAGAAGGTCTGATGTGGTTGACATGGTTGAGGTGGGACTAAGGGACCCAAAGCCCCACCCACTTCTTCATCTCCCATCCCACACTGTGGACCCCAGGGCAGCTTTAGAGTTCCTTGGGCTGTAGGGAAGCCATATTTATGTGAATTTTGTATAAAAATAAGGAATTTATAGTTTATTAATAACATCTCAGTTTTTATCCTATCAGTGAACACATAGCAAATAAAGATGTAAGATAAAAAATATATGGAAGAACGGGTGATGTCATTTAGTTGTTATGAGAGTCTATGCACCAAATTTAATGTTGCTATAGCCCTTTTCATCCCTTCAAAAGAAAGAATTCTACTCTGTCATGTGTTTGTGCAGGAATACCGAAGACAGACCAAGTTAGACTATTATTAAAAAGTACATTTCATTAAAATAACCTACATTTCTATTGGAAAACATAATATTCTTATGCAGTATGTATGAAAGGGTAAGTCCTTTGTGTTAGGATTTGAAAGGATATGGCCAGTATGCCTAATGATGCTGTTAATTAATATGTAAACTGTGAAGCAGAATTCCTAATAGTTTAAAATCAAAGTTGTAGAGATTCTATAGAGACTGGCTTCCTGCTAGTGTTCTTGGGGGAAAGTTTGCAACAAGTTCACTTTTGTAGATTCTAATGATAACCCTAACCCTAACTGAGTGGGCTTCCCAGGTGGCTCAGTGGTAAAGAATCTGCCTGCCAAGCCAGAGATGGGAGTTTGACCCCTTAAGACCCCCCTGGAGAAGGAAATGGCAACCCACTTCAGTTTTCTTGACTGGGAAATCCCATGGACAGAGGAGCCTGGCGGGCTACAGTCCATGGGATCACAAAAGAGTGGGATATGACTTAGTAACTTAACAACAACGCTACTACTGACCTGGTGGTCATGTCAGTGTCTTTCATTAAAACAAGCCCACACTCTGGCAGTGGTGACACGTGGCACATTGGCTAGCAGACAAAAGTAAGCAATTAAAACATTCTCTGGGACTCCAGGGTTCTTTCATGGACTGTACACTGTACAGTCTTTCCATTAGTGTATAGACCAGGGGTTCTCTACCTCTTTGACAGCAAGATGCCTTGACACTTAAAAAATTATTGAAGACCACAAAGTACTTTGATTTACATGGGTTACTATATACTGAGGGGCTTCCCAAGTGGCGCTGCTGCTGCTGTGGTGAAGAATCCACCTGCCAACACAGAGAGCGCAGGAGTGGGTTCGATCCCTGGGTCAGGAAGACCCCCAGGAGTGGGAAATGGCAACCCACTCCAGTATCCTTACCTGGAGAATTCCATGGACAGAGGAGCCCGGACCATGGGGCCGCAAATGGTCCCACACGACTTAGCGACTACGCACACTCACATTATGTATTGATATTTTCCATATTAGAAATCGAGAAACATTTTAAACACAAAAATACACAAATTTGTGATTCTATTAGCTGTCAGAGAAATAAATCTTCACATGTCAAGTAGCCCTTAGAAAATGCCACTGTACACTCATGAGATAATGAGAGCATAAAGGGCAAACAGTGTTTTAATGTTATTATGAAAATAGTCTTGACTTCACAGACTCCCCGCCAGGATCTAGGAGACCCTCAGAGGTCCCCGAGCCACACTTTGAGAACCAGTGGTATAGAAGACATAGTACAGAACACAGAACTCAGTTTTTGAGTCTTTATGACCTTATGAGGTCAAACATCTCTCAAAACACCTCTGACTCATTCATTCACATTGTGATCTGAGCCAAAATAAGACTTCTTTCACAATCCAAAGCTGTAGACTTATTTTTCTAACCCCACCTCAGAATCATACATATTTGGCCTTGATGTAAATACTCAGGCTCAAAATGTGTATCACTCCTTTGATAAAACAGTATTTATAGATAGTTAATGTGTGATAATTATTACAAAGCTAGTATCCACAGTCATTGAAATATTTATGTAGGTCTGTTTTCTAAAATCTTCAGTAGTAACAGTGGCTTTTAATTTCAATACATTAAGGAAAATAGATCGGAGCTTTTTCTAATTTTGAGACCTTTTGGATTTTTATGATTTAAATTTAGGGGCTCATAGTTCTGTGCGTTTGTCTTCATTCCCACATCACTTCACACCTGTGCTTAGAGGATGGAGTTAATATGACTTTAAAATATTAATTTCTTTTAGTTTCTATAGAGTAATTAAAGTATATGAAAAAATACAGTTTTGTTAATTTCTAAGAATAAGGGGGGAAATTGAGGTGACAAGAGAAAATAAGATCAGTAACCAAAATAACTGAGTAGAAAATGGAAGCCCTTTTACCAGCCCACAATATTTCACTCCTTGGTATGCAAAATTAAGATATTTTAAAATTGGCCCATGTCATACCACTTAAATGCATCTACTTTTTTATGCCACTGAAGTTCAGAAAGGAGGATTTTTCACAAGAGGCATTTTATAAACCAAATGCAATACCCAAGAATTGGAGATTGGCAATTGAAAGCATATAGTTTATTCAGCTCTTATTTTAGAGTGAGATTAATAGGGTAATTTTACAGAATTGCCTGGAAACATCACTGTGGTTGGGCTTCCCAGATGGTGCTAGTGGTAAAGAACCTGCCTGGCAACACAGGAGACACCTAAGAGACATGGGTTCGATTCCTGGGTGGGGAAGATCCCCAGGCCAAGGAGACGGCAATCCAAGCCAGTATTCTTGCCTGGGAAGTCCCATGGACGGAGGAGCCTGGCGGGCTACAGTCCACAGGGTCACAAAGAGTCAGACAGGACTGAAGTAAATTAGCACACACACACCACTGTCGTCATGGCGCATAAATGATTTAATGACCATAATAAACAATTTGTATTTCTTTCACTGTTTATACCTATTTGAAAACACAAAAACATCTTTTTAAGGATAGAAGGGCTTTGTTGAGTATAAAATGTTACACATACACCCATGGAGATGTGTTTTCATTAACATCCCCTACAATACTAATCAGAATTCAGATAGTTCCTCTTAATACACTTCCATCTTTAGGAATGAAGGACTCAAGTGTCATCCTTTGACACTACAGACCACAGTTGCTTTTCGAACTAAGCAAGACGCAATGTCTGTCTCTATGAACACTCCATCTAGGACTTGCCAGTGTGGAAGCTATTGTCTTTGCATGACCCTGAATCCTTTCTGACCAGAAGTTCCAAATGCCAGTCCAGAGAAGTGTAATGTGTAATTCCTGGCAGGATATCATCTTTTTCTACTAGTAGAGTTTTCCTCCCCTTTTGCAAGGAATTCTAATATACTTCAAAGGCCACCTAGCATGCTGGTCGGGAAGATGTGCTTTGGAATAAGAGTCCATTATTTGAACTAACTTAACATTTTGTTATTTTAAAAGCAAATGAATATGTCGAATGTTTCACATGTTTTCCTAACAGACCTCAAAACTTTTCCTGCAAAACTTAAGGAAGCTGCTTTGAGAGAATAGTATGGTCCAAGAATAATATCCTACAATGCATATTTGTACCAGAATGGTTTATACAGGTGTGAGCAAGTGGTGTGTTTGTAAAAATTCTGTTGAATAGGCCACTTTCTTTCAATACAGTAAGTACTGTTTCATTGGTGCCTCTAGAAAAGCTACAATTCAGTGTCAGTGATCAAACCATCCTCTTCCAATGGGTCCCCATAGAAAGTTCTCTGAAGCATCATGTCATGGCTTGACATGGCTTGACATGATGCTTGACATGACTTGGAGGGAATTCCGGTGGTGGGAAGAGAAGGAATTGGCCTAATTGAACTTGAGGCTCTGAGATTTCTAGTATTAAGTTTCTTTTGAGTCAAAGATTATTTTGATACTTGACCTTGTCTTCATTAGTCCATGGATGCAGTATTTTCCACATGGAAAATACAGAAATGATTTGGCATTCTGAGGGATACACCAAGACTTTCAGATATCACTGAAGTTTAAATACATAATGGTCTCTAGAGCTGTTTGGTTTTCTTCTCAAATCACTTTCCCACCAAAGCAACCTGAGTTTGATGGATATTTTTCACACCACAGCTTAATTGTTGCTCAAGTTTTACGGTCCTTTTTCTGAAAGAAAGATGAATTACTCCAAAGGGGTGGGATGCATAGGGCAGCAATACAGCTTTGAAGTGTGGCTGCCACGTGGCCGACTGGACCGGCTCGTTGGCTTAGCTCTTCACCTAAACCAGCCTTTTAATAATTGTTATGCAGGCCCATGCCTCAAAGTATTACGTAACACATGTCGAGGCATTTAAAGGTCCTTGTTGGGACTTCCCTGGTGGTCCAGTGGTTACAGCTTCACACCTTCACTGCAGGGGCCATGGGATCCACCTTTGCTTGGGGAACTAAAATCCCACAAGCTGCATGGCCTGGCCAAAAATAAAACTAAAAATAGAAGGTTGAACGTATCTTTTTTTTTAAGTGAACCTTAAAAACATGTCCTTGTTAACAGCCCAACCACAGATGCCATACTATAGATTGGTATCATCTCCTGTGCCATTATTTGGTTAAAAAATATATATTATGGATTTAAAATCTTTATAAAAATATAATTTTTTCATTTTAAATTTACCATGGCCCCAAGCTCTCTATGACATATCAAAAATAATTAGAAATATATCATCTTTACTGTCTACTAGAAAAGATAAGATTTGCATATGATTAATGCTCACATGAGGTAATGTGTAATAAATAGTTCTAAGTATTCCAAGAGAAGATGTTTATTCTCCAGCTGGGATAATCGAGAAAGCCATCACGTGGGAGGCATTCAAGCTGGTTTTGAAGGACGGATATGATTTTGATATCTGTGAATGTGAGAGAGATCACCATCCATAAAAATCTCAAATAATGATTATTTTAAAAATAGCTTTAATGGGGTTTTTTCCACTTGTTTTATTTTGCTTTGATTTCTCGATTGGCATCTTAGTGCAAGGGAAGAGGGCATGAAGTACAGAGAACAATCACCAGAGTTTGATTTTGGTCATTGTTCCTCACAAGCGATGGCCTCTGAGCCTTGGTTTTATCATCCGTAAAATGGGCATGTGCTCTCTGCTGCTGCTAAATCACTTCAGTTGCATCCGACTCTGTGGGACCCCGTGGACTGCAGCCTACCAGGCTCCTCCGTCCATGGGATTTTCCAGGCAAGAACACTGGAGTGGGTTGCCATTGCCTTCTCCAAAAATGGGCATGTAGGAGACAACAAAGCATTGTGCCCAGTTCCCAGGGTCCTGCTGAGAGTACAATGGAGTAGCTGATGCTAAGCCCTCAGTGCAGAGTGTAAAAGAGGATAGGCCTTGGAGGAGCTCTGATTCCCAGGTCCTCTCCCTGCTCCCTCTCGCTGACCTCAGTAAACAAAATCGAGATCCATCATTACCTGGAAATAAAATCCCAGATATGTCCTGTTTCCTTACTTCTCTGTTCTAGTTCACTAGAATAATTTCCCAATTAATCATACCTTGACATAGTTTCATGTTAATTGGTTTCCAGGTAAAAATTCTTATTTTTAAGCCTTCATGTTTTTCAAGGGATGTAAGAGCCTTAAGCTCTTTTTATTTTTGGTTTATCTTTTTAGCACACAATGGGAAAACTGAACATTAAATTTGCTTTCAGAAACATTATTTCGAAACTCTACCTTTCTTCCTGCTCTCTTTCCAAATTAGAGATAAGTGGCCAAAACAAAAAGTTTTATCTGGCCCCTTTACATAAGACAAGGTAGGATTGAAGTGTGGTGTGGGGAAAGGTTTAGTTTTATTTTGTTTACATTTTTTTCTCTGGGTCAGGCGGAAATTCCCTTTTGCAAACAAGAGCAGTGGGAAAGTGTGTGTTACTGCTCACAGCACTTCTATACGAAGTGCCTTTAAAACTGTGTGCCCGCCCATACTCTTCTTTTCACAACTTTTCTGTAGTTTTCCATTGCTCTGTTTTTATTTCTAACAGAGCTTGAAATAGCTTTCATTATTCCCAGGTGGCACTAGCGGTAAAAGAACCCACCTGTCAGTGCAGGAGATGTAAGATATGTGGGTTCGATCCCTGAGTAGGGATGATCCCCTGGAGGAGGGCATGGCAACCCGCTCCAGTATTCTTGCCTGGAGAAGTCCATGGTTGGAAGAGCCTGGCGGGCTACACTCCCTAGGGTCACAGAGTTGGACACAGCTGAAGCAACTTAGCATAGCATAGCATCCGCACGCCAACTGGAAGACTCAGAACCCTGTCCTACTTTGTCTCTTATCATTCGGTTTCCCTTTGGGACCCTCAGATTGGAAAGAACTGCCCATCACTGCGTCTGGCCCGCCATAGCCAGGTTCCATATTGATCACTGGGGAGAGGGCAGTCAGTGTCGGGGGTGGGAAGAGACATAAGGACATACGTCCTGCCTCTTCCTGTGTGACCTGCACCTGCTACCTTCGCTCTCCACTTCCTTCCATCCGTTGGACCTCTCTGTGTCTCTTGTTCTCGGGACCAAAATCACAGTCCCTAAACCACCTTATAGACGTGGAAGTCTGCAGGAGTGTAAATCATGTCCAGTGAACATGTGGTTGCGGAACTGGTCTGCTTCTCCACCACCTCTCTCTCTGCTTTGTGGGCCTTCGGGGCTTTTGAAGTAAATTGGTGCTACAGCAGCTTCCACTTAATTTGCCCAGTGGTTAAATTGATCTATCTCTTTTATTTGATCCGATCTCCAGGAACCGAATCATTTGCATTGATTTATTGATTGGAGCTGTGTTTTCACCATTACTTTTGATCACTTTCAGCTGTTAATATTGGATAATCCAATCAGGATTGATTGGCCTTACCATTGAAGGTAGAAAGTTAATCATATAGGACAAAGAAATAGGGCGCCACTCACCTTGGTTTGACTGTTTACTTCTCTCTCTCTCTCACCCCTCTCCTCCCACCCTGCATCCACTCTCTTCCTGTCATCTAAGCAGGAGCAAAAAGCTGGGGTTTTTCTTGAGTAAGGAAGGGAGTTTAAAATTTTATAGCATTCACAGTGCATCTAAAGATGAGGTAGTTTTATTCTGCTTTTAATAAAACTGCACCTAGAAATTAAGCAAACATCCATCCAGAAAGATGGATAAGCAGGACTGTCGCAATGAACTCATTTGGACTCAATGAGTGAATGCATTTTCAATTACCCATTTTGTACCAATAAATGCCTAATCTGTGTATGCATGCTTGGAGGCACAACCTGGGCTCACCTTTTTCTGAATTTGGCCCTCACCGATTCACCATGTGTCCTGCTCATCAGATTTTTAAGAATCAAGCAGTTAATAGGACCAAAGGAAGAGCAACAGAGCTCTCGGCCAATAAGTGGAAAACCACTTTATTTACATTTGAATCGTTTCTACGGCACCCCAGCTCAGTTTTTTAAAATTCTCCATCCATTAATTTCTTGATGTTCCTGTCGACGGCTGGTTTTCACTGTTAAAAGATGGAGCACCACCTCTCCGTTCTAGGACTCGTTCCCTCCCTCCAACAGCCCTGTTGTTAGCGATCTGCCATGACATTATTTTTTTGTCTGGCCCAGAGTTAACGACAGATGGCCATCTCGGAACTGCCATCAGTGCGACTTTATGGAGCATTCAGCAGGGTGTACTGAAGAGCACTGCGGCCAGTGTGCAGCCCCCTCCTCTCCCCCCACCCCCTTGGAAACGTTCATCACCTCTGCCACATTCCGCTTTGGCTGGGCTCTGCTGGCCCTGCCGTCTCCTGGGCCTCCAAGTCAGCTTGCTGCCATGGCACCAGAAGATCTGCCTCCATCAGGAACGAGAAACTGCGGGCACGGCTGTCCTACAAAGACAGCTCTCTGCCTCGGCACTTTTGTAGTCCGATCCCCTGGAGAGAGCTGGACATCCATGTCTCTAGAACATTCCACAATCCAGGGAGGCACCTTGAAGTCCCCACACGTGTTCCTGTTGCAGATGTTCACTCCACACGCGGATCAGTTTCCTCCACATTCGCAGAAACATGATGCCAAGAATAGACTCTTTGTTTGCAAACTTAGATTGGACTCTTGGAAAATACCACTTCAGTATTCAACTGCTTGTGGCAGTTAGAGTCAGTACGAGGGTCATCATGGGCTTCGACGCTCAATCCCCTAAAATGAGCAAAGAATTCACTCCAGCATCTTCCAGTCCATTGAAGTGGCAATCCCTTGGCCGGCCGCATGAAACGAGCTGTTGCTGAGCGTTTGGAGCAAGATTGATAGGCTGTTCTTGATCGAGTTTGCTAAGGCCAGGCAGCTTCAGAGCCAAGCGTGTATTTTAAGGGGAATTCACATTTGTATCCTTTATTGTTATATTTGCAGCGAATCTACAGCTCCTAACAGGCTCTGCCCTGCAGCTATGAAGGAGCGAGTTCCCCCTCAACCGGGAGAGAGCGGGATTCTGTGAAAGCCTGCGATGTGGCAGGCGAGAAGAATAGTGCTTAAAAGCGGTGCTCACGGTGCTGTCATTTAGAACAGCAACTCCAAGGCTTTAAATGGGAGTGAGAGGCAGGGTAAACGAGGCCTTTAAAAGTGGTGAAATTCTAAACCGCCGAAAATAATAGGCCTCCTTCATTGATAACTTCATTGGGGGAGTGATGTCGGGGAGCTCACTGGCCAGGACCGCTTTCACTTTCCGGTAAAGAGGAGGGCAGCGTTTGCAGAGGCGAGGCTTTCCCCCTTGTACCCAGCGTGTCTGGGAAGCCGGCAGGCTTGCTTTAGTGGCTTCCTCTGGCTTTGGTGCGGCCCCTCAGCTGGCAGATAGACCATTTCTTGCTGGAAACCCGAATCGCCCGTAAAAGGTTTCCTTTTTCGCATTGCCAAGACTTAATTTTATAATCATCTGACTTCCACCACTGGGCACATCTGTGAAGTGTGTGCGCCTTCTAGACACATAAAAGGGTACTTGTGACACCATCAGCTATCAGCAGTGTGCTTTGCTGTGCTTGGGAGTTTATAAGCGGGGAGAGGTGTTTGTGCAGGAAGATAGAACCGTCTATTCGCCATGAGCCAGGCACTAAGACCTCACCCCCGTGCTCAGTTATAATTCATGACAGTACTGGTGGGAAGCCCTCATCTCTCTGTGGAGTTAATGCATCTCCACTGAAGCCTGCTGAGAGCACCCTGCGTCCCCGCCCACCATCTGTGCCTCCACTTGCAAGCGCAGGCTCGCTTGCTCTCTCCTCTCTGTTACTCACTCTTTCCTGAGATCTCTTGGTGTTAATATTGTCAGACTACTCCCCACTTTGTGAAGGTGACTCTCCAAAACAGGCTTGTCATGTTATGAGTGGAAGAGCTGGAAGGGACGCCTTCCACTGTGGTAAAATGTCTCATTTGGAAAATGTCGATTAGAAATGGATGGGGAGGCAGCGGTGCCCTTAAACCAGTCACAACCTCCGGGGTAGTCCAGGATCCTCTGCCAGTCCCTGGCTAGTAAAGGGGCACCTGTGGTCCATGGTGAGAGGCCTCACAGGGTAGACATTACGATTCAGGTTAATCCTGTTCTGAGCCAGAGTGCAGAGTCTGGAGCTGAATCTGAAGAGATGCTTGCCCGCTCTGTCCAGGGGCTGGGACCAGCTGTGGGGGCCAACACAGTCCTGCACACCAGCCCCTCTGTGAGGAGATTCCGGCCACTCTGAGAACAAGACAATTGTCCCAGGGCTACTCAAAGCCTCAGCTCAATATGGTCAAGCCTTGGGCTTTACAGAACCCCCCCTAAAATAGCCATGGTCATTTGTGAAGCAGAATGAGCAAAGGTGGCCGAACTCCCAAGCTCCCTGCAGTCCAGAGCCAGCAATGGTTTGTTCCCACCCTGTCCCAGCTCCTTGGTGACCGCTGCCTCCCTCTTCCCCTCCCTGATTCCCACTCCCCACTCTGCTGGGAGCCCCGAGGGGGATGGGCCACGAGGCCAGCATGGGTTCAAATAAAAGATGAGCGCACACCTCCTTGAGCACGGCTGACCCCAGATGAATGTTCAGTGTTTCACAATATGTGCTCTTAACAGAGCCTGTTGTTAGCGCTCCTTTAATAAGATAAAGCAAAACCAGGCCGGGGACACCAGCGGATGAATTTAATAGATGTGATGCCATGAGCTACCTCCTGTGTCAGACAGTGCTAAAACAGCCTTTCTCTACTTGAGACTCGGGCTTACCCAAAGAGCCGTCCCAGCTCCGGAGGCGAGGTGAGAGGTCACCCACTAAGACAGTAGCACCCACACTGCAGTTCAGCCTTGTGTGTAATTGGTTCCGAATCTCCTCCTGGCGTCTGGCTGGTGCTCGTCCCATCGTCTCGCTCACCCTCCCAAGGAAAAGTAGGGCAGGGAGCTGGCTGTGCGCCCTGTCCAGGTTTTCCTGGGTGAAAGATCACTTGGAGATGACACAGCTGAGTAGTCAGCCTGAAATCCTGGTTGGTATTTTATTAATTTTGCACCAAGATAAATCCTGAAATTCTGACAAACTCCATGACAGGTGAAATTCCTTCTTGCAGCATCTGCTCAGCAAGAGGCTGCTCATTTCGTTCTGTTCCGAGGCAGGCAACAGGAGGGCAGCTTTCTAATCAGCCCTCAAAGGACCCCCAGCCGCCCCAGAGTCTCCGGCTGATTGAATAACTCCTGGGCCTCTTCCCCGAGGCCTCCATCAGCGGGGGTCCTGTGGAAAGCAATCTCCTGCAACTGGCACTGAAGAGAGCTTTAAACCACCATTTTCTGCTCTCCAGAGGAGCCTAGAGTACTAAAAGATAGATGGACTGCAGATATTTTATGAGAAACTGTCAGAAGAAGAGCAGAGTAAATGTTTTTTTTCTTCTTCTTCTCCGAGTCACACACTACATCACTGTTGAATTTCTCCCAGAATCTTTTACATTTAAAGGAAGAAATTAATTGGTTGCTAACCTTTCACTCCCTCCTCCCTTCTTCCTCGTTGTCTTCCTCTCCCTTTTTTTTTTTCTTAAATATTCACACAGAGGCCCTTTGCTTAACCACAGTTGCAGAAAATCAGTACCATTTGCAATGAAATATTTATAATGACAGAATGAAAAATTGGATTCATTTTCTGGACTGTAGCCGAACAGTCTGCAACTTTGTGTGGTATTGTTAGGCCTTCACCCCCTCCCCCTTCCTCCCTTTCATTGGAAGCTTGTTCGAAAACAGGGCACATGGACGTTTACCTATGCTTTGGAGGGAGGCCTACCAAAACACAGAACCCATTTCTGGGCTTTTTTTAAGGGAGAGAAGAGCTTATTTTCGTCTATGCTGCCATGTGGGGGGCACTCGGGCTGTGGCCCATAAAAAGGTAGAGAGGATATGAACCCGGTCAAAAGAAAGAGTGTTGGCTCTGCAGGGAGGAGCTGGGACAAGTTTACAGGGAAGGCAGGAGCCCGTCTGGCCCGCACTCTGAGCTGAGTACAGGCTGCAGCCACAGGCCCTGGAGGCTCGGGCAGCTGTATTTGGGAAGCGGGAAGGCAGGCAGGACAGAGGTGTGCCAATAGATACTGAAATACCCGACCTCACCTTCTCTTTCCCCTTTAGCGTTTGCTGCCTTGGGCTTTCTTCTCACGTGATCCCACACTCAGGGCTGCCTTCTTTCTAACCAGGGTTGACGACTGCATTTTTTTTCCCCCTAGAGATGAAAGACAAAAGGATTTTGCTAGGACAGTCCAGCGGGCTTGTATTTCAAACAAGCCCGCCTCACCCGGCAGGGCCACCACAATGCATCCATTCTTCTTCCTCGACTTGATTGGATTTGCAGCAAGATGCCTGCGAAATACATTCCAGGCTCCCAAATAAGTTTTCACTTACTACTGCACAGCCAGGCCCGGAGAGCTGGTCCACTTCTCCTCCCTCCTTTGTCGGAGCCTGACAGGGTATTCACCTCCATTCTCGGGACCCCCGCTCAGGCTCTTGGGCCAGCCCTCCAACTTAACCTTTCATCTGTTCCCTGGGTCTAAATAGTTAGCGTTGTTTTCTTTACGTATTTTCCACACACCACCCCAAAGTGAGAACAGTTCTAGCAGATTTCAGCATGAATACAGGCCAGTCCAACTCAAATCTGCAGGTTTCGCTCACTGAATTTGCATCCTGCATTGCCGACTCCACAAGATCAATAATCCATATTTTAGTGTATAATAAAAGCTGCCTGTAATTGAATTAGCTCATTCATTCCATCTGATTAGCCCTGTTTTATTCATGGAGAGGAAAAATAATACAAACGTACCTTCTCCAACCTATTGCATGATGCGAATGTAAACGAGCCCTCAGCACTGTGGAGCACATTTATAAAGATGATGGAGCGTTAATTTCAGTATCTGTTTATCCTAGGAATAGGAATAACGTGAGACGTACCACGCAGCACTTTTGTGGTGATAACTTCAACATTCACATCTACTGTGTCAACCTGTCTTCTAGTCAGCCTGGCATCAATAGCCTATAGCAGGTCTCTCTTCTGACCAAAACCAAGAACGCTCCTCAGTTCTGAAGGACAGCTGGGAAAAACAGTCTGTGGTACTTGCCTTTGGAGAGATCCACCTTAAGAGATTTCACCCGGAGGTCATTACCTCTTTTCCATCCATGGATTACCATTTGCAAGCCTTTTGATTGCTTACTGTCTTCTCTTTGAAGCAAAATCTTAGCACATGTTTGAACCTGGGTGATGAGAAACACTGAACAGAAAAGTTGTTCCTCATTATTGAGACCCCGGGCTCTCAAGACATAGCCCAGTTGTGTGTGACGTGTCCTTGCTCAGAGGTTTCGAGTTTTTACACAGGCTTCTAGATTTGTCTTTTTATTGCCTCCCCTGAAAAAAGGATTTGGAGAAGGATGCTGACAGTTCAGCACAAAATGGTGTGTGTTCTGACACAAAGTGCATTGTAGCTTAGGAATCTAGCCTGAAGTTATTTTCTGTAGCATTTCTTTGATTCAGGGGAGAAAAAGAATGTTCCGTAAAAGTGTATGTTTTAGGATTTGACAATAACTGTTCTCCGTGGCTGTGCATGAGTTCATCAAAATGTTTCCACTTATTCGTTATTAGTACTGGCTTTCTGGAGGACCGAGGGTAAGGGGGAAAAAATGTTTGGGCATTAGTTTTTCAACAACTTAGGTTAGTCTGAAATATATTCCCAAGTAAATGGGAACTGTAATCATGGCAGGTTGAGAATCAATCTTTTCTGCAGACCAGGAAAGGAGCAGTGAATAGCATTCATTTAGGTACTGCCAGATGTATTTCTGCAAGGGGCGTGCCTTGCCAAGCACTTTGGTTGATTTTAAGTGTTATTAAGCAGACTTACGGGCCCTCAGGACAGAAGTAAAGGACTCCGGGGGCAGAAATTCCTGGTGGAGGAACATTCCAGGGCAAACGCATCCTCAGAAAGAGAAGCGCCCAAATGCAGACAGGATTTGAATAGCTAACAACTCTGGGAATATTTCTCTTCCTCTTGTCCAGCTCCTTCTATGTTGTGGCTGGTTTGCATTTGTGTTTGAAGTGCCAGGCGGTTTAATGAAGTTATTCTTTTATAAATTTTGCAACACTGAACTAAGCATGAGGGCTTTAAATTAGAATAAGTGCCACTTCTGTGTGGCAGGTTCCTTTGAGGACTGATTAGAATGAGGCCTCCCGCCGCCCAGTCCTTTCTGCACGGGAGCCTTGGTGCACGGGCTTGTTTACAGCTCACCTTTGAATTTGCACAAGCGTGCACTATGCCTGCAGCCTGGCCCTCTGATAGCGGAAGCTGCCTTCCTTCCAGATCATGTTAAATACTTCACTTTAAGGAGTTATTTTTTTAATTATATTGCTTCATTGTAATGAATTAAAATGAATATGGAGTAGCAAATTATATAAGGATGTGAGGGTTATAGATTACTCTCACCATAGCTACAGCACATCTTTGTGTGGGGGAATTAAGGGGCTGTCTTTCTAGAAGCTATGTGCACCGTGAGGGGTGAGGAAACTGTTCCACAGAGACCAAGAAGCAGTGTCAGAAAAGATGCCCAGGAAATGGGAAGAGAATGGGAGTGTAATCTGTGGGTTTATGAAGCAAATAGAGGCTCTTTTGGACAGAGAGTCGGGGTGGAGTATAGTTCTGCCATTTGAAGACCTGAAAGATTCTGGAACAAGAAGAGATGAGGGACAAAAGGGAATCCACGGATATCTAAGACCACAAAGTCCCATGTAGGATGAGAGATGGGCTTAGCGTTCCTGATTTCCTCTCTCCCTGCCTGGGTGCACTGGCTAATAAACAGGGATGATTTCAGAGGAGGAGGAGTCGGGATTTGAAACTTTCTCCAGTACACAAAAACATTTAGGGAAAGGAAAGGGAATATGTAAGATTTAAAAAAAAAAAAAAAGAAAGAAACCACCAAACTTGAGTGCAGAATTATTTCTCCTGTCTTCAAAGGAGGATTTTTTTAAAAAAATTTAAACTGAGAGATATCCAAATAGAATTGGGCTTGTGAAATATTTGTATTTTGAAAGGATTTTCTTAGAATTTAAAACAAAGCCTGCTTGGGGCTCCTTCTAATTGCATTCTGCATGCTGGAATATGAGCCCTCAGGGACCCAAAGTTCAAAGGCAAACATGAGGAGTTTCACCTGTAGAACCCAGGCACGCACGTAACTCCCGGCTCCATGGCACATGCTCATGCCAGCATCCAGTGGAGGCATGGGTGTGTACGTGGGCACATATGCACACAGACTTATTCTTCTGAAGCTTAACTGTGGAAATTATTGGACTTCCCTGGTGGCTCAGACTGTAAAGAATATGCCTGCATGCAAGAGACTCAGATTCAATCCCTAGGTCGGGAAGATCCCTTGGAGAAAGGCATGGCAACCCACTCCAGTATTCTTGCCTGGAGAATTCCATGGACAAGGGAGCCTGGCAGGCTATAGTCCATGGGGTTGCAGAGTCGGACACAACTGAGCTACTCGCACACATACACACGCGTGTGCCCACACACACACACACACACAGAAATCAGTACACTGTCCCCTCCTAGTTCTGTTCTTTGTATGTGTATTTACTACGGCAAATGCCCTAGTAGACAAGTATTTGGTGGCTTATGGTGAGGAAAGATTGTTTTCTGTTATTCTTCATGGTTTATAACATGTTGACTTACTCTCACTGTGAGTTTACCTCCTAGACAGCGTGGCAGTGTTTTTAATAATAAGAAATAACACAAGGAAGTGGCATTTCCTTTGCTTTTTGTCCAAGTTCAAGACACTATTTTTCATAATTATTGGGAATTGGTTGAAGGGAATCCTTGTCCATATCAAGTGGAAAAGCAGGAAGAGTTCTTGCTTCCTCCTCCTTCCTACAAAGGTTGCCCTTTGAATATAAATTACTATGCCTTGTGCTTCTCCCATTCTAATCAGATGACCTTTTGCGTCTGGTGGACCAGAGTTTAAATCCTAAGCCTGCCAGTCAGTTTTTAAATCAATGCCCTGTTCCAACAGCTTCCAGGTACATAACTTTCAATGGATTTCAAAAACAGGAGTGAAATAAGCAATGCGGGTGGAAACTTGCTGCTGACGGTCAAACAGCCCAACCTGACTGCAAGATCTTGGGCCAAGTAGTGTGATGGTGGGTCATTTCACTAACTGAATGCTTTACCAGAAAACTTCTGGGATTCAAAATCTATGAGAAGAGGGAGGAGCAGGAAATATGTAACATTTGCAAGAGGACATTGCTGAGCAATTATCAATTTAAGCTCCCATTCTTTGCTGCTAATTACTACAGGAGACTGTTGAATATTTAACAGAAATTTGTTTAATTGTGTTTGACTCGGTAGGGGG